>VSDK01024625.1:294068-313444 GCA_009767595.1 Symbiodinium kawagutii
TACCTTCTTCCCCCCCACCCCCCCTGCCGTAAGCAACATCTATCAGGCAGCCATCAGTATTGCCAGTTCTGATCAAACATTACAAAACGAGCATATATGAACCATCACCACCCCGTGCCAAGCATATATTATCTAAAAAGCAGTTTTAACTTACTATTTGCAAATGAATCATCCATGTACCATATCTTAAACAATCATTCACCATTTTTGCTCATCTTTGGCCATACCATTCAGCATACCAGCATACCACTGACCATACCATTAGTACCAGTAAGTTAGGTCACTATTCATCAACATCCCAGCATGCCATGAACCAATCATGGTCTCCCGGGCAGGTGGAAGGTGACGATGAAGCCCTGGAGCTTCGTGTCCCGGAGGCGCGCGAGCTTCGCTGGCAGGCCAGCTATGAAGAGATATGGTCGTGCTTTCTTAGTGCTTTAGAGGGATCATCTCATGGCTTTTAATGACTATTGATAGGTTTAATGACTATTGATAGGTTTATTGACTATTGATAGGTTTAA
Source organism: Symbiodinium kawagutii (assembly GCA_009767595.1). Classification (NCBI taxonomy): domain Eukaryota; class Dinophyceae; order Suessiales; family Symbiodiniaceae; genus Symbiodinium; species Symbiodinium kawagutii. The sequence goes on from VSDK01024625.1 coordinate 294,590, forward strand.
TTGTCCACTATTGGTGATCCAATGATCTTAGTGGTTCAATGACTACTGATAGGGGAGAATCACCGACTATGGTCAAACAACTGCCCTATGGTGGCCTCTTATTATTTTTGAATGGGATTATAGTGGTCAGAAATTGAAGGTAATAGCCGACAAGAAGACCTACGTGGTAGTTTCTTAATAGCTGGGGGTACCCGAAAAAGGAAGGGTTTATTTCTATCACCAGCAATGATTCCAAAAGGATGATTAGTTGGACGCCTGTTTGCAAAACCACCATATGGCCAGCTGGATTGGAAGGTATCATAAACAAGCATTCCAACAACCATTCGTAGCAGTGAACCCATCCCAACAGCGAGGGCCCTGACTAATGAGGGTCATTTACAGTATGTATTTGTACAGATTCATTTGATCTTCACATCATGTGGTCATTTATAGTATGGTTTTATCTAATCATCACGTTCAACTAGACTTGTTGCAGCATAAATGTTATGGTATCAACTATCAACGCATGGGTACAGCCAATCCATTGACACAGTGACAATGACAAATGTCACCACCAGCTTTGGACCAACCTGGTGTGTTTTTTCTTCGCTTTGGGCGGATTGAAGGAGTGAGCACCACATCCTTGTTTCTGCTTATCCTGATTGTTGGGACGTGTGTGCACCAGATTTTAGAAAAGCTACGTCTCCGAAGATTGGGATTGTCTCAATTGCTGTGCATATTCATCATGTTCTGTTCAGAATCTATAACATACAGTATACAACATACACATATAAGTGTATAGATATGGCAGTGGGTAACCAATGGCACACTGAAGTCAAATACCCCGAATCGATTGGTAGTAGTTTACGTCAGACCAACAACTCTGTCCCTTTTCTGGTAGAGTTGGATTTTAAATTTTCAAGCCATTCCAAATTTGTTGAACGCTTAATGTGCTGCTTATGCTGGTGTACTAGTTGTCCTATGATGTACCTCAAAATGGCTGAATTATCTGGATTCTCCACTGAAAGTAGGTGTTTTGCTTAGGGGTGTGTACTATGTATGGACAAAGAGCCACCCCTTCTGGTTGGATTTTGGCCATGTTCGGTAGAACAACTTTTCTTGCATCCAGGCCAAAGACGCCGAACCGGGGGCTGCGAGGGACCCAAGGTGCTGGAAGGTCCACTGGGTAGATCACCCCAAGAGGAAGGACCCAACTCGTTTGGAAGGAACCAACAGGTCCCAAGTCACAGATGGTGCGGCTCAACGATGCTGAAAGATTCAATCAGTTGGCATTGTCTGACTTTTGCGGGTCAGGAGGCGTCAACCTGCAGCGCAGAAAGCACAGGGTTCTGCTGGTTTTCCCGCGGGTTCATTGACATCTACCAAATGGTCGGAGCCACCATAAAGACTGTGAGGATTTGACATGGATCATGTGGATGTCAATCAAATCATGTATCCACCACCATCACAGGTCATGGTTTCATCCCCCTTGTGTCATCCCAGGGGTTGGCCCGGCAGTGAGGTGATGCTGACCAAAGGAGGTCTGGCTTCGGTGGCCGAGCTGGTGTCGCTGAGCAGCAGGAAGCAAACAGCAATTCACTGGGTGTTTTTTTCTGAGGAAATCTACATGGTGGTTTCTCAAGTCATAGGGGTACAGTACCCCCAGATCATCCATTGTTAACCCTTTATAGCAATAAATCAACTATTTTGGGGGCCTCCTATTTTGAGAAACCACCACATTGGAATCCTTTGTCTTGACCAAAAATCATAGCTCTGTTTCCCGGCGGGCCGATTTTCCCAGGAAAAAGATTTCTGGGAGCACTGGCTGGATGCTGGACTTAAGCCAGTGGTCCCGCAGGAATCAGCAATATGCAGCAAGGGATGAGGAGAGATTTGATCAACAATGATCGGGATCTGCTTGGATAGACGCATCCTACTGAGAGAAATCTAGGTAACCAACTGAAGTTGGTGGTCGATTGGCTTATATAGCAGGTGAAGATATGATCCGATCATCATAGTCCATCAACAATTCAGGAAAATCCCTGCGTCTTTTCTTTGAGTCATGAATGCTTGATTGCTAGCACTGTCATATAGGTGATGCACTGCCATTCAGGGGACCACCCAACACATCAAAATTGCACCGCCGTTCAAAGTTGTCCAATCTGATCACTGGGAAAGTAGCCGAAACCAACCAACCCGATGATCCACGGAACTGGGTTTGGTTGGTCTCGACCAACAAGAAGAAGGGGGTGCTGAGTCGAATCCCAACAAAGCGACACCCTGCGAACTCCTGCTGTTATCTTTAGGTCACAAAGACCCCTGCACATGTCAAGTCACTCCTGCCCCAATCCCATGCCACGTGCGCCTAGGCACCAATTTCCTGGCTCGGGATTGAAGGCGGCTCTGCTCTGCTGGCCGAAGCTGCTGGTTAAAACCGTACATGGGATCCACCACCAATTCCAAGTTATTCGCAGCTGATTTCGTCATAGGTAAACCCTCACTACTTGGATGCTCCTTTGCCCATCCAAAAGAGGGGCGGTCAGTTCCCAACCTGTAGTCCAGAAGCCCAAAAGACACCCAAACACACTGCTGTGCTGTTGCAACCAGTTGTGGTGACAGGTGAGCCGTCTGACCATGGATTTGATTTGCGACTACCTCAGGATGAGCTGATGTTGAAACAGATCAGCGTGAATCATTGACCAAGCAAAGAACTCGAGCAATCACTGTGTACTGATCCTTTTTATTGAAAAGGGAACTACAGAGAACTACATAATATTGGAAGGTATTCAAGATCAGCACTCCACGGACCAACCGTGAAGTTGAAGTTGACGTGTTCGTGGAGAAAAGAATGCTATTTGGCAGCTGGCAGGTTGAGTGTTTCCTTCGACATTCTGAATGAACTAAAGCTGAGCACTTGTTGTTTTCAGAATGTGTCTAATGCTTGTCAAAAAGAGTTCCTCAACTCAGCTTTAATCCTTTTGACATGTATCAACACTGCTCTATCAACTATGAAATGTTTATCTATCAACCATTACAAATCCTGTTCAGCTTCGAAAAAAGTCCTGTTCGGCTTCGAATATGTTTCCCATCGACCTCGCATTCTGAGGTGAATCCATCGACCTCGATTCCAACGGTACCTTCACTGCTGGGGGCACCAAGCCTTGCGCTGCAGCCGGGGGATTCGAGGCGAAGGCTTCCCCACAGGACCAGGATTCCCCATGGGGTCACGGTACCTGTTTGGCCATCCACAGAGGACACCTGCCCCCGTTGCACAGCGAAAAACACCATTGCACAGCTTGAAAATCTGGGGTTTTTGGTGCCCTGTTGCTATGCACAGTGCTATGAATTCAGCCCTTTTTTTAAAGATCCAATATGGCTGTGGGTCGAAACCCTGTACCCCTGGTTCCCCCATCATTAACCTTTGCTTTCCCTTATTAATTATTGTTGGTAAATCCTCCATTAGTTGGCTGGTTGATATTGACTAATAGCCATATGACACTTCTTTTCTTCACTTTAGAGTTGCAGGGCAGAGGTGATTGTCTAGCCAATTCAGTCTCAGTAGATGGGTATTAGGTATCGTTGTGGGTGCCCCATTGGCATGACATAGTGGGGAACTGATAAGTATTTACTTAATGACTTATCATTCATGAGAGCAAACTCCTAGGTACACAATGGCACACCAATGTGCAGAAAGTATAAGCCAGTTGGCACATTGTCAACCACTACAGTATAGTCCGTATTCTTGAAATGCCAGACAGTCAACCATTTCTTCCCTCAATTGGTGTTCACCAGTTTGCACCAACGAACATGTGTGTCTAGTGCTAATCAATTGCTACCACGAAGGGATATGCAAAACTCATAGTTCATGACTCATAATCCTATTCTTGTTGATTGGGGCAAACTATTGCGGCAGCTGATCAGCAAATCCGCATGGAGCCGGGCCACGAAAGAACATTATAGGTTGCTGTTAAAAACAGTAGGGATTGAATTGAGATCGCCAATGAAAAAGAGGGACAGCAAGAATAGTTGTTATGTAAAACCAGACAGTCAAGATCCATTAATTAATTTTGAAGCGTAATAATGAAACATTGTTGAGAAAACCCGCAGCAGGTGACTAATGTCATACGGCATACGTAATTTGCAATCTGTTTTGTGGTGTAAAGCGAGGGAGAATCGATTACTGAACCGACGGTCGGCTGGTGCCAAAATGAGTATTGTATGATCATGTGGTTAGAATATCATAGCATAATATCTGAACACATAATCATACAATACTAATAATCCCCAATAATCAACAATTGCATGATTATGCAAGGTCATAGCCACCCCGCATCGTGTATATTCCCCAATCATCAAAAAGCCGAACACGGCCCAGGTGGGTTTGGCCTACGACGATGATCTGGAGGAAGCAGTCCTATTGGTCGCTCTGCGGCAGGTAGGAATCGTTTGGGAGTGCAACATGTGGATCGCTTGGATTCATGAAGCTATAAGAAAATTAAGAACATGAAGGTGATATGTGGATTACTCCGAATTAGATGGAGTAGCTACAAGTATAGCAAAAAATGAAGATGATGGTGGTCATGATGGTGATGATGAGGGTGCATGTGTAAGAACGCATGCATTTTTCCCCATCCTTTTTGGCTGATATGGAGCAGCAGCATTTGTGTGCGGGTGCATGTACCACGATACCCAGCAGAACAATTCAAAACATGCATATAATTAATTATACATGCATATAAACGTAAGCACGTATGCAATGTATGTTTGCATATATACACATAGTGTGTAGAGACGCACACATGCCTATACATGTAACTGTGTGGACGCAATAACCTGTATGCTTGGAATGTACTGATACAACTTTCAATCGAGTGAACTCCAACAAGACCTGTGGGTTTAATAGCCAATCGGCTGTGTACTTGGACCTTTGGCAATTGTGGGAGGGTGCTTGATGAGGATTCATTCTTTCAAAGAAACATGTGGAGAATTCTGGCTAGCAGCCTGTGAGACAATCTTAGTGAAACTCTTAGTACCTGGCAGTTTGTGATGGTAACCAACGAGAACGGACACATTATATGGTAAGGATTGATTGATTGGTGGATGGATTGATTGATTGGTGGATGGATTGATTGGTTGATTGATTGATTGATTGGTGGTAAAACAATGTGTAACAATGTTAAACACATAGTTCTGATACGAGTTCATAGTGATCGATAGCGTTTGATCAGCCACAGCAATGACGCCACCTGCCTTGGTTGCTCCCAAGGCCTGTACCATCCGGAGACCTCGTCCTGAGTCCAAACTTCCCAGGGAGCCAGGCAGTCATGGCGGTCAACATGTGAGCCGTGATCAAAGCTGCTGTCATGTGGAGGTTTCTTAGCGGTTTATAAGGGATTAATTGTTAGTAATAGGGGAGAATCACCAACTGTTGTATGGTTAAACAACTATTCGATGGTCGTTTCTCAACATGTTTTTTATTTCAATGGGATTAACAAGAGGCAACAATAAAGACCTATATGGTGGTTTTCCAAAATAGGGTACCCCATAAAATGGTTGGTTTTATGCTAGAAATTATTATGAAATGGATGATTTGGGAGGTACCCCGATTTTGAGAAACACCCATATGATTATGCAATTGAACATGATCAACATGCGAATGGTGTTGCCACAACCAGTATGCCTAGTGGCTCTGTATATTGTCGGAGGATAACATCGGATGACCGTGCCTGGGGAATTTTTCTCGACAAACGCTCAAAGAGGGTAAAGGTCAGTTGTACGCACATTTTCCCACATGAGTAACATCCCCACCCAAGGGCGACTACTTTGGGGATTTATCGCATGTGAACAGAAGGGTTACCCGCCAAATCGAGCCACAGCAATATCTCTGACGAATCCACATGGGCCAAAAAGAATATTGTTTCATATTGTCTTCCTGTGTTTCCCCACGTGGTTCGAAATGTTTCCCATGCCAAAGTCTGCATTTCCCAGTGTGGTGAGCACTGCAAGTGACAGCCCCCCATCCTAAATCTCTGGTGGACAGCAGCTTGCTCGTACCGAGAGGTGACACAGAGGAACCTTGCTTCTTGAGCCATGATTTTGCCGTTGTTTTTCAAAGTTTCCTCCGGCTGAGAGCAAAACTGCGATAGACAAAGGGCTTGTTTTTTTAGTTTTCATCTTCTTTTTTTCTCTGGATGACAAGTAGCTTCCCCGGATCGGTTGATGAAATTCGGTGTGCCTGACGTGATGATCGTGTGATTTGAAGATTAAATGATGTTCAGGCAAGCATGGAAACTGCTCAGCACTTCAAATTGGTTCCCGGAATGATTGTTGATGATTGAATATAGTGGTTATTGTGGGATTGCGACTATTCATTCCATATTATCCTTATGACTTCTTATCTCCTGATGCCTAATGACTTCTTATCTCCTGATGCCTAATGACTTCTTATCCCGTTATGCCTGACACTCTTACTGTTCACTCTCCAAACATGTCCCAACTAAGCCTTGGATCCTAATCACTGTGGCCAGGCGATCCGCCAGAGGAACCCGAGCCGTGCGGGGCCGAGCGGAGCTTCATCAGCGGTCACAGCTGATGTCACGACACGTCATCTTTTCGGGAGGAGATCCAACAGCTGCACCGTAGCAGTTCACTCTTGGAAACAAGATGAAGATCGTTACCCACTGATGGTGCTGGTGCAACCAACTCTCATCAGCAGTAAATCAGCGAAGCTGAATTCTGTCTGAAAACTGGGCAAAATTTGCACTGTACTTTGGGTTTGTGCACAAATTCGTTTGGTTTCCTTTAATTCCTATCATATCAAAAAATGTCAAATTGACATCATTGAGGGTTGGGGGGAACATCATTTATGCACACATTTGGTATTGTATAACGCTCTTGGGAGTTGTTACCCTCCTCTTTACCAGATTAAAGTCTTCCCTTGACCAGTTAAAACACAGTAGGGTTTGCTTTTCAGTAGGTGAAGACTTTTCTGGACTGATACAGACAGTATGACATGCGAGTACAACATACTTGTAGTACCTGCTGCAGCCATAAAGTGCTGACGGATTCGGATGAGTTTTATGTTGCTGTTCCACTAAAGCCGAGGCCCAAGCCTGTCGCTTTGCATGTGAACGGACAGGCCGCGGATTCAGGATCAGCTGTAGGCCGGGTGATATAACTTTGGTTCTTAACTTGGCTATGGGCCAAGAGTAAGCAAATGTAAGCAACCAAAGAAGGGGTAAGTGAGCACCCGAACAGTTCGACTGGCCGGAGGATGTTCACCAGCCACTTATGGTTATTGAGCATGAGATAGCCATGGGGTAGAGCCACATGATGCCAAGCATGTAGTCTATTTCATATAGAGCCTAAATAAATGAATAAATAACTGAATAAATAGATAAATAGATAGGTATATGTATATAATATATATATACTATATGATTTATATAAATATATATATATGTTATATGTATAAAATATTTATGAAATATCTATAATTATATATGTATATTTTATATACATGTTGTAACGAACATAGGGTTGCTCGGCCCTCCACGCCTCGCAGGTGGTCGAGGATCTGGGCGAGTTGCCGAGGCGTGTGGAGCTGGACGTGCGGATTGATTGGAAGGCGCAGGGTGACGGCAGCGGCGGAGGATGGTGCTGTTTCATGGCGGTGGAAGCCCGGGACCGGGGGATGGTCCCGGGCGGTGGAGTGTACCCAGGGTCAGTAGTGGTTAAGCTTACTCAACTTGGCTCATGGTTGTCACAGATGGTTGATTGATAGTTTTGTTGAGGATGGTTAAGGATGGCGATGCTGATTTGATGGATATGACAATGGTTGATGATGGTCAATATTGATGGTTGCGAGGGGTTACCCATGAAACACCCCAACATGGCAAATACCAGCATTTTTGGAAACATTCAGGGGTCAGATACTTCCAGTAGCCAAAGTAGGCGTGAGTCATCCAAACTGTGACTAATGTGTTAAACCAAATGGCTTAAACGACCAACCCAACCACATAACAATGAGGCACTGGGGACCAATCCAGAAATTTATTTCCGTCCTCAGCTGGTGCAGAAACACCCACTTGGTAAGCTTTCCACTTCCAAACACAGAAAACCATTCACAACTGTAACCATCCAATCTCAACAGAACTTGGAAATGATGGGAGTACCCCAGCCACAGGGGTACCCCAAAGCCAGCCCATCAAGTGAGTCTGAACGGCTTGATGCCGTGCAAGCCATGGATCTCCAGTTGAGTTATATGAAACTGTTCATCTTGCAACCTGGGAAGGACATTTTCATGCGCATTAGGTTTCAGAAGAATACCCCTGGAGAAGGTATCTTCAAAGGAGATGGCCATGCAGCAGCTTAGTGCTACCCAGAACCAACCCAGCTCGATGAGGAGCGGACTACAGTGGTGAAGCACAAGCTTTTGGAGTTCGGACCCCAGTTTTGCACCAGGCACGATGCCTTGTTGGTGGTCTCTTCCTTTTTTCCTGTTCTCTTTCTATCCATCTCTCTATCTCTATATCTCTCTATCTATCTATCCATCCATCCATCCATCCATCCATCCATCCATCCATCCATCCATCCATCCATCCATCCATCCATCCATCCATCCATCCATCCATCCATCGATCTACGTGTCTATCTATTTGTCTATCTATCTGTCTGTTGCAGACAGTTGGCCTTGCATCCCGACTGCCTCATCTGGGAGGTCAGATCCAGAACGAGCAGAGAGTGGAGCGGAGGTCGGGATGTGGTTCTCTGCTTGGTTGCTTGGTTGTTTGCTAGGCTGGCTGGTTGATTGATTGCTTGGTTGCTTGCTTGGTCGGTTGGGTGTTTGGGTGGTAGATTGTTTTTTTTGTTTTTTGGAGAAACGGCCGTCACATTGTCTTTAGCCTAGGAATGTCCATTCAATGAGCGCCACCGAAAGAAGAGCTTTTGTGGCTCGTTGCTATCGGGAAACCATCCAGTACCAGGGTCTTGACTCATTGTCACTCCTGATGCGCAGAATTGCTAAGTTTGCCGGCCAACATCGGGGTTTTATTGACAGCGCGTTCAGCATGTACAGAATTCTACAAATGTGTTTGCTTGCAAGACGTATGCGTATAAAATGGGTATTTGCCGGTATTTGCAGATATATTTTCATTGATTCAATGTGTATATATGTGTATAAAAAAAATATATATACATGTATGGGTATACAATATACACGCTCTCTTCAAGTGCTGCCTTCATGCATGTTTCTTCGAATGCATGAATGCATATCATTCCTGAGCCCAAACTGGTGTAACCATCAGCAAAATTGAAACATCTGAACTCCTGTACCAACAACTTCTGCTGCAAGTGCCCTTGCAGCCAATCCTTGGCCATCCTTGACCCACAAAGTTGTTGGGCCACCGGTCATGGATCGAGTGGGCGAACAAGGATCCCTCTGTTAAAGGGTAGTGGATGGTTAGTAATGTTTGATACTCGTAAGTGTTGCTGATGAATGATGCTGGTTCTTGGTAGAGATCAGAATAGGTTGCTCTTGTTGATGCTTACGAATAAAGAATCGCCCCCAACAGAAGTAGTAGGGATAGACCAATTCCATCGGAAAGGTGGAAAAATGAGGGTACCCACCATCCAAAGTATGGCCACTAGAAGCCTCAAACACCAGGGGGTGCTTTGAAGAAGGGATGAGCAAAAGCGGACGGAAGACCTCAGGTGCACATCTGTATGCAATATGTAGCTCCAGCAAGATTTTGGAGATTTATTATACGCCTGCAGCAAGGGTTGTCCCAAGACACGTGTCGGACGAGCTCTTCCAGGGCCCTGCTCGAAAATTTGTTTTTCCCAATATCCAAAGCTGTTTCTATGAGTAGACCATGACATCCATGACTCATGGTGTGTTTCTGGGGTTGTTCAGAAGTTTGCGCCGACTCTTCATAAATTGACTTGTTGACTGTGTTTTCACGGATTTGCCAATCAGGTATTCTTAGATTTGGCAAGTATTTGCCAATCATATCTGTAGTGGATAGCCAATCAGGTATTCTCATCTTCAAAGATTTTCAGCTCGCGTCAGGCATCGCTCTCCACGGGATTCTACACCACGCACGTACCTTTCGATGCGGCCAAGGCGGGGTGCGCAGCCAACGACCAGTGTAGCTTTGTTGGTGGCTGTCTTGGTGTGGTATTCTAGCACCAGCGCATGTTTTCTACAACAAAAACTGTACAATACTGTACATATACACTAAATATCAGCAACCAAGAAAGTTTTCTGCAAACACTTCATTGCTGTTCCGGTCTTGGGGACACATTTTTTTCAAAACCTGCATAACGGAGAGGGACCAGACATGCATTTCTGATACAGTAAATCCCACCTTAATTGCAGATGATCTTCCGGACATGATCATTTTTTGTCTGCAAGTCATATCACTATGGCACATCACTTGGGGCAAACCTTTTTGGCTTGCAGTCATTTGGTAGAATTGAAGTGTCCGCACGTTTTCAAACTGTAAAAGGGTACGCAAAGGACCAGTCCCGTCCCAATAAATCAAGAGGAGCACGCCAAGATCCTGGTTTCTGGGTCCAGTCATGTCTTCGGGGTCTCAATTTGGAGGGGCTTCTTGTTAGGCAGGAGGAGATTGTTCAATTTTTTGGGAGTCCTGACTTTTGATCCAAAGAAATTATTAGGGATGAAAAAGGGCTGCACTCCCACTTTCGTGCGGTCAGCACCGTCGTTTTGGGTTTGCCAATGGCTGACCTTTGTCCTGGTGTCCTTTTGGGCAATCCCACAGTCTGCTATTGAGTGATTCAGAGTATCCCAGCATGGTTTCGGGGATTGAAAAGTGAAGTGCCTTCCATTGCAACATCTTTGTTGGTTGGCAGGGTCTCAACCTACCTTTTGGTTGAGACCCGCACAGGAATTGGGTTAGCTACTGATCATAGCTCATACAGGTTCATAAGTACCAGCTAATGCTACACCTAGCCAGTGATCATAGCTCGTGCTGGTTTATCACAAGTACCAGCTAATGCTGTACCTAGCGACACTGGTTAAGCACATTGCTGAGCCACAAAGGGGCGCCGCTTGCCGCCAGGCGGTCTTCCTGCGAGCAACGGGCAGTGTGACCACACGCCTGGTGTCGCTGCAATGCCATTGCGGCCATGCCCCGGAGACGTCGCCATAAATAGAAAGACTGGTGCCGCGCTTCCCTCGAGAGGTCGGTATAGCCCACATCTTCTCCCTGCGAACCAGACGTCAGTAACGTATAACAGCACTATAGCTTGCACTAGGCCTCGTTGCAGTGCATTTACGTTGTCCAACTTCTTTATGATGACGTCCAGGCGCTCAAAAATGACTACCCAACTGCTGATTTGTTTGACTTACAGAAGATGTGAAATGTGTTTCGTCGCCTGAATCTACCAGGTGGACCTTTTAGGAGAGTTTCTTTGATGCTACGTGCGATGGGTTCAGCCATGTTGATATCTATTGTTGATCATTCATTGTGGCCTTGAGTTTGAGTTAGCAACTCACAAAGGATCAGCGCATCATCTTTGGGCTATACAGTGGGCTGTTGAGACCATCCTATCACCAACCCATTTGTGATAATTTGTGCCTTGGATGGTTTCTCACTAAGAATCCTGGCCTCCAGGGTCCCAGCAAGTACAACTACGACATGATTGATTCAAGTGAGATCTGGCCAGTTCTGGGATCACCATTTCTGGATATACTTAGCAGCCATCAACTCAGGTCTTGCGGTGCAAGTGTTGGGCCACACATGGAGCCGTGTTCATGATCTTCTCAAGCGGCAGACATAGAATTGATTAGATCCAGAAGCGTGCCTCTCAGGTTTGTGTTTTTCTTTCACTTCCCTTTGCCATTTTTTTTGATACGCTTCCAGATGCATGTTTTGTTTCATCCTCCTGCTATTATCCCTACTACCTACTATTATTCATGATCATTACTAACCATGATTATCTTCCTCTATGATTAGCCATTAATTAACCTGAACGGATTTCATACTTCTTGATGTATGAATGAAGCGGCGCCCTATGCCATGAGCAGTTTCAAGGAACTTAGATCCGACTAAGCACCATATCCCCTAGACAGACCAGATTTCCACAGATCGCAACATGACTCAACACACTTAGCCGTCCCGAACCAACCCGAAACACACAAAACACTTCAGATTTCCACTGATCCTTTCAATTCCACGACAGTAAACACCCTCAGCTATACCTAACCGCAGCTATACTAAATCAACAGCAAAGCTATAGTGAACCCTCAGCTAAACTGCCACAAAAACATGATCTTCCCGGCGACGCGACGCTGACTTCTTCGTTGGTGTGGCCGATGCCGCGCCGCCATGGCGCTGAGCGAAAAGAAATCTGAAGGTGAGAAGTGTGCGCTTCGAGACTTCGAGAAAAGTGTCAGTAGTTTCTGAGAGCCGAATGGATTTTTCTTTTTATGACTTTTACTATGGATCTAATATATCATAATATTCTGAGATATATCATATAGGCTATATAATGCTATATAGGTATGAATTGTGTGATGCTTCGATCGTCGATTTATGGCAATGAAGATCTGATTAGATTGATGAATTCTGATATTGCCATTGTGCCGGATGTATGGCAATTTGTTTAGATGTGATTAAGCCATTTGGATTTACCTGGATGGTCTTGTTTCTAGCACATCATCATGGCCAATCATAGCAGTTTTGTGCCTAAACTCTATGACAGTCACATAGTATGAATTCCATTACGAGTCAATAGTGTCTTGATCATGCGATCAGCGGATTTGATATGTTTGCACCCTTCCAATTTGGGTTGGTGGGGCGGAAATCCTTGCAGCATGCCTGTATGGGCACTATATGTCATTTCAATCAATAGATTTTCATGGTTGGGCAGGAGGAGAGAGTCAGATCCGTCAGGTTAGAAGTCTGGGTCACTAGAAACAATGAAGTTTGATGCATGTGACTACAGAGCAGATTCAGGGTGAGGTTTCTAGGTGCCAAACTCGGATCGGTCTCCAAACAGAATGTCAAACGTATTTCTTCTGTTCACCTCATTTTTGACATGCACATATCTCCATACGGGTAAAACATGGTAAACCATGTAGAACCTTCAAACATCATGCAGGCTTTCATCCAGGGTTTCTTCCGGCGCGTCCATAGACTTGATAGATATTTGTATATCTAGTTCATATCCATAGATTGTGTAGATATACACGCGAATCAAACTTGTTTCCACCGTAGAATGGGGCCACCACCAGACATGGAGAGAGGTCCGGACCAACAATGCCCCGTTTGCTGGAGCCTCCTTTGTGAGCCAGTGGCGGGCTACTCAGACACTAAGGGACCTTGACGGGTGCATTTATGGCTGGTTGGTGGTTTTCCCAACATTTGGGTTGGTTGACATTTGGGTTGGTTGATGGACCAGCATCAGGTTGATGGTCAAGCATAAGGACTGTCAGGATTGGCAGGACTAAACAGCAACCAGATGAGAATTACACTAAGGGTGGCGCCAACGTAACTTGGTAATTGAAGTGGTGGGAGATTTTCGTTGGAAATTCCCAGGAATTCCATCCCTGCGGCCCTAGTGCTATGGCTCTTCATGGTTTTGCCATTCGCTGTGCGGCACTGCGAGACCACTACCGCTGAGGCCTGGCCAGAGTGCGCGCATTATTTTTGCCTGGCGCGATGCTGAGCTACACTTGTTCCAGCCTGCAATCAGCATGCCTTGAAGCCCACTTTGAAATCTTTTGCCTGCCTCGGGCTTGGAAGTTTTTGCTACTGACTTCGAATCTTTTGTGATCTCGGTTGAGAAACTGTTTCATGGGTGTAGGCCAAACACTGCCTCACCATCGTATTGTAATTGATTATACAGAATGAGAATCTACAGGCTATCTTACAATGGTCGTCTGATATTTCCAGTTATATATATATATAATTTATACATTATATAATTACACATATTTCTTTTTTTGGCATACGCAAATTCGCCCAATTGACCCTGACATGTTGTCCCTGAACAAATGGCAACCACGAAGCACACAGATTTGAACCAAGCACCAAGCGTAACAAAGTACCGAGCAGTAACGAGGTCTGTGCCCTGCGAACACGTCGGCGTCCCAAGCCCATGTGCCCTTTGTGCAGAGCCTCGAACTCAGACGTAGAGTCAGACATTCAAAAATGGAGTGCAGTTGGAGTTATTTGATTATCTGCTTGGGGATTTGATTGACATTTTTTATCCACAGTATTAACAAATGGTTGATTGGTTGACAAGTTGACAAGCATATTTTTCATCGGGGTTGATTTATAGTTACTAATTGTCAATGATGACTGATAATAACAGGTATTTGCATGTATTTGCGAGATTTGATGATGGACGGTGGTGAACAACGGTGAACAATGTTAGTTGAATACAAGCAAGTTTGATATCAAGTTTGTGGCTGGTGTAATGGTTCATTGGTTCATGATACATTTTTGGGGCTCAACACTATTTATCCCCCTAGTATGCTTCTCAGAACCACCCAGGCAACTGCACATTGGTGCCACATGGTGCTATGGTGTTGAACTGGGTTAGAGGAAGACAAACCTACTAATTGATCTGGTGGATACGAGGTGCGCTAACGATCAATGAGACAATCAACGAATTGCTCTTTGTTTGGAGTAACTGCCCCAACAGAAAAAAGGACAACATATGGAGCATGATCGGTCGTTTACCAGGAAAGAATTACGGGATACTGATACTTATTAACACATACTGCTTAACGGCAAGAATGGTTGAGCTAGTAAGTAGCATATGTATCTATCATTATTCTACTTACCCAGGATTATGATGTATTATACGATAGTTGGATCATAGAAAATAGTGTCCAGGTTACTGTTAACAATAGTTGTTTGCAATAGTTACCCATTAATAATATTTGATAGTTATGATTAGCATGTATTAACATATCATATAGTATCATATGGTGGTTTCTCAAAATAGGGTACCCCAAAAAATGGATGGTTAATTGTTTTATCAATGATTTATAAAGGATGATTTGGGGGTACCCCTATGACTTGAGAAACACCCATATGTATCTATCATTATCCACCAATCCGCACCCCACAGGAAGTCATGGCTCATCCCAGGCACCAGCTGTCCAAGTTCGACATGCAGCTGAACTGCAGGTGAGCTGCTGGGGTTCGTTAGCCAAACATGGGATGCGGCTAAGAAAGGCATATGGTGGTTTGTTAGAGACCCCTAAAGATGGCTAGTTAACTACTATAAATGATTAGTATTGGATGATTTGGGGGTACCCCTATTTTGGAGAAACACCCATATTTGTATGACATTCTATGACATTGTATGAGATACAGTTGTAGATTCCCGTTGACACTTGTGCAGCTGCAACACCTACAAACATATTATGCCATATCATGCAGGTATGAACTGACTATCACTAAATGCATTTCTGACATTTCACATGCATAAACGGCAGGTTTTATTGAACATGTATATTAGACATCTATATATATCCGTGTTCATAACGCTAAATTGTTGTGAACAATGACATACATGTCAGGTCTTAATATCAGCATTTGGATCGACTTCGAGCGGTGTACCTGCAAGTACATACAGAATGCTGAGAAACAACATATACAAGTACCTACGTATATCAATACAAATATATATATATATATATATACATATAAATGAATATATATATATATATGCACGTATATATGTATGCATTTGTGTAATTAGATCTTTATGTGGATTGTGTATGGGATATGTATATGTCACAATGCAAGATGTAGATTCACTAGCATCCCGTGGTTGCACGAACTGAAACCATGAGCTGATCAGGTGAGCAGCCAGCAAGCCTGCACGGTGAGGAAGGTGCTGAGCCAAGCGGTCCACAAGCGCCTGAGACGACCACGACAGTTGGAAGGTCTTGGATGATATGATTTATTTCTTTTTTATATATATATATATGTATATATAAATATATATGCATATATATATATATATGTATATGTTGCACGATTTTTCCACACGCTGGTAAACTGACCTAGAAGTGGAATCCACCATGTATTGTAACTGGTGTTTTTCAGCTTCCAGATTAATTAGTTTACCAGAGGGTATGTGTTTCACACAGTTGCAGTTGGCCTCCTGCCTACCAACTGAACATACCAACCGCGGACATGGACGATCATGGACGTGATGATTTGTTGATGGTGTAGCATCTTAGGATGAGACATGGTTGATGCCCCCGAAATTACACCCGAAGTCGACGTTTCAGGCAATGTTCATATATCAATTCACAATTGTTGGTGGGTACCCCATGTGTTGGTGCACCTGCAGCGTTTGGTTTTCCTGATCTGCAGTGCTCCATGCATCACCATATCTGATGCCATATGATGCCATTTCAGTCCTTTGCCGTCTCCTTGTGCCTCGCGGAGGCTGTGGGCTATTCCTCCTACCAAGCTCACCGCAGAGATACCTGGGCACAGGTTGCTGAACTGGACGCAGCTGGAGGCGACGCCGCCTCGCCATGCCAGGATCCACATGTCCACAGGGTCTCAATGGTCTCCCGGTCTCGTTGACGGAAGCGGATAGGATCACTATGGATCACTCTCCCTACGGAAGCACGTTATGTTTCTCACTCGCCAATTCGGGGACCTTGGAAGTTGGTGAACCTAAGTAATTCGTCGTCGTGGAAGCCCAGGGACTGGGAGTTCCCAAGCCAAACTGTTGCCCACTCTTGAAGCTTCGTATTGTCGGGGTACAGCTGAGCGGTGATCTCCGAAGCATTCTGCTTCCTCCAGGTCATTTGAATGAAATGACTTGCTTGGAAGACACCGATGGATGCAGTTCCCACTTAAGTGTGTTAGGTGAGTCCACTTTGCTGTGCAAATCCATTCAGACCGCCATCTTCATGTGCTTTGGTGGCCTTTTTTGGTGCCTACATTTGTTTTGGTTCATAAAGCAAGCAATTATGGCTTGCCTATGGCTCTGAGAAGGCACCGAACGGACCACACAACTGCTCCTTGTTTGAGTACTGACTAGGGACTTTCAAAACTTGAAGCTATGCAGATTGAGTTAAGCTGATAAGTCTGATTTTTGAGGACTGTCAAGCTGGCTCAAACATTTGATGGTTGAATCATAAGCCCTCTTCAAGCATTGCTGATGTTTCAGCTGGTAAATCTTTGGGGTTGTTATTCATTCATGACCTGGAAATTCCGGCTACGGATTCACGAAATCCTTCTGGTTGTCCATCGATTATTATGCACTTATCTGTCAAGTGGCACAGTTCTGAGACAAAAAGACGACATATGATAATATGCATATATGTGTCGACAAGAAGCACGCGAAAATAGATATGAGTAATTTTGCAAGGATTATCATGAATATATTCATTATTTTGTAATATATTCATGATAATCTTTGCAAAATTCATGAGTTCATTGTGTGTGGCTCATGGCAGAATCAGAATCTCATCCGCTGGTGGCGCGGCTCCAGGATTGGGCGGTCCCTTGGGACTGGTAGCTGGACGAAGTGAGGTGCTGCTGAGTGTCCTGATGTGTAGATTCCGTACACATCAATAATATAGAGCCTATTTGGATATTCATGTATGGCTTGGGGATGGTTTGGGGGAGCGCTAGTTTCAACATTTTGGAGAAGTAACATCCGAATCATATCAAAAATCACCTACAAAGTTCGGGGGTGGCCCCTACCATTAACAATGCTAGTTCACTGGATCCAATGGGCAAGTAAAACTATTCCCTGCAAGTCCGAAGACGCAGCAAAACTAGGTCCTTTACAAAAGACGCAGTAAAACTTCAACCTGTGTTTAACGGGAGCTCACCCTGCTTTCCCCCGAATCCTTTTCCCACCACTGTTTTTTGTCATCTGCGCCATGCCTTTGCCACATCGGTCCTGCAAGAATCACAGCTCCCAGCAAACAAAATCAGACAAAATCACTAAGAAAATCCATTGCAAAATTGCATGAAGCAAAAGCGGTCCTTTCGATCCTCTTCTTCGCGCATTTCAGCCTGATCCAGGGATGAAATTCATGGCATCCAAGCATGAAAACAGTAAACTTACCAGGGTTTTATAAATCAACCACTAAGCATGATAAGGGCTAATGCCAAAATTGTATCTAATCAATCCCATATGGCTGACAGATGTTGATTGCACAAGTTTCAATCAATTTTTGGCTTAGCATAGAGAGAACATGATAAGCCAATTCCACTAGTCTTGTTGGCTACGTTCCCGGTCATCCGTTTATAATCAGCTTGCTGGGACAATCATTTGCGCCTTTAGTGCCTAGCATGGGATACTCAATCGTTTGCGCCTAGATGAGATTCTGGGACCTAACCAGGCCTAGGGTTCCTTCCTAATTCCATGGGCCTCCCATCCTTGTGCGTGCCAGGAAAGACTAAAGACAGCCCGGGTGGCCAAAGGAAAAAGGATGCTGTGGGTTCTGATGGCCTCCAACAATGGCATAACCTGAAAACATTAAACTAGATTAGAACCATTCGCCATCGACAATCGAATCGCCACGGGTGATCGTGAAGTGGAGTCTCCGACAGATGTGACAGACGTGAGTTCAGGAGAGCTGACGCCGCCCCCGACGGTGACGGAGGCACCAACGGTGCCTATGTCGCCGCCAAGCCCAGCGGAAGTGCCCACGGAAGTGCGCGCAGACTTGGAGGGGGCAGAAGGCAGTATGGAAGTGGAGGAGGGCAACCCACAGAACGAGGAGAAGGACAAGCCGGCGGGTGAAGCTGAGATGGAGGAGGGCAACCAACAGAACGAGGAGAAGGACAAGCCGGCGGGTGAAGATGAGATGGAGGAGGACAAGCCGCAGAACGAAGAGGGCAAGCCGGCGGG
>VSDK01024625.1:313612-340762 GCA_009767595.1 Symbiodinium kawagutii
GGGGGAGGAGAAAGCCGATGGAGGGGAGATGCCAACCCCTCCGAGTTCTTCGGCTGTTACAGCCGAAGAACTTCGGGCTCGGTGCTCCAGGCCCAAGCTGGTACCTACGCCAGGAAATCAACTAGAAGAAAAAGTCAGACGCGACCGGGACAAGAAGAATCAGAAGGAAAAAGAAAGACGAAAACGGCGTAGGGAAGAAGCCAAGAAAGAGAAGGAAGAACAAGAGAAGAAGAAGAACCAGGATGAATTGTGATGTCAAACTGATATGTTTTTCCGTTTTTCCCAAATCCACCATTGTTCACCCACCATCCTCATCACGATCCACCAACTCTTCAATGCAGACCAGGCACCAACCCATTGCGAATCATTTTTGCAAATTTATTTTCCTGAGAGGCGGTTGGCAGGTCATAGGATATGATGAATCATTTTTTAATCCTTCCAAGTCAAATATCAAGCGCGTATTCATGTATATGATAACTACAGCAAAATATTTCCTCCAAGTCAAAGATCAAGTGCATGAGATTCAAAGTATTATGGTGGTAAGATTCGGGGATGCCTTGCTGCTTGGCCAACTCCTCAAGCCGGGAAGCGCGGCCATCATCATCCAGCCGCTCACCATAGAAGGTCGGTCTCACAGGGGGAGCAAAAAAGGCCGGGGAGATAGAAGATGCATGTGGGATGACCGGGCCTTCAAAACCTCCACGATGCGGTCGCGGGGCTGCGAATTGGGCATGGTGAAGGAAAGAGCGGCTGAATGAAATGGCCGCAGTTCAGCGCTGAAAATCAAAATCAAGCAAGCTTTTCCACCTCAAAATCAAGTAAGCCTTTCCTCTGGTGGTCCACATGAGATTTCTGCTCGCAACATGGTTAAACAGGTCCGTGGCACCATCTCGGATTGGCTTCTGGGCTTGCCATTGCTGGCGCACTGCGCGTTTCATGTGTGAAAGTGCATGTTTTTGCACGGCTCGTGTAATCATCCTAGCTGCAATGGCGTCCCTTTTGTTGTCATCCTGTGCTGCCTTTTACTGTTTTGGCATCCCTTTTATTGTCATCCTGGGCTGCCTTTTAGTGTTTGGGCATCCCTTTTATTGTCATCCTGGCGTGACTTTTTCTGCATGTGCGCCGCTTTTATTGTCATCCTGGCATCCCTTTTATATATATATATACATATATATATCCTGGAAGATAATGAATTGCCGCCGTGAACCATGGAAAAATCTCATGAAAATCGATCTGGAGCCACCAGAACTCGCGAGAAAACCAGGTTAAAATGGAGATGGGAAGAGGAGGAATGAGACATGATGAATCATCACTGAAGTAAAACATGGTTCTATCAAAGTACATAGTAGTCTTTACACTGATTCCAAAAGACGAAGTAAAACCCGATCTTTGATTTGGAGGGTATTAGAAACCAAAAAAAATCTGGTTAAGTCTGGATCTCCCATTACTAGCGATGATTCTGGGATGTTCCCGTTGAAATTGTTTTGGATCCAAGCGGGAGGTCTTGCTAATACGAAGAAACAAGCGCCGGGAACCTTGGCGTCAAGGTAGTCTTTGCGCGCGCGTGGGCTCCCTGGCTGTATATGTACTGTAGATGCATGTGTGTATGTATTTCTTCATTTCTTCTTTTTTGTTTCTATCTTTTTGATTTCTTGATTCATTTTTGAGATTTTGAATTATGTATTTACCTCTTTTTTTGCTTTTTCCCCACCTGTCAGGTGAGGTTTGTTAGATTTTATGTTGGTTGCCTCCTTCTCCTTCTTCTCCTCCTTGTCCCCGCCGGACCTCAACCACGACCATCCACGCCCAGACGATCACCCCTGCCCAGTGTTCGCTGCCCAACCACGACCATCCCTGCCCAGTGTTCGCTGCTGCCGGACCTCAACCGCGACCATCCACGCCCAGTGTTCGCTGCTGGACCTCAGCCGCCGCCATCCCCGCCCAGTGTTCGCTGCCGGACCTCAGCTCCCATGCCAAAGACTATGCCAGATACAATGCCAGAAGCTATGCCAGAGAGAATGCCAAAGGCTATGCCAGATAGAATGCGAGAAGCTATGCCAGATAGAATGCCAGAAGCTTTGCCAGAGAGAATGCCAAAAGGTATGCCAGATAGAATGCGAGAAGCTATGCCAGATAGAATGTCAACAGCTGTGCCAGGAAGAGTGCCAAATGCTATGCCAGATACAATGTCAAAAGCTGTGCCAGATAGTGTCAGAAGCTATGCCAGATAGAATGCCAGAAGCTATGCCAGAGAGAATGCCAAAGCCTATGCCAGATACAATGCCACAAACTATGCCGGATAGAGTGTGACAAGCTATGCCAGATAGAATGCCAAATGCCATGCCAGATAGAATGCCAAAAACTATGCCAGATAGAATGCCAAAAGCTTTGCCAGAGAGAATGCCAAAAGGTATGCCAGATACAATGCCAAAGGCTATGCCAAATAGAATGCCAAAAGCTGTGCCAGAGAGTGTGCCAAAAGCTTTGCCAGAAAGATTGCCAAAAGCTTCGCCAGAAAAAATACCAAAAGCTATCCCAGATAGACTGTCAAAAGCTATGCCAGATAGACCGGTGTCAGATTTGCATGTGATGGTGGGGGTCACACGCAGTATTTTTTCAAAAAACTATTTTTCAAAAAAGGTGACCCCTTTAATTTTGCTTCTTTTGACCTTCTTGCTGTTTTTTCGTCTTTATTTTGTCATTTTTTGATTTTTTGAATTTTTGGTTTAATTATTTCTCCTTTTTTGTCTTTTCAATTTTTTATGTGTTTTCGGTTTTATTTTTTCTTTTTTGTCTCTACCTATTGATTTTTATGTATTAATTTGTTTTTGTTTTTCACTTTCACTTATTTTATTATGTTTTGTTTTTCATGTATGTTTTTTTGCATTGAGATTTGTTTTTCCATTTTAATTTCATTGTTAAATTGTTTTGTCTTTGGCTTTTGAATTTTTTTCTTTTTTTTCATTTTTTTGAAAAAATTCTTTTTGTTTCTTTTACTTTGTCTTTTTTTTGATTTTTTGTTTTGGCATTTCTGATTCTTGTATTTCTCAATCCTTTAACTTTCATTTTTTACAATTATGTTTTTTCATTTTCTCATGAATTTTCTTTCTATTTATTTTGATTTTTCCACTCATTAGTTGATTTGCTTTTGTGTTTTCAATGTTTGATTTTTTGACTTATTTATTTGTTCTTTGTTTTTTCGTATGTGTTTTGAATCATTTTTCCATTTTGTATTTCTTGTTTACCTATTTTCTTTTTAAGGTTCTTTTCTATTTTGGCATGTTTTTACAAGAATATTTTTTGTTTTTTTAAATACATTTGCTTTTTCTGCGTGTTTAATTTTTAATCTCTTTTTTATATTTATATCAACGTAGTGGGAAAAACAAAAAACGGATGCACACAGTAGAGTTTCAAAATTACAAACCTGGTGACCGGAAACCAAAAAGTTTAGTCCTGACTGGGATCTTCAGCCAGGGTAGCCGTTCGGTCTCTTAGGATCCAATATCTTGAGATCCAGGAATCCATCCCAAACCTTTGGTTTTTTGCGTTGTGCGTGTGCAGGAACTTGCCACATCCAATATGCAAATAGATATGCAAGTAAATGAACCAGTTCCGATGAAGGAATAGGGACGTCGATTTGGAAACTGGTTTGTGGAGTATGAGGAGGAAAATCTACCATTTTTGAGGTTGGAAAGGAATGGAAAAGATCTGGGGTGCTCTATTGGAAGCGCAAACCCTCAGTTCATATGCTCAGTGTGTATTCATTTGAGCCATTCTCAGTTCATTGTTCAACTGACCGCCTGCCTTTTCACACTTTCGCATTCCCGCATTGATCTCCTCGTGCCAATGGTTCTCACATCTCGCGGCTTTGGTTGGAGGAAGACTTCGAACGACGGAGCGGTTCCCAAAGGACCTGCGTGAGCGGGCCTTGTGGCGATGTGGTGTTTCTTAGTGCGCGCGATGTGGTGATTTAATATTTGATTTAGTTTAATACAAAGATCATCAAAAGTACATGTTTTTAAGCGTTGAACTTCCATCCCAAATTTGGACGGTTAAAGAGCGATCCTATCACAAAGAGATGCGTTTGATGACCTTGGCTCTTGAAGGTGAATTCACAAAGTAAAGACATTCTCAGGGTTTGGTCCTGTATCGCGAATCTCCATGAGTGTCGGTGGGGACACGGCAAAGGTCACCATCATTGGACAGCTACTCAAAGATTTTAAGCTGCAAACCTTTGAGCCAAAACACCGGGAGGAAATGATCGGGTAGTGATTGTTGATCAATTTCGACACACTCACCAACTGACAAACCAAGCCTTGCAGCAATGCTGTGCAAAATTCAGGGGGCAAGGCGCCTTCAATAGCACCACCGGACAGAATGGATGATAGTGGATACCCTTATTTTTTGACCCGAAGCCATATCGCCGCATGCACAGATGTCATGTATGGTAGTCTCACGTGAAGCTTTGTCCTGATTGAAATTCATTGCTCTTGGACAGAGCATGTGCTGGTTCAACAGTAGACTTGGTTCGCTGGGTTGAAAGTGCCATTGAAACACACGTATATAGTTCGGTTGAAAGTGCCATTGAAACACATGTAATATATATATATATATGTATTTATATTTATATATGTGTATTTCTATCTACCAATCATTTCGAAAATCGGTGGAGAATTATCAAGAGATGGGTGCTCAAACGCCTTGGAGGAAGAGTGCCTGGATCCAGTGACCGTGCCCAGTGGAAAAGCATGCTCAGTGAGTTTCACTGGCGCAAGATCGTTTTCAAGGGGCACAGCCTTGACTGTGGCCACACATGGCCCGTCCCATTGGTGGAATCCTTGAAGGCATTGGGAGCCTAGTGAGTTTGCCTCCCCGATGGTAGAAAATTATGTTTTGGATGGGTACGTGTCTGACAGCTTGGTTGGCATGTTGACCTGTTTGCTGTGAACAATTCTTGTTTGTCTATTCTACGTTGTCA
The DNA here is from genome assembly GCA_009767595.1 of Symbiodinium kawagutii. Classification (NCBI taxonomy): domain Eukaryota; class Dinophyceae; order Suessiales; family Symbiodiniaceae; genus Symbiodinium; species Symbiodinium kawagutii. The sequence continues at coordinate 318,591 of VSDK01024625.1, forward strand.
AGGTGCTGTTTCTTCTGGCTTCCTGAGGCATGGTTTGGACAAAGGCGCGCAACACAGTCCAATGACCCGTAAGATGCACACATGAAATTGACCCTGTGGGTGTGCTCAGCAACGCCCCTGCTTCACGACTTTTACAGGGGTATTTTTTTGCGCGCATATGAGAGCAAATTGTACAGACTGCTGAACATGTGCCCCTCTGTGGCCGAAATGCTGAAACTAGCGCCCTCCCAAAAGTTCCGGGGTGCAATGTGGCAGGGTCATCTATGATGAAAAAGCCATCCGCAACACAGCGCCATGAACCGTAAGATGCACACATGAAATTGACCCTGTGGGTGTGTTCAGCAACGCCGCTGCTTCACGACTTTTGAAGGTGTATTTTTTTTGCGCGCGTATGAGCCAATCGTATTGACTGCTGAACACGTGCCCCTCTAAGAATGAAAATGTTCAAAATAGCGCTCCCCCAAACCATCCCTAAATCTCATGTATATACATTTATTTCCATGTTTACACACATGTATGTATATATATATAAATATATATATATATATATAAAAAGATATTTGCATCATGTGTATTTGATTTCATTTCATGTTTATCCAAACGGGTAGATATATGTGTAGCCGTAGACGCACATGAGTGCATTGAATTCGACTTTTGACACAACCAGGGGGCTGGCGAACTGTTTCCATACGTAAGTTCAATGGATTGCACACATCCAATTGAAAGCAAGTCAAGCATACCGCATACCCGTCAAACAAGACGGACATCCCCAACATTCTCCAACAAACAAAGGGTATACAAAATGTGCCTGGTATGACCAGCGAAGAAGATAAATCGTCAACTGTGACTCCAGGGAGTGGGATGGGAAGCACTGGAGGCATCCAGCTATCAAAGGGAAGGTTTCAAAGAAATGGAGGGACAAGCAAATAGACATGCAATGATCCATTCAATGTCAAGGAAAATGCAACGCTTTAACGTGCTGTAATTCAATTTTTCGGGTGAAAGTGGAAATCCTGGACGGCGCATGCGATGCTACAACATTTTAGCAACCGCATTCAACGACATTCAACAAGTGTCAAATTTTTGTTGAAATCTGATCGAATTCTGATCGAGAACATAGTATCCCCGTGTATCCCCATGATGCATGTATCCCCTAGAACTGGTTATGTTTTCCAGCTGTTCTTATCCACCTTCGCATGAAACCTCTTCGCAACCTTCGTTGATTCGTTGGTTGGGCAAGCAGGTGTGGCAACGCATCCGCCTCGGCTCCCAGCAAGAGGTGCTGGTTGGTGGTTTGATTGACATGTTTTATTTTCCCAAACATAGTTCTTAAGAATTGGTTGACAAATGACTAATATTTTTCGAAGGGGTGGTTCAACCACCAACCAGTTTAGATAATTGTATCTTGGTATACTGTTCAGAAATGTCGCCAATTCAGGTATTTTGCTGCCAACATGATACCAAGGTTGATGGTAACTTCATGTAATGTGTAGCTGAGCTTTGCTGCGGAATTGCATCAGATTCCCGTTTCCCAGTTGGTCTCGCCTCACTACACTTTCGCCATGGAACCACTGGCCCCAACTGAGTGGTAACTTCGGAGCATGGGCGTCTTGATTTCACAATCATTCATTAGGCTCTTCATGCACATAGAACTATACATGTTAGCATTTTACCTCATTTTACCATGATTTGCCATGTGCAAAATTTACATTTTCAAATGCAATAATAGAATTGAATTGTTTGAATTTGCATTCCCAGTGGAATTTGAGTATAACCCTTGAGATTTACCGTGGATTCACTATAGTTTGTGAGGTACTATGGATTTCTACGGACTTGCAAAGGATTTACTATACTTTGTGCTGATTCCTTTACTGATTTTGTCGGTGGTCGTGTGATGGCAGGTCTTGATGGAACCCAAATACGAAGAATTGTCCGAGCCTCAGCCCAGAGGCAGCCCTTCTTTCCGCGCAGACTGGTGGATGTCCCAATCCCGTTAGGTCGCTGAACATGATACGCATTTGATCATGTATAGTGATGTCGATAAGTAGAAAGGTAGAGAATGATAGATAAGTGTGTACGGGTTCTGTAGTGCAGGTAGGTTCTTGATGGTTAGGAAGTGGGTCACAAGCGCCTTGCCAGTCCAGGCTTAGATGGTCACGCACCAGCAAGAACGGTTGCCCGAAAGCTCAGTGGTCGGCACATGTTGGTGGACAGATTGGGTGCTGCCACGTTCAACGGCTGGCTTTGCAATGTCCAGGGACCACAGAATGACAACTACAAGCCTTCAAGGAATTCTTTGGTGCACTATGTTTGACCTTTCATGTGCCACTGCTTGGTGCGTGCTCCCTGGTCAATAATTGTTCTGGATACCATTAAGCGTTGATGACATGCTTGATTGCTTTCGTATTGGGAATTGATTAACTAGAGATACACAACAATTCGTGGACATGATTGCATCATAAAGCTCTGACATGTTTTCGTGAACTACTGCTACTACTCTGCATCTCGTTACGATCACCACCAGTGGCCATCCACCTTGTTTGCTTGTTATGCTTGGGTGCTTTTTGACGTGTCAAAAGGACTGTACCCAATTGGGACAAAGACATGAATCACCCGGGATTGTTGGTACAGATTGGAAATCAGCTCCAGGAATTGTGATAACAGAACGGCTTGGAGTTGTTGGATATTTCCTTGAATAATTCGTAGGGCTCTCAATCAACTTGCTGCCACCACATTGAGTTGTCCAGTTTCAACAACCAGTTGATTTGGTTGGATATGTCCTTGAGTTTGCAAGGTTTTTTCATTATTTTCCCAAGCTCTGAGCTGAGGAGTTTAGTTCCGGTCTCCAGCTGATCATCGGTTGTCTAGGGTACCTCCAGGGGCACCGCAATTCTTGGGTAACCCTAAATGCTTCGTGCGCTTGCATAGATCTTTCGGCATCTTCCAAATATATCCAAAAGTTTAGAGCTCACCACCTGTTTGGATCTGGACCCGCCAGAGCACCAAGGTTTTGCGGTAGTTCTTCAGTGCCGGCCCAAGCGCAACCGGTGCCATGCTGCAATCTTTGCAGCTGTTGAGCAACATGTGGATAGCGGAACCGACCAATAGGTAGAACGGCTAATCAGAAAGAAGAACAGCCGATGTGATCCGATGATAGCCCCTGGATTTCAAGCTCTAAAATCGTGCACACCCCCAGGGTACTGGTCATTCTACAAGGGGTCCGATGTGCGTTTCAGATCGGGCAAACACTGCAGCGATTGGCTACAAAGTCGCATGGTGGGGTTTTCATAAGTTTGGGGCCGATCTTACAGAGCCATTGCTCAGGTCTCGGCTGGCTGAGTCTGTTATGAATCGATTCGTATGCTTTGATCGTCACGATTTGCCCTTCGCCCCAAGTCTCTCAGATTTCCAGGAGAGTACACTTTCATGTGGGGATGAGTGCTTATATTGCTACATACATCCACATACAACTTGATCTACTTCTTGCTATTCGGGGTAGGAAGATGCTCCTTTCACATGCTGATACCATGTGGCGTCGTGCCCCTACTGAAAGCTGGATTGCAACATCTTAAAATCTTTCATGATACATGTACAAGTTCTAGTCTATGGAGCTATAACCCGCTGCTTTGTAGCCTAGTGAATCATCGCAATCATAACAATCACCAGACGATAATGACCGTCGAAGCATCACCAGAATTCTAATCTGGGCTGCGCACTATTTGATAGTTTCCAAAAGGCCAGAAGCGCTTCACCAATTTGTTTCGATGATTTTCAGCTTTAGAATTTGCTAATTTGGAATGTCACGACACTATCAATAGGTGAGACCACTTTGGACCAAAATGGTCCAACACCTATTGACTATGTCACCACTATCAATAGGTTTAGATTTTTGGACCATTTTGGACCATTTTGGACCACTTTGGACCCATGGAATCCCCATGGAATCCCCATGGAATCGCCATAGCATCTGAGGCCTGCAGATATTGAGGTGGGCGCCAAAGGTCGCGTGTGTCGCATCGTGGATCTGGACTCCAGCCCTTCGGCAGGGCGGCCCAACGGCACCGGATGTGCTGGTTGCGCAGCTGGTGAAAAAACGGGTCTGACCTTTGCAAAGAATTTTCGAGACCCTGCTAGTTCCAGTGGCCTGGGATGACACGACGACCAGAATTTACCATTTAGATCCATGCCTTCAGCAATGGCAAAACCAATGGCAAAATTGTAAATCGATCATGGTTTCATCATGTTTCACCATCTCCAGATAAAGCAATATCTTTGCCGGCAAGTAAATGTCGAACCAACCATTCCACCCTTTCACCAGGACCTTCTTACATTGCCGAGCAACCATCGACCTGTCATAACCTGTGAAACTTTTTCCCGCGACTGGGATGGACTGGGTGCTGCGAAGTGCTGTGTTGACCAAGGATCGACGAGTCTCTCTGGCTTGTTACAGCACCGTTTCCGTTGGGAACACGGGAACGAAGGGAGAGTGGATACACCGCGGTGTGACATGCCTTTGGACCAGTTGGATCTGCCTGCCGACACCATGAAGACTGGATGCTGGGCCCCCTTCCCCCAGCTGAAAGTTGTTGGTTTTCCACTTCAGAATCACAGCTTTGTGGACCCCGGGCCCCACAGATGTTGATCGCCGAGCTGACAGGTTTTAGTTGAAGGGGGTGCTGCCTGCCGCGTCATTGAGCTCAACTCCAAAATGCAACCAGCCAGAGCCTGAAGATGCAGCCAGCCACTGGTGAAATGGGTATATCGAATATATGATGCAATGGATATTTTTTGATGCGACATGATGCGACTTATTTTTTGGGCAACGAGCTTAAAACATCGTGCGGCTGCAGACCTAACCTTAGAAAACTTCTGGGATACATTTCGTCATGTCGAGACATTGCTGGTCTGATTCTGAAGCCAACGGAATGGCGGGCAGTAATCCTGTTGACGCATCAGATGGCGGTTCAATTCCTCAGTAGAAAGAGCTGTTTCTGGTCTGAGAATGACAACTAGATAACATATGAATGTGTTGAAAAGTGTGATGTTCCACCTAACTAGATTATATTCCATGTTAGTATGATATGTACAATGTAATTACATAGTATCTTGGGGATACTGCTCTTTTTTGCTCTCCATGTTGTTTTGTCTTCTTATCATTTTCATCAAACACAGTAGTTATGTAATCATCTACTCTCTCTCTCTCTCTAGTGCTTGATTATTTCAAAAATTGTGTGTGATTATCACTCATACACCTGCGATGATCCCGCAACATTGTTTGCATGCTTCCTTTGGTGTTGATGGAAACATATTAAAGGCACCACTGTATGCAGTCGTGCAACGATGTGCGTGTATGCATAGTCTTTGTTTCTGACTGCATTGCTGGTTATGTCGGTCATATTGTAACATCATTGAGGCAATCACAATATATTTATACATTTCTTGATGATCGCCAATTTGTCTTGTTCATTCTCTAATTCCCTATAGTGGATACACATTTTGCTCTCCGTCGTTGGTTGAATCCACCTGCTGAGGCAGATGGAGAATCCATGGCAGAGGAGGCTCAGACTTTCATCGTGGGAAAGCTGGAAGAGCTGGACGAAGAAGAACTGCCGGTGCCGCACATTGCCGCCAGGGGGGGTGGAGCCGAGTGGTGCAGTTGGCGCTGCTGATATGGTAAGCAGCATAACGAGTCAGTGTCAGCCAGCGTGGGTGGATATAGTGTGATGTGTGTGTGGTGCTGACACCTACTGAAAGGAGCTGATTGTGTCTTTGATGGTGTTTTCTGCGGCGACTCATCAGATTTGGGCTTCAAAGGAAGTTTCAAAGGTACAAAGGTACGGTAATCAATAGTCTATCAGGTTTCGGCTTGAGAGAATTTCCCAGTTCCCGAAAAGGTCAACTTGTGGTGGCAGTTTTCCTAAGATAGTCTATCAGGTTCCCAAAGATCCAAATTGCCTGCGGTAAAGCCTTGCTTCCCAACTCTGTCGTCAGCTCCCAGGTGCAGCGGGGACCCAACGATTTGGGTCCGTTGGCCGCAGCGGCAGCGACTTGGCTACGCTGGGGTGGTGCGTACTGGAGCATACAACCAGCAAGGTGTTGCTGTTGCATCCCTGGTTGTGTAATCAATGGTGTCAGCATCATCACAAGCAGAATGGAATATCAGACAACAGCATTGACTACAATTGTGACAAGCAGCATAGAGGAGTTACAGCATTGTAGTGGAGTATCACAATCAGCATTCTGATTCGAAGTAGAATACCGAATCCACTTCAGCGGTTGGGACGTTGTACAAGAGGCATAGAACCAGCCAACCAAGCAAGTCTCGCTCACTAAGCAGAAACCAGCTGGCCAAGTGACTCAGTTGTGTATGTCAAGCAAGATCGTGACTATGGTTTGAAAAAGTTGGATGGCGGTAGCCTCAAATAATTGACTTGACGCGCACACACACACAGCTCAGTAGGTGATTCTCAGCATTTTCAAAGAGGCATGTGACATCAAGTGTGGTCAAGTGATCTCTAATAATATGTTGCAAGTTGACAAGCTGCCCTAGCAAGTGCCACCAAACGTTGGGAATGTTTGCAGATCGGCAGGCTCTGTATTGCCTTTTGCATTTGAATATGTTTCATGATCGCTTGCCTGTTGACCCAAATGCGCTACATCCTCTAGGTCTCATGCGTGTCCTTTTGCAGATTTCCTGATCACGGTAGGTACCACTTTGGTCAACTCTTAGTACTGTATCTTTGAACATTTTTCATTGTATGTTTTTATGTTTTGTGTTCCTACTGTAGTTCTTTGTATGTAAGGTAGTAAGCCAGTGCGGTTCATTTTGCACCCGATATCAGGCCTGGGATGGGTAGGTTCAATGCACCACTCACTGTTGTGTTGATTGTTGATCGTTGTTGATCAGATATTTTGCTGAAATTGGCTGATTTTTTACGTTTGCACATATTACATGTCATATAAGATGTAGATATATGATTTTGTCATGCATGAACTTTGCTGCTGTTCTGATCTTGCAGTAGGGTCCTGGTTGTTTCAAATGGTGTCCTTTTGGCACTCCACGCAGCACTCGAGGACATTGTTCACATCCTGGGAGTGCTGGGGCGCAATCTGCAGGCGCGGTGTGGCTGAATGTCATGGATTTCTGCCCAAGAACTGTTGAACATCATCATCAGGGTTTTCGGCACAAGATACAGTATCCAAAGAATCGAATGGAGCAATTACTAGCCATGAGCGAATATGATGATGGAAATAGTTGTAAGATATCCATTCCATCTTAATTTCTTCATAGGTTTTAAGTTTTAAGTATCATCAGGATCCTGAGACCGTTGTGATACATTCTGGGTACGTTGGAGAGGGGATTTGAATTCCTTCATAACAACCAACTAAGTTAGTGAGCCACTTTTCGTCGGAGAGCTATGAGCATGAAGAGCTTCATAGCATGGAGTTGTTGATGAACCATTGATCAACCATCGGATAACCAGCTTTCTGAGTATGCTCCCTGACATGTGGTCCATTGATTCTTCCTAGCTGTGTGTTATAGAATCGATTTCATGTTGTTTTGACTTCCTCCATGGATAGGATATCATCATATTGGATGGTCAAATGTGAGTCATGCCAAGGGGTGCTGGTCCACGACCAAGCCATCATCAGTAGGTCCACAGTTTCCCAGATGATTCATCCACTCAGGCCACTAATATATTCATTTATAGTGATAAACCATTGTATTGCCAAGGGGTTAAAGCGGTTTTCAATCCTTCCTGCTTCAAGGCGGTCCGGCAGCGCTGGATGATGACGGCCTTGGTCTCACTGCTGGACGAGGATGCCAGGGATGGGTCGACCGAACGTGGGGGGGTATGTCTTTATGCACACATGACTATGGGTCAATATTAACCAACCAATAATGGGGGATGACAACCAACAACCTATAGGGAAAACAATGGTTAATGATAGGGGAACCAGGGGTACAGGGTTTTGACCCACTGCCACATGGTGGTTTCTTAAGCCATAGGGGATCCCAAAAATGGCTGGTTTATTACTATAAATGATGAAAATAAACTGGATGATTTGGGGGGTACCCTATTTTGAGAAACACCCACATATACCATATGTACAGAAAAGATATATGCATATATTTTCATGTATACTTCATGCATGTGAACATGTTCATGTATACATGTATATTATGTTTATCTATACATATTTATATACAGAAACCAGGATTCGGGATCGACAGATCAAGTGGAACTACTCTTCATTATCATTCAAGACCAGAAAAGCCGTCCAGGATTTTGAGGTGCTGCAGGCAATCCCAGCATCAGTGGTCAAGAGGACACTCGAGCATTGGAGGGACCTCCACAGGAGCAAGATCGGCAAGGGTGCAGATCTTAGACTTTGTTAGCAGTGGGGGTCGATGGTTTAGTGTAGCTATGATTACACCTGTTTGCGGCTTGGCTCATGGGGATAGAACCAAAAGCGCAAAGTACAGGACGATCCACATTAAGAAAGGCACCTTTTGCCCGGTATAGCCGTATGATAGTGATGTGCACAGTTTTGCTGTGTATCACTAGCATTTTGCAGTTGTGTAGTGTAATGGGTCAGGCATTTGAGTACTGGAGATTACGCTGTAGAGCTGGTAAAGTGTTGAGCCATATTGAGCCATTCGGGTATCGTTCAAAGCCAACTGGCCTCAGCACTGAGCAGTTGAACAATTTTGAGACAAGAACATAACCAGCTGGTGATTCTCAGGGAGCTAAGGAGCCAGGGGTATCCCTAAATCCCTTTGAAGGGGGAGCTAAAGAGCTACAGGGAGTGGTGAAACCAGATGGTAGATAAGGAAGGCCATTTCTTTACTTTTTTCTTTATTACTTCTTTTCAGTCGTTCAGTCTGATTTTGGCGTTTAGCTTCTGGCTGTTGGTGTTGACCTCTGGCTTTGGGCTTTTGGCATTCAAACCTTCAACCCTGCAACCCTTCGACCATCATACACAATAAAACCCCAAAACTTTCAATCGTAAAAGCAGAAACCTAGAAGTATCAACCTAAACCCTAAAACCGTAAACCCTACAATAAGCCCAAAAAACACAAAGCGGAAAACGCAAACCTCAAACCCCAAACCCATCAACCTTGAGAACATCAGCCTAAAAACCTAAAACCATAGATAAACCATACACCCTCAAACCCTCCAACGATAGACTGTAAGACCCTTAACCTAAAACCATACGCCTTTCAACCCTGAAAAGCCTAAAGCCATAAATCCTAAAACCACAAACCCTAAAACCCTGAAGACATAGGACCTAAACCCGAAAACCTTGCATCCATAACCCTAAACATACATCCTAAACCCGAAAAACCCGAAAAACATTGGACCCAAAGCCTAGAGAACCATGCATCCCAAAACCATTAAACCTAAAACCATACACAAACCATCAACCCAAACAACCGTAAACCCTAAAACCATACATCCCTAAAATCAATCAAAATCAAGGATCTCAGGTCCAACTTGCCAGAACTGCCGTATGACAAGTCCTAGCAAATACGAAAATGAAGAAATTCAGTTCTTAATCGGTTGAATTTGTTTCTAAAATGAAAATAGTGAGAGGAGTAACTTGCGAGAAGCAACTTGCGAACTGCTGCAAACAGCACTCCGCGTGAAAGGTCCTGGCTCCGACATGCTGCAAATACCAAGCAAAACTGCAAAGTCAATCAAAGTGCAGGAATTCAGGTCCAACTTGTTTCAAATCAAGAATAGAATCAAGACTTCCCATGCGAACTGTGCAACATGTTGGAAGGTCCTGGCACCAAATTGCTGCAATTAGCAAGACGAATAACCATCCAGACAGAAAGCAAAAACAATCCCTAACACAAAACAAACAAACAAACAAACAAACAAACAAATCCTCAACAAAAATCCACACCCCGATATAGCCGTACTGGAACTTTGATGATGCTACAACTGGTCAATCCCCTGTCTCGATAGAATTTGGGTCCAGAGATGACTCTTTATGACTTCAAGTGGGCTTCTTGAAGAACGAATTCAAACTGGCATGGCTCAACCATGCTCGAAATAAGAGATAGTCACCCAAAGTGATTAATTACTTCCCCATCCAAAGGGAATCAGACGTGTATTTCCTTGTGGCACCATACCTTTGAGCCATTGATGTCCTTGGAAACTCATCAGATTGGTTCTTCTGCCCCTGGCATCAGATATGTGACTGCTAGTGCTGGTGAGTGCTATGCAGCAGCTACTATCGACCATTGTGAGCGCCGCTTCAACCGGGTTACTGAGGCTGGAGTCGATGCTGGGAGTGATGATGTCTTACAGGTCGATGCTGGGAGTGGTGCTGGTGCGGCACCGTCACCGTAGCTGAACAGGCTGAACATGTCGCAGCTTTGGGCTGGGGATTGCGTTCAATCTTCGGAACTGTGCTAGGCAAATCATCCACCAAATGGATGCACTCCTTTCACAAGCAACTGCCACAGTTGCGGGCTCAGCATCATGCGGCTTTTTTCCGTTTGATTGGCCACCGCCTGCTTTTCGTTTCTTGTGCCGAGGTTCTTTTTATCGCCCTAAGGGTGTTTTTTTTCCTCGGCCTGTTTTGGCACTGCGAAATGCAGGCTTCAAAATTTGTTATACTACTTGTACACTATCATGGCAATGCTTTCTGTCTGATTTATAGAGGTTGTTCATTGGGGTGGGGAAATAGCCTGCAAAAGTCAACAGTTAGAGGCAATGGTTTTGCAGCAAGAAACAAAAGGTGGGGAATTCACAATTGACAATTGCTATTGGTTGGGCAAATGGTTTATAGCGCGACCAGGAAGCCTTTACTCTATGAGTAAGCCAGCACCAATCCAACTTGAACCCTTTTTTTTGATCAAAAGCCTGACACCGCTCATTGGTATGAAGCCTACACTTGTTGATGATCACTGGACATGGAAATTACACGCCAATACTGCATGTGAAACAAACCAGCGAATTGCTTCGGTGGCAGCTGCTGGAAGCAGAACCGCGCCCGAAACCCACAACTGAAGGTGCAGAGCTATGTTGAAAGGTATGCAGTTGATCCTAGTTTCCTTGAGCACTGCTTGTTGTTATGGACATGAATGGACTCGGACGTGATGTCTCTTGTTCTGGTCAACCCTGCCCAAAAGATGAACATTCAACTCATTTGGAATGTTCAGGCTCCGAATTCACGATGTTGAGACATCTGACCCGTGTTCCCCGTGTCGTCAGTATTTAAAAGAAGTTGCTTGTCCTCATGATTGTTGTTTTTATCTGTTTTTATACCATGTTGTATCTCCTCGCTGAATTGCAATGCATTTTTTTGTTTCCTACCTCAACATGGTAGTTGGTTACGGCTGCTACCGTTCTTGGTAGTTGGCCACGGTTGCTGGTAGTCGTTTGCTTTAGATCGTTTGTTTTCATTTGTTGATGTGGGAAACCCACCATTTTTAGGGGTCCCCTATTCTGAGCAACCCCCATATTTGCTCGAATTTCTCGATTGTTGGTAGATCGGCTACTTCGTTGGTTGGTTGGCTGGCTTGTGGTTATTGTTATTGTGGTTGTTGTGCTTGCTATGAACACCTTTGTTGTGGTGGTTGGTTGTTGGTCCTGAATGTTGTTCTTGTTGTTTTGAGCTTCTGATTTTCTTGCTGTTTGGTTTCTTGTTGTTTTCTTGGTTGGTTGTTCTAGTTGCTTGTTCTTGTTCGTTTTTTTGAGCTTGTGACCAGTCAAACCCTCGACACACCCCTAGTGACCAGTGGCCAAGGCCGATCGGCTCATCCCAACAGCATCCAGCCCACAGCGAGACGAAGAGGCGAGAAATGATGCAGCTGTTGGTTAGTTGGTTGGCTGGTTCCTGTCGTGGTTGTTGCTGTTGCTGTTGCTGTTGCTGTTGCTGTTGCTGTTGCTGTTGCTGTTGCTGTTGCTGTTGCTGTTGCTGTTGCTGCTGCTGCTGCTGCTGTTGTTGTTGTTGTTGTTGTTGTTGTTGTTGTTGTTGTTGCTGGTCCTTGGTGTTTTGGACGGTTGCCTGGACTATGTTCAATGGACTTTAGCAACAATCAACAATCAGACAATATTCAGCTGCGTTGGCAATTTCGGAAAGAATGATACATATTTGCATTTATTTACTGGTCCCACTTGTTGACTGTTGAATTTGTTAATGATATATCAGACTAATTATCAGACAAGAAACAGCAGCCTGTTGTGTTGTTGTGTTGTTGTGTTGTTGTGTTGTTGTGTTGTTGTGTTGTTGTGTTGTTGTTGTGTTGTTGTTGTTGTTGTTGTTGTTGTTGTTGTTGCTAATTGTTTGCATTGCTTTGTGGACTCAGGCAGCAGCAACCAGCCTTACCAACTCCGAGACGGAGCCCGTGGAAAGGCGAGGATGACACAGGGAGATGCCAGGCTAACCTAGGAGGCCATGCCTCAGGGATTCATTGAGATTTTATAGAGGATATTAGGGGGAATGGATCATGCGTGTAGAGGGAGCAATTCCTAAAGGTCCGGAAAGGGACGTCCTGGAGGCCCCATTTTTACAGTGGTTATGGAAATACAGTGTTTTTTGTTTTTTTCTGTTTTCTTGCTTTGAATATTTCATACCTTTTGGGAGAGCCCAAATCAAGACCAACACCAAATCAACCATTTTTCTATATAGATACAATACAAACATTAGCACAGTACAAACACTGAATTATAAAGGATAACCCCAGGTCCCCAAACCTGAAAAATAGATATAAATAGATGTCGTAAATCCATTGTAGAATATTTGGTGCAAAGTCCCCGTACAAAATTACATAGACTTCTATGTGTAATTCAGCTATTTAATGCAGATTTGTTCCACAGGTAAGTCCTCCCTAGTAGGAAAAAATATTAATAATGAAATATACAAAAATGTAAAACTATTTTAGAACCTTAAAATCATAAGATACATTTTAAAAAACTGAAAAACGTGGGGCTCCACAACGTCCTACCCTCTAAAGGTACATGGTGAACACATGGTGAACACGTCTGAACACATCTGCAATATGATGAGCGTAACTTTGGATGACCAAGAGTTGGTGTCCAAAATGATGCCTCAAATGTTGGCGTCCCTGATCAAAGTTCATGTTGATTTTGACTGGTTCTGGAACTTCCTACGTCCGCTTTTTGTGAGAGCTACTTGATAGATGACGATTAGTGATTGGTTTTGACCCAAGACCTAGTGTACATTCGAAACAAGTGAATACCGAGACCTGTCCCACATTCAAATGGACTTGGTCTTGTGCAACAAAGGATTCATTGTGAGATTCATTGTGCTTCTGGACATGGTATTAGAATGTAGTAGAGAGTCACAGCGGGCGGGTACCAGTTGCTTTCTTCAGGGGGTTGCGCCAGCCAGAGTGACCGGCTCTTGGAGACTGCTCCTCCTTTCATGGCTATACGTGGGCGTGACTGTGGCGCAAGCCTTTCCCAAGCGCTGTTACCTAAGGTGATGAAGAGAACGAGAAACATTAGACACCGCCACTGCATTCAAGAAAGCCACAGATGGATGTTCCACCTACAGGCGAATTATTCAAATTCATGTCTGGCGAATGTGGTGGATGAAAGGACACGTTCCCCTACACCTGAGCCACAATTGGTTACACATGAAATGTGGTTTCCCTGTTTTTCATGGCAGATGTATCGGCAGATCGTGTAGAAGGAACATGTTCTTCTCATTCTTCTCCACGAGTTCAGAGTTAGCAATCCTGGAATTCTTGGTTGTTATCCCCTCTGAAGCCTCATCAATCATTATCAATCATATCAATCATTTTTCCACGATTGTCCCTACAGCATCATATCATTATCAATCATTTCAATACCCGCCTCTATTTTCCTTCCATAAGTCACTCAGAACTCGGCACCTGAAATTTTCAGCGTTGGCCATTTCGCTGCGTGCTCAGGGAGCGCCTGCCCCCAGCCGAGAACGGGAGTGAAGGAAGAACCGAGGTGGCACAGTGGGTTGCACAGGATGACCGTTGTTTCAAAGCAGAAACAACCATGGCACAGTAGAGGGAGCTGTGACAAGCATTTTTTTTGCCAACAAGATCAAGAAGCATCGACTCTGAAAAGCAACATACCCTTGCGGATCGAAGAATCAACCATTGCTAAGCATGAAACACCAAACTGTGACTAATGTGTGCTTCCCAACTTCTATGCCGATCTATAGTGTGTATATATCTATAATTTTAATTTAGATAGATAGGTTGCTTGATGTATAGACAATTCATAGACAATAGTGTTGGCAAATCTTGACTATGTACATATGCATGTGTGCTGTGTATATATATATGTATATATATATATATTTGCATACACACAACTGGTTATTTGATGTTGTTTGGCAAAGATTTCAATGGCTTGCCTATTCTGTTCAATCTTCTTGGATGATAAGGGCTTCGGCCACAGCAATTCACATCTAACCATGGGTCTGAAAACCTAGCGGTGAGGATAGTTCCCATGGTGGGCATTGCAGACCGCTGATGTAATTCATGTCGAAAAATGATGGAATTTCTCAAGGCAAATCATTGAACCTGCAGATTTCTCCAAGCTTGGTGCCCCTTCAGTTATTCTAAGGACGCTCCAACCAGGTTGCCCACCAGTTCACCAACCAAGGATGTTGAGAAGCAGTTTCCAACCAGGTCGCCATAGCACCTGCTTTTTTGGTGGTGGTACTTGGTACGTACAAGATGATCGAAATATGGCTTGATTACTCAACCATGATTGTTGGTTGGTTGGTCGGTTGGTTGCTGGGTGGGCTGCTGATGGATTTATGGTAGGGTCAGGCGGCTGGACCGTACGCTTGAGTATCTTCCATGTTTGCCAGAGATCTGGTTTACTCTAAGTATCACACGGCAAAACAACCTCTCAATCAATTAATTCCCTCCCAGAATTTTTGCCACTGCCAAGGCCCCAAACATTTCCATTGATGATGCCATTGTTTATTCCGTCACATCGTACATGGGTTGCTTTCCCCACTGCTGTACCATTGATATCCATTGATTGGCACCGCCCCAGGTGCCAGAACCGGCCGAGTCGTTGGGCACTCGCACGGGTCAAATCTGGGGACAGCTGAGGGTTCAATGGTTCCAAACGGCCTAAACTCGAGTGGCTGGATCCAAGTTCACCATCAACGGGGGATAACAACCAACAACAATGGAAAATATATATGAACATATCATGGTTGATCATGGCACACCAGAGGTACAGGGTTTTGACCCGCAGCCGAGTGATGCCCCTTTTATCATAGAACTACCGGGCTCTCGCCGGTAGAAGACGTCATGATGCAACTCCAGGATTCGCCGATGGGCCGCCCCATGTTGGCAACCAAACTTTGGACAAGGATAGAAGCCCATGGGATTCGCATGGGATTTTGGCAATCTTTGCTAAACATTTAGAGATATAGATACACACATTTATACATTGTCACAGGCACACACCCTATGATATTGTAAAAATTGAGCTTATGCCGATTACACACCACTCTGAGTGAACAAGCTGTTCTAGGTTGCGATGAGCAGAGGGCAGATGGTTGGAATCGATTCTGATGTTTGTTGGTTTTTCCGACTTATAGCCTCAAACATTTCACTGTGTTGCTAGGTTGGTACCTCAATACTGTCACCGTAGGTGCTGTCTAATCAGAAAACAATGTACAGTATATATAGTTTCTTAATCGTTTCTCCGGCAACACATGGCCAGACTCCACCACATCCCCCATGAGAGATCCCTTTGTCAGATTATGTCAGCCCCTTTGTCAATGTGCAGTATACTCCTTTTGTTTTTTTCTCCTTGTCCACATGTACTATGCATATTTTTATGGACCACATAGCTACAGCAGCTTCGCACGTGCGCTTGTTGCCTACCACTGGGCACCGGTTCGCTCAGTTCGCAAGGTCTGTGACACTGCCGAACTCGAGAAGAGAGCCTGCAGTGGGATCCCCAGCAACGACGCCCATCACGCGGCTGTTTTCCAGATCTTACCATAGACAACCACATGGAAGGAAGCACCAGCTATTCTTGGCTACACTGATGATGGCTGAAAATTCAGATAATTTGTACGGATCGAAGATTTGCAAAATGTGTAGTGAGAGAAAACATAGATGTCATTTTTTTGGCCAGCCACTTTTGAAACCGTCGGCTTCAAACTTTGCAAGTTGCACTTGTGATTGGTGGATATTTTGGCTTGACAGAAACTGAAACCGTTCGGGTTTGCGCCTTGGGCCGTCGCTAGAGGGGCGGGCCCTTGGCAATTTCAATGGTGTATGCCCGTGAGGATGTCGAGAACGTGCTGGCGGCGCGAGGATGGAGGCAAGTGAAACAGATAGGGGAAGGCTCCTTCGCCAAGGCTCTACTCATAGAGGCGTCCGATGGCACCCAAGCTGTTTGCAAAGTCATGGACATGAGCGAAGCTTCGAAAAAAGAAGCGGAAGATGCAGCCAAGGAGGGTAGAGTGCTTGCATCACTGCAGCATCCCTTCGTGGTGCGCTACCGCGACAGCTTTTGTGAGGCTGGTGTCTTGTGTTTGATCATGGACTTTTGTGAAGGTGGTGAGCTTGCAAAGCACATCCGCCGAGCAAGGCGAAATCATCAGAAGATCCCGGAAGAGCAGATCCTTCGATGGTTTACGCAGGCAATGCTATCGCTCAAATACATCCATGACAAGCACATCCTTCACAGGGATCTGAAACCAGCAAACTTCTTCCTTACAAAGACGGGGTCTTTGAAGATGGGAGATTTCGGCATTGCAAAAACTCTGGCTTGCACCATAGCATTTGCAAAAACCCGTATTGGTACTCCATACTACCTCAGCCCAGAGGTTTGTCAGGAAAAACCTTATGCTTGGCCGTCGGACATGTGGTCGATGGGTTGCATTCTTTATGAGATGTGCGCACTGCAAGTTCCATTCGATGCTCAGAGCATTTCGGGCCTTGTGCAGAAGATCTGCTATGGCCCACTGCCAGCAGTTCCAGATTCTTATTCAGACTTCTTGCGACGGCTTTGTCGGCAGCTCTTAGACCGAGATCCCAAGAAGAGGCCCTCGGCTGATGAGGTGCTGCAGTTGCCAGAGATTCAGAGAGTGGTGCGGCAGATGTTAGATGAGGTTCGCTCCCTCCAACAACAGGAGCGCAAAGTCAGGCAGGAGAACATCGTAGCCAAAGCTGTTCCCGGAGTTCCTCCCCTTGGTGCTGGTGCTCCTGGTGCTCCTGGTGCTCCTGGTGCTCCTGGTGCTCCTGGCTACAGGAAAGATGATGTGGTGGAGTACTACTCAGTGACGCATGGCGAGTGGCTCCCAGCCACCATCATAGACATTGACACCTTTGGAAGAGTGATGATTGATTTGCGGCCTGGTGTGTGGCTCTCTTCTGAGGTGCAGGCTTCGAAGATTCGGCCCAGGGAATGCTCCAGTGATGAGAGTTCTGGAAGCCAAGAGGGATGGAGACAAAAAGTCTCAGATGAGGATCCCTCCAAGGGCGTACAAGACCAACAGTCTGATGTACCTCATCCGCCTCCAAAGGCCGAACGGAGGAAGGCACCCATCTCTGTCCGCAGAGAGTCGCCTCGTCCACCAGTGACTCCAGTGGAAGAGCCACGGCACTTTGTGCGGGAAGCAAAGGGGGGATACGATCAGCTGGATCGTCTTCTAGGGGAGAAGGCGAAACCAGTCACAAGGAGCCCTTCGGCAGGTGCAATTGATCGCTTGCCAGGGCCCATTCGGCGAGCTCCATCAGTGGGTGGACTCCGTGGTCGTAGACCCCCAGCCTTGATGCCGCTGGAGAATCTGCAGAGCAGCCGTGCCCCCTCGTCGGACAGTTGCCGGGCGGGCACGCCACCTACGCGCCCTGGCTCTGGTGAGTTGGAAAAGGAGTCACTGTCAACGCCTTCTGCTCCACGCAGAACACCCTTGAGCTCCAAGCCTCGTCATTGCCTAGCTGCAGCGGCGCTTGCGGCAGGGGGGGGGGGCGCAGGTGCTTAGGTGCAGGAGATTCACCAGAAATCACGTGAGGAGCCAAGGGTCACAGGGGCACTGCTAGTGACATGGAATTCAAATTGACTGCATAGAGTTCAGCATTGGAGCTTTTGAGCTGCATCCGCACATCCCGCCCTGTTTGTGTTCCAGCCTTGACACACGTAAAAGTATATTTTTACCAAACTTGGCAGCCTGAGCTTGTGCTGGGACTTGGACAGTGCACAGGTTCAACGCTTGCTTTGTTTGCCGCTTCTTTTATTTGAACAATTATGGAGTGCAAGATGCATGTAAGGTGGATGGGGACCTGAAAATGAGTGGATTTCAGAATTATTCATACCAAGTCTAAAACCACATGTTGCAACCTAAAACTCTGAATATTCTAAAACCACACTTCATTTATTTTCATTTCAAACACATCCTCATGTTGCCACCTAAATCTCTAAACGGCGACACCAAGAGCGTGTCACAGTTTCTCCAGGCTGCTGTGCTCCGTTTCTTCACGTGGCTTCAAAACGTTGAAGCCGTGGAGATCTTGACATGTTTAATCGTTTGGATGTGCAGCATCCTGGAGTCAAGTTGAACTTATGATTTTGGCAGCGCCGGCATGAGCAACGATGAAGGGCACCTCTAAAGGATCAGTCGCCACTGAGTACAACGACTTGTCGCAAGATGCATATTCATTATATAATATCTATTTATATATATATATATATTATATATGAGATATTTATATATTTGTTTTTATGTATCTATATATAATATATATATATATCAAATCACATGCGGAACAAATGGTATTTGAAGCAGTGGCCAAAGAGGTGCCGGGCCGCAGGGACAAGACTTGCGGAGCGCTATGCCAAGGACAAATCCGTGCCCAGAGATTCAGAGAAAACGGCAGCGCTGCTGACGCTGACAGCTGCGGAGGTCTTGGCAAAGCAGGGCTGTGAGAGGTTGAGCCATGTTGAGCCATGTTGGTTCACCACGGAACCGCGTCAGGTGTCTCAAGTGGAAGCTTTACGTCGGCGAGGCGAGGGGCAGAGTGGCACTGTGATTCTTTGGTTGACAATGGTGACACATGACTCGTGATATGTATGGATGTGTTTGGATGTGTATGATCACGCAGGAATATGCATGTACAAACTAATACAAACCAGACAGAACCAGACCAACCACCATCCCGGCATATCCTGGTTTTACTGTATTTGTTGAAGCCTCCATAGCCCTCCTAATGCTCATACAGTATACCAATGTAATTACATCAACCAGTCGTTGTGATTGTTGTTTACAGGAAGTTGACCCAACCCAGGCATGCTGCTCTGAAGCGAGTGCCAAAATTAAACTTCTTGGTAAGGTTTTCTCCTGTAACATCTAAGAATCTAAGATCATCACTGACCAACAGTTCTATGGCGAAACATATGGTACCTATACTAATCATCCAAAAAAAACATGATTCAAAGGGAATAATAAGCATCATTGGTAGGAAAACTACCAGTTTTGGCCATGCTTGGACGACCCCTGATTGTTGGAGGAAAAAACAATGCCACACATTCCAAAGTTCAGGAACTCCAAGAGAACAGCTCTATGGTCAGCTGATTCACCAAGAAGGATCAGGAAACCACACGTGGATATGAACTGAAACACGCTGAAACGCAGTCTCAGTGGTTCGATTCTTGATGGTTTTTGAGATGGATCCATCAAGATTCTCAATCTTAATCTTGATGGTTCAGTTCTCAGTTCTCAATAGTATCTCTTTCAAACATCCTTGAAGGACCGTCCTAGTGTGTGTCAAATCTTGACTGGTGAAGTCTTTTCTGGTGGTATCGCAGTTTTTCAGCAGATTGCAGAGTCAATCAAGAGTGTCCCACTGAGTGTGCCCTGGTGTTGTTTGTGTGGGTGGCTTCTTCCATCTGTAGAAGTGTTCCAGCAGAGTGTTGAACTGTGGGGGAACAAGAGTGCGCAAAGTCAGAATATCAAACACACGCGCACACACACACACACATATGCGCGCGCACGTGTCCCATAAGGGTGTTACAAAAGCATGGCGCACAGGAGTGTCCCACAAAAAGCGTGTCCCACAAGAGTCACAAGAGCGTCCAACAAGAGTGTCTTCCAAGAACGGTGTCTTGCAAGAGTGTCATGCCAAGTGTGCTTTCCAAGAGTGTCATAGCAAGATTGCCATACCAAAACTGTTTTCTCAAGAGTGCCATGACACCAAGAGTGTTTTACAAGAGTCTCTTGGAAGAGTGTCATACAAAGACAGTTTCACCAATATTGTCATGCCAAGAGTGTCATACCACGACGGTCTCTTCAGAATTGTCACTCAAAGCGCGTCATACCAAGACTGTCTTAAGTTGTCATATAATACACACAGTATTCGCAACAGTGTCACTCCAAGACTTTCATGCTGAGAGTATCATACTAAGAGTGTCAGATCATACCAAGACGGTCTTACTATCGTGTCACTCCAAGAGAGTTATAGCAACACTACGTAGCCTTCGCGGAGAGTGTTGCTCAAGGGTGTCTCACCCAGAGTATTACCACGAGTATGTTGACAAGACTGTCTCACCAGATTCCCATGTCAGGGGTTTCATACAATGAGCGTCTTACTATTTCTCATCAGGATGTCTTTGGAGAGTGTCCGACAATAATGTTATACTGTACTACTAGAAGTTCCACTCCAACAGTGTCTTGAAACCATTGCCTACCAATACTGTCTTTAAGTTGATTTCACCGGAGTTTCTTACAAAAGTATTCTACCAACAAAATCGCTCCAAGAGTGTCTCACAAGATCTTACAGGAGTGAAGAGACATGAGGGCATACTTTCGTGTGCTGCATTTTGATTTCGGCATTTCCACACATTTGATCTCCTACACAATTGACTTAAATCATACATTAATAGTTTCATGTTGCATCCCATATGTGCATCTACAACTATTCACACACGATTGCATGCGTATACTTTTAAAGATGCACATGTCTATGACCTCTATGACCTTCTTCAAGTTGCTGCTCCAAAAGCTGCAGCCTGGGAAGCGTGCTGGCCACCAGGTGATGTTTTACCAGTGGCTGGTGCCAACGTTGTGCGCCTCCGAACTGCTGGGACATGCTGGGATCAGGGACACCCCAAGGTCATGGCTTTGTCCAGTTCGCCATAGTGGTACTGACCATCCAAGTTCATAGCCACTATGAAGAGGGCAATCAACCAACTATAAGGGTACACCAGTCTTGAACAATGGTTAGATTGGAAACCAACCAACCATAAGGGTCCAACCATAAGGGTACGCCTTATTTTTATGTCTTTATTTTTTAATTGCGAATTGGCTTGGATTCTAATTCTTGTATTTGAAAAATCGGTCATGCTATGCTGTGCTGGATAAAAACAAATTGTAACATATCGGATAGGAGTATTACTTTTGATTACTAGCGATATAGAATGGGCTAACGCCCAGGTGCCGCCGACCCCAATAATGGGGGATTTCCATTATTGGGGTCGGCGGGACCTGGGCGTTAGCCTAGGGAATGATTGATCCCCGTCAGTGGGTTCGTTTTAATCAAGGTTCTCTACTGGGGCATGAGTGGATCCGAGGGGGAGCAGAAGCGTTTCAGGGCTGCCAAACGCTGGCTTTGGACGGCATTAAAAACACTTTCGAAGCATCGGATTGTGGCACCCAAACGGCAGGCCTGAAGATCATGGTGGCCATGACTAGTTCCGAACGCAAACCCGGCAGATCATGGCGGCCATGAGTGGATCCGAGGGGGAGCAGAAGCGTTTCAGGGCTGCCAAACGCTGGCTTTGGACGTAGTAAAAAAAGTTTCGAAACATCGGATTGTGGCACCTAAACGGCACGCCTGAAGATCATGGTGGCCATGACTAGTTCCGAACGCAAACCCGGCAGATCATGGCGGCCATGAGTGGATCCGAGGGGGAGCAGAGGCGTTTCAGGGCTGCCAAACGCTGGCTTTGGACGGCATAAAAACAGTTTCGAAGCATCGGATTGTGGCGCCCAAACGGCAGGCCTGAGGATCATGGTGGCCATGACTAGTTCCGAACGCAAACCCGGCAGATCATGGCGGCCATGAGTGGATCCGAGGGGGAGCAGAAGCGTTTCAGGGCTGCCAAACGCTGGCTTTGGACGGCATAAAAACAGTTTCGAAGCATCGGATTGTGGCACCCAAACGGCAGGCCTGA
>VSDK01024625.1:341555-376580 GCA_009767595.1 Symbiodinium kawagutii
AGGCAGAGGCATTCGAGGCAACGCTTCTGGTACCCAAACGGCAGGCCTGAAGATCATAGTGGCCATGACGAGGCCAAACAGCAGCGTCGCCGGAGCAGGGGGTTTCAATGCTGGCAAACGCGGGCGTTGGACGACATCATAGAGACAGTCTCTAGGCAACGGCTTCTGCCAGCCAATCAGCAGCAATGAACAACATGGTGGCCATCAGCAGCAATGAACAACATGGTGGCCATCTCTGGGCAGCGGCTTCTGCCAGCCAATCAGACGCAATGAACAACATGGTGGTCATGACAAGGCATTGGTTCACGCCTACGGCGGTCCCAGGCGCCGCCCCTGCCTTCGCCATAGGCAGGGGTCGGCGGATCTATCAATAGCTTTGATAGTAACAGTGATATTAATCTCCTCCTCATTTGGCTTGGAAGCCAAGCATAAACTCGGGGCTTGGCATCATCCGGTTGGTCATCCATAGCTATGCAATGAAATAATCATGGAATTAGCCACGACAATCACCGCATTGTATATGGAAACAACCATTGTGCAGTCATAGATCAATATGGATCATCATCCATGAGCCATGAATATAATTGAAACCCATTTATTTCATATCTAACTATTTTTGTTGCTATGATCCATTTTTTCATGCTTCATGACGACATGAAGACCGTAGCTCATCCCGACACGTGCGTTGCTTCCCAGCCTTGCCGTGATCCATGGGCCCAAGGCATCCAGCAGAGCTGTGCCGCACACCAGTGCTGTGCGGAGGCAGTGCAGATGTCTTTGGGGGGGTGATGATAGGGAACCAATATGGTGGTTTCTCAAAATAGGGGACCCCCCAAAATGGTTAGTTTATTACTATAAATGATTGATAATGGATGATTTGGGGGTACCCCTATTTTGAGAGACACCCATATGATTTGGGATGTTTTATGCGCTGATATACCAATGGCTAATTGGATATTGTTCTTGTAATGGAAAAAAGCCTATGGCTAGTAAAGAACTAATCATTCCTAGGCAATGAATGGTTTATATTGGATATTGTTCTTAGAATCGGGAACCTATGGTTAAAGGATGATAGCTGGGGGCACCCCTATGACTTGAGAAACACCCATTTATGGATTGATGCAATCAGGAAGTCTTGTTCAACTCTTTTTTAGTGTTACTGTTTCGCAAGAAACATTGTACTAGGCGCAGCCTAACGCCATACCCTACTGTCGACATCTGTGACACGCAAGGAAGTCGGAGGGAACAATCCAAAACACTCACGTGCTGTATGCTACAATATGTCACTACAATTTCCGGTCCAATGAAATTATAGTCGTTCGCCATGAGCCGTTCATTCTTGTGTGTTGGCTACATTCTGAATTCTAGGTCTTGCTGTCATGAGCAAAAACACCAATGGTGAAGAAGCCATGCAGAGATTCATAGTTTGATAACTGGAAATGAATGACATGAATACGATGTTTCTTCACAATTGATTGTGAACCAGCAATCTGAATGATGCTTATCCAGCCATGCTTATCCAATTGTGAAGATGTTCGTTCAATGACTGGATAAGCATCTTCAGCTGGTCAGCTGTTTGAGTTAGAGAATTCATTCCGCCACTGTTTGGTCGGCAAAGCCGGCCCGATGTCACAGTAGCTTATTGAACAACTAATTATCATACATGGTACCATGTATATATAATCATTTAATCATCATCAAAGGATATAAACCATTGACAATCGTATCACTGATATGAAAAGTCTATATGTTCAGATTCTCCTGGCTTGGCATAGCTTCGTTTTCAGCGATTCCAATGACCATCACCTTCAGCATGGTCAACCGGTGGTCCCTACTAGTCCAATGGTTACTTGTTACGGCTACCGTAAGGATCCTTGGGGATGGTAGTAACATGGACACCTTTGAGCTTGGGGATGGTAGTAACATGTATCCCAAAGCTAAGTAACCAGATGTAACCAGTAGGTTCTCTAGGTTAACATCCTACCGTACTATGTTCACTGGTTGGCCCCAAATGCAGGAGCGCTTCGCGACGAGAAAGCGGTCCTCGAAGGAATCAGGCGAGGAAGGTGTCCCATGGTCGCCCGGGTCACCTGTTGGATGGTCGCGCCAACGCCATGAGCCGCGTCGGGTGATCATGGCCAAGCATGATGAGTGGAGGATAAATCTTCAAACATATGGGCCATGGGATGCCATGGGGGTGTCTTAAAATAGGGAACCCATGGGAACCTGGCGAAAATGGTTTGTTTACATTTGTATTGGATGATTTGGGGGTACCCCTATGACTTGAGAAACCACCAGGTTGATAAACCAACAATGCTATAGATGAACAATTATAGGCTATAGACAAAGATGCTGGTCAATCAGATTGGTGTCATGGTTACTCTGAGGAAGAACTCAAACACTTGTCAGTTCATTTTGGTTTATTCACTTTACTAATTATTCACCAGCAATAGTTTGTATCAGTTTTGTTTCGCGGTCACGATCCTATGAATATATGAATCAAGTGAGGAAGTAAACATACGCGGTAACAAGAACTTTACATGTTAAATGTCTCACAGCCCCAGTTGGACCGCATCTTGGCTTTACCAGGTAAAACGATAAGGAATAAAAAACAATAACCCCAGAACAGATACTCATATCAGTGGTGCTGTACGCGAAAAAACGATAAGAAAACGATGGCAAAAACGATAACAAAGCTTACGAAAGCTGTGCTTTCTAGACCTTTGTGCGTTTCCACCCTTCTATTTAGTTCAGTATTCATACAAGGTTGGTCGTGATTTGGCCTGTAAAACGATAATGAATGAAAAAACGATCATGGTCAAGCTGGTGAATTAATTCATTTTGTTACGGGGTTTTCTTGCTACCTCATGAGATCATGTAGTTTCAAGGGACATCTGCTGCCGTTTCCGTCTTCATCCCTCGCACACAACTGAAGTCATTTCCGAAACTCGCAGCCAGGGTGGTGCAGCCTGAGGCAGAGATGGTGTACTAAAGATGGGTTTTGGCTAACAGCAAATTCATCACTCATTCAGTGACTCATTCAGTGACTCATTCAGTGACTCGTTCATCTCAATTCCCCTTCAGATTGGGAGAGATGTGGCCGATCTCCACTCGTACTTTTTAACTTCGAGGCCACGCACCCAAAAATACAATCAGCAAAGCCAAGCAACACCTTAGATCCTGATCCTTGATCTTGGCAAAGCCAAGTGTCGACCGTTTTTCGGTGATGGATTTGCGAGAGAAAAGCTGTGCTGGGGATATTACCACACGTACTCACTACCAACATTTGACAATTTTACAATCAGTATGACCTATGCGCCAATGTATATATTACCAACATTCAGCATAATTGATCAATATGAACCTAGGTATAGGAAGCAATGCTTTCTATCTTATGTTATATCAATATGAACCTGGTATATTATCATTGTTCCACCACAACGATGAAAGCTGGAATTCCACTCAACGGGGCCTCAATTTTCGACGCTAAAATGTCTTCTCGTTGGGGTTTGTCTACCGCCCAACAATTTGATCTTCTCCCAGGGCTTCCAGACCTTTTGGGAATTTCAGCAGGTAGCAGGTAGGATCTTCGGGACTACAGTTCCAGGACGCAGCACCAGTTCCATGCTTGACAAACGGAGAATTCAACAAAGTACTCATTCGGTTGGTGCTTTCAAACATTTTTCTTTTTCCAAATGGAATTATTAACACATATTAACAAATTGTTGGTTGACTTGCGCATATTTTTCATGCCGTGGTGGTTCAACCACCAACCAGTCCTACGAACGGTATCGAAAGGTCCAGGCTCCATGATCTCCCGCAGCTGGCTCAAACTTCGGTGCTCCGCTCGGGAAAGGCAAGCTCCGGGGAAGCTGCTTGGGGAAGATTCCACGGTGTGTTCCTGGAGACATTGGCACGTCATGACACGTCATGACACGTCACTGTGTTTTGGGATATGAGTTGAATGTGCTCTGGAACTTGAAGTACGTCCTGCTTCTTTTGGCTGTTCATCTTGGTTTTCTGTGTGACGTTCTCAGCCACATCGGCCAGGGGACATCTCATGACATCTCCCAGTGGCTGTGTCACCTGCATTTCGTGCGGCCGTGATGGTGCTCACCCTGCAGGTTACCATCCGCTTCAGCTCTGCCATGGCAACCGTCGACACCATGACGCCAGTGGGTTCCGTGAAGCGGAAGGGAAAGTCGCACAAGGCGCGGCGGCGCCTTGCACACGGAAACATCTGGAGGTCAGTATCTTAAGAGGTGGGTTAGCCAGCGGTTGGTTGAAACTTGGATCTACGAGATTCATGGACAGAATGGATGACTCATGATGACTGGGACCTTTGGGGACCTCACCGATGAGCTGCCGTACCATGCAGCTGTACAGATTTGAGTCCCCTTGCTATTTGCCTGATGAATGTCGGTCAAGACCAACGCGCCAGTGGCACTTTGGTCGTTTGTCCTTCCCGGCTCAATCCCTTTTCATCGCCCATTCAATGGGCAGTGTCTCGTTGAGTCTATGTCTATGTTTTCATGGTGGGTGACACCCAACTTTTGTTGTCACTGGCAGATTGGGGGTCACTGGTAGCCCAGTTCACTCCCGATGGCATCAGTTTTCCCCTTTTCCCCGCACCCCGCAGCAATCGCGCAGGCACCCGATGCTTGGAAACCCAGACGCAGCGGCCAGATAGCAGTTCTTGGGTGCGAGCTCTTCAACTTTGAAGCCTTTGCAGTCCTAGTGTTTGGTTCTCTACACTTGATTGCTGTAATATGTACTTGCCCATAAATACAACATGTATTTATATATGTATATATATATATACATACATATATATACATATATATATATATATTTATTTATGCATATACATATTTACAGTTGTCTCATACATATATATATACACATGTATATTATGTAAATTTCCAAATGAATAACTATACCTGTATTTATTTACACACACACACAGCAAATATACTACAAGTAGAAATGCCTTCCTCCTACATCACAGTTTTTTGTCCGTGCCTAGCTTAGGCAGCCGATGACATCCCTGTGGGCAAAGGCGGACGCCCAAAGAAAGTTCTGAAAGAAAGCATCCAGGTGGACCCAGTGGACCCCTGGTGGGGAAGGTAAAGGGTACCATGTACAAGCTATCACGAGCTCTGCTGCTATGTATGTTTGCGGCTCTTTCAGGGCATGTGGGGCGTAGGGGTTCAATTAGTTGCATTCGCTACAAGTAGGTAGGGTTTCAAACCGTCTCAAATTAACTGATTATACGTATGAGGTAGGTCAGGTAGGTAGCTGGGTTTTCCGTTGTTGATATGAATAGTTGCGGACCTATAGGGTAGCTGAGGTAATTTTCATCCAGGGAGGGAATCCCTCATCATTCACACAGCCGTTGCAGCTGAAGAAGGCACTTTTTCTTTTGATGCCAGTGCTGATTCAGAGGTTTTGCCAGGGAGCTTCAAACCTTTGCTGGGTTAAGAGATCAGAAGCTTGTGAATGACTGGCGTTTTAATGGTCAGAATCTCCATTTTGACACACCCGTTTTGCGCTTGTGGTGTTCCTGGGGGAATTTTGATGGATTTTGAAATGATTGCCATGTATCTGACCTATTTACTCAGTATCCATTAGTAGGCGCAGCAATTTCAGGATGATGAAAGATGTAAATCAAAACAGCCCAGTATGATTTGCACAGCACCGCACACTTGCAGGGAGCAAGCCCGCGCTGCAGACGTACTCCTTTCAAACATTCAGCTATTTTAAAGTCAATGTTTGTGGCTGTCCGCTTGTTGGTGCTGAGGCTGAGTGCTCATGGATGCTGTCAGAGTTTCACCATACTGTAACTCTGAGCTGCTTTTTGGAAGTCAACCATTTTGACAACATAACATAATCTTGTTTGTTGTTCTAGCACCATAGAGTCGCAGGTGTTCGTTCCACAGAGACTGTTTGCAGACGGTTCACCTGTTGCTCCATCAAACTTGAATATAATTCACACGCACACACACACACACATCTAGCACTCCCTGCACAATGTTGAACGCTTGTTTCAAGGGCCAAATCCCTAGCAGCAAGCCTTGTGGGCACCCATGAGTTTTGGGGGCAATGCGCTGAAGTTGACAGGCTGTCCACAATCAGGTACAAACAAATAAACCTATTTCGAAGTTTTGGGGATACCACATTCCATGACACCATGCAAGGAACATACAGAACATGGTTCCAAGTTGCTCGAAAGGCAAGTTGTGATGC
Organism: Symbiodinium kawagutii; assembly: GCA_009767595.1. Lineage (NCBI taxonomy): Eukaryota > Dinophyceae > Suessiales > Symbiodiniaceae > Symbiodinium > Symbiodinium kawagutii. The sequence continues at coordinate 347,802 of VSDK01024625.1, forward strand.
CAGGTCGTGGTCGTGGCTCTGTGACGTATCATGACGTCATGATGAAACGTCATCATCCAAGACGTAGTTCTTGCCTCACTGGTCACCTCACTGCCAGTGAATTCGTCCCTCGCGACCTCAGGGAATCACAAAGCCAGCAATTCGACGCTTGGCTCGCCGCGGTGGTGTGAAGCGCATCAGTGGTTTGATCTACGAGGCCTGTGGGCGCGCCAGCACTGTGTCACATGATGGACCCCTGGCATCAGGAACTTGTGAACTGCTTGTGCTGTCCATAGCGAATTGGGGAACTCCAAATAATTGAGTACCCAAGTGACTGCATGTTACCCTGGTGACAATGGTCCCAGGGGGTGGGGTTGCTGGTCTGTACGTACTATACCGAAGGATTTTTCAATAAGCAACCGGATATTTCTGCGCTGCAAGAGTCTCGGACTCAGTAATTTGTGTGGTGTCCACAAATATGTATCTCAGAAGATGGGGAAACTGGTATCATTGGGGCATGCTTACGCAGAGCTTACAGAAGCTGAAGCACACAGTGACTTTGTAGCGATTGGGAATTGTTGGGAGGTTCCCAGCTTCACTGCTTGAAAAGAGAAATGATTGACCATAGTCAATTCACGCAGATGATTTATCGATCGCGCTCAAATGAATGTTGTCAATGATGGATCCAGTCCTTCAGAAACCAGGCGATCCGACATACTTGTACCTGTCAGTTTCGGAAAGTGGCGGAGATATCAACAAAACATATGCATCAAGAAACAAGCGCAACATCACCGCCACCGCCACCACCAGCAGCAACAGCAACAACAACAACAACTGCAACTGCAACTGCAACTGCAACATACAACAATGACAACGTGCCACACTGGACTTTGCACAGATCAGGAAAGTGGGGTATAATATGCTCATCATATTATGGGTATTTCTCGAAATAAGGGTACCCCCGGAAATGGTTGGTTTACGTATGCTAAAAATCGATAATTAATAAACAATGCTGTGGGGGTCCCCCTATTCTGAGAAATATCCATATCTCTTATTGATCACCCTTGAATATATCTTTGTCAGATCATCCATTATGAATCATTATGAGCCATTTACAATAAACCAAGCATACCTTTGGGGCTCCCTATGGCATGAGAAACCACCACTGCCTTGCCATAGGAGACCCGTGGCGTCTTGAAGACCTTTCTGGAGAATGTGCTGCGTGACTCGTGCGGCCCTGAGCCTGCCAACCACCATATTTACATGGCGATGGGTCAATAATAACCAACCAATATTGGGGAATAATGACCAACCAATAATAAGGAAAACAATGCTTAATGATAGTGGAACCAGCGGTACAGGGTTTTTACCCACTGCCACATGATGATCATAAGGCAACCATCAAGAGTACAGCATTTCTGCAAGTGGGCTTGGTTGATTACTTTAGTACTATTCATTACTCTTACTGGACTGGCAAGAATGTAGTTGAGATGATGTGAAACCACAGTCACAACAAATTCAGCAGGTTCAGGGGCCTAGAAAGAATACATCAAAGGCTTAGAGGAGTTGGAGATCCTGAGCCCTCAACATTGCCAGCAAAATATCATGCAGGAACCCCAACTTCAACCGCACTTCAAAGGTTTCAACCATTGAAAATCCTGAAGGGCATAGTTCGTTTTGGTGGATCAACTGGATCCGACAGCATTTGGGTCTGAAGTATTTCGCGATTGTCAAACACGCACTGTATTACCTGAAAATGAGTCTTCTTTGTGGCGTCCATCTTGTTGCTTTTGTTTTTGTGCCTATGAACTTTCTTCTTCTGGCTGCAACTGCTGCTTCTGTTTCTGGAGAAAAGACATTCCACATCTGTCGGTTGAAATCCCTGCAGCATTGTCACTTTTCGCCGCAGCGGTTCCAGTGCAACACCGAGGATCACCTACACAGAGCACGCTCGGCGCAAAACTGTCACTGTACCTTGACGATTCGGTAGCAGTAACTCTTGTGTTCCTCACCAAGAATTCTACGAGTACAACATCCTAAAACAGGGGCCAAAGCGACAGCACTTCTTCTTGGGTACCTCAATGAGAATGCAACTTGGAGATTTTGGGAGTGACAATTTTGCTTTGCACTCAAAAAAAGCTATTGGAGTCCCACACATGACAACTGCTTGCTCTGCTAATAATAAATGACCTCGTTTGATGACAATGTTTTGGTGGTTGCTCAGCATTTTGTTGCTGTGACATCAGATTCCATTCATACGCCAACCAGCTTGACTGGTCATTAGGCTACGGACATAGTACATCAGATTGCATTCATCCGCCAACCAGCTTGACTGGTCCTTAGGCTATGGACATTGTCTATGCGCTGAAGCGCCAGGGCCGTACCATCTACGGCTTTGGAAGTTGAGGGGCAACCTGAAGCTGACGTGGCCTCACTGCCAGTGGGGGTGCCCGGGTGCACCTGGGACGGTGTGGGTTGGTCGTTCAATACCATGCTAGGGTCTCCTGGTGAACTTGCATCATACTGACAAGGGCGGGAAAGCATGGAAAAAGTTATTGAGGTGTATCATCTAGAGAACCAACACCCAAACGCATGCCCGTCGCATGCTTCTCCTTTCCCCAGGAACGGGATCATAGGTATCACCGCTTCCATTGGTGCGCCTCAGACAGGTTGGATTGAATGCCGTTGAAGATTCACCTGTTGCAGTTATTGGTGGACCTCCTAGAATGGTACAGATCCCCCAGTCCCACCCCATGGGCCAAGGCTTGATGGGGAGGACGCTGTGAGCAGTGAGATCATTGAATCGGTGCCAGCAACCCTCAGGGGGACGTGGGTGGCCGGCTAAGTGGCCTCCCGAGTGGAAACATATCCACACAACTACCAGCTATGTGGAACAGCGTCATATGACACAACCACAGCAATACAACCACAGCCGGTTCATGCTGGGCAGATGCAATCACATGAAAGTTCAACCTGTTTTTGGTAACCCCCATCAACTGGTTAAAGATCATGCGACAATGTTCGCTGGTTCCCAATAAGCCAATTAAGAATCAGACAAATGGTAGATATCAGAAACACCAGTGACATGAAAACAGATGAAAATGTACCGTTTACATCTATCTCTATATTTAAAAAAACACATATATACACATATGCATATGTTACATATGTATCGGCTCAGAACGTTCCATGCCAAACAGAGGTTTTTCAACATGTGATGTGCGAATTGCTGGCACTCTGTTCGGATGGTAAATTAGTTTGGTGGGTACTCAAAGGTTTGTACCTCCTTCCCTGGAGTGCCCTCGGCAACTTCAGGGATCTTACTACATCACAGTCCATCCGCTGTGGGCCGATTCCTGCCAACTGGAATCTTGAAAAAGCAACAACGGCTGAAACCTGCAAATGTAGCTGGACTGTCAGGTTCGCTTTGTGCAGGGTTCTGAAATGTTCTGAGATTTTCTGAGTATTGTGTGGATTGCCCACATTAATCAGTACAGGTTTGAAGGGTACAAATGGTATATCCATTTTTCAGTCTGCGAATTGGCCATGCTTTCGGTAGTGAATGGCTTAGTCTGTTTTTGCGCAGCTGATTTTCGATTGGCTCAAACCGTGCCACTTCAAAGCGACTGGAAGGCGAGGCTTGGTGAAACATCTCTGACATGGGGTTTGAACATTGAGTCGAGGTGCCATGATAGAAGTTTATGACCCAAAGTTGCTGTTTTGAACGCCTGGGGCCTGGCGTCACTAAAGGTCTGAGACTCCGCATTGCTGCACTGATCATTTTCCACTCTGTGACATGGCCATTTCCACGTCTGCACCTTTCAACCTGTTGCTATTGTACTGAACCACCCGTCTACGACTCGTGCGGATGTAGTGTCTGTCTTTCTCGTGTATGAAGCCTTTCACTAATTAAGATAACTTGTTATCTTAGATGATGAGAAGTTCATATATAAAGAATTTGCATGAGGAACCCCCTTGGAGGTTGCAAACCGAGAACATGATGCGTTCCATTGCCAGGGATGTCGGGGGGGAAGCGAGTGCGCATCTCACCAGGCATCCGTGAGTTTCGCCTCCAGCCATGGCCACCGTTGACACCATGACGCCTGTGGGTTCCGTGAAGCGGAAGGGAAAGTCGCACAAGGCGCCAGCCCACGCCCTGGGTGGTCCTTCAGTGAGAGCACCGTGCCCTGAGTTCAAATCACTGATTGTTTTTGGGGCAACCATTCATCATTCATTATTCATTATTCGTTATAGTGATATGCAGGATCATTATTCATTGATGTACAGGATAGTACTTACAAATGACCCGCGCTTGAAGGAGTTCACCTGTTTTAGGACAGCAAAGATCTGCCCATTGAAGGATGTTCTTGTGACTTCCTCACTCCAGTCTCCAGTCATGTTTGGCACAGGCACCAGATGCCCGGGGCACTCAGTCGTGGCTGCATGGGCGTTGCGATTTGCAAGCTGTCTCTCCAGTTTCCTTACTTCAGACCTCTGCCAATGCTGCCAAACTATGCTCTTTGTTCTACCTGATCTTGAGTGTCATGCAGGGTGCCATGTATGAATTCTTATCTACTCAGTTCAAACTCCAAGAAATGAAATGCTACTTCTTCTGCGGGCGCTCTCTTCACTGAGCCTAGGCAGCCGATGACATCCCTGTGGGCAAAGGCGGACGCCCAAAGAAAGTTCTGAAAGAAAGCATCCAGGTGCATCCACTCCCTTGAGTTCAGTTCAGCACTGAATCTACAGCATCCATTGTTGTCCAGGAGAAACCACTTGACCCAAACAGATCACATCCCAAGACCATCCGATCACCTCGCCACCGTTGCATGCAAATGAGACCACACAGCATACTATACTCAGCCATCCATACCAAGAAGTCCAGTTCTGAGGGTTTCTACATAGTGGTCCAATGGCAGAGACGGCTCAGGTGGGATCACCAACACTGTCACCCAAGCTTCGTCTTGGTTTCATAGTGGGATGCCATGGATCATGTCAGCCTTGCAGGGAATCACTAAGCCGGCCATTCGACGCTTGGCTCGCCGCGGTGGTGTGAAGCGCATCAGTGGTTTGATCTACGAGGCCCCGCAGTTGCGCCAGCATGGTGTCACATGATGGACCTCTGGCAACAGGAACTTGTGAACTGGTGCCGTTTGAAGTCCAAACCAATCAGTGCCGACCGTTTTGTGCGGGACTGATGTTTGTTGTGTACCGTTTTCGAACGACAGCGACTTCGATCATTTATGGAGATGACAGACTACAAAGTAGTGCAGTCTGGAAATATGGGTAGACTCCAAGAAGGGGCCGGTGAAGAGAAACTGAGAGTACATGGATGTACATGGTGTATTTCTGATAGGTGTTTTTACACAGGAAAAGGAATAGCAATGGATGAACCGATAATCTCGATGCTCTCCAACCTGTTGCCACTTTCTCCGTGTCACAACTTGTGTTTTATCTCCTAATGGTTCGGGGGTTCCCCGTTTGGTTGCTGAACGAAGATTACCGCTCAATGTCATGGTGTACCCAGTCCTTGGGAATCCAAGTCTTTTGGACCAATGGTGGTCTCTGAACATAGGGATACTCCCAGTTTACATCCAGTTTATGAATCATTTATGGTCAGAGACCAACCAGAGTTGGAATGCCAAATTGGTTGGTTTCTTACCATGATCATTTCTTACCAAACTAGATCATGCATGGTAAGAAACCAGTCGCAATTTGGGGCTTCCCCATAGCCCAACAAACTCCCAACCTGGTTAGCCTCTGCGAGCACGATGTGTTTGGAGGAGACCCGTGGCGTGTTGAAGACCTTCCTGGAGAATGTGCTGCGCGATTCGTTCGGGGTCCTTGGAGTTTGAAGGTGGAGCTTAGTCGCCTCCAACACCTTCAGATACCTTCAGCCATGTTGTCATTGGTGGTTTCAGCATGTTTCAGCCATTTGTTTGCTTCGAGTTGCTAGGAGTGCACTTTGAGTTGCTGGGAATCATAAAAAAAAGTGTAATATGGGTGGATCAATTGGGTCCGACAGCATTTGGGTCAGACTGCCTTTGGAATTGTTTTCGATTTGTCAAAAAGTACTTTTCTTCCCAGCCTCCTACTTCTTGTGACAGTGCTTCTTCTTGTTTTTGCTTCTGTTTCTGAAGAAAATGCATTCCGCATTTGTCGGTTGAAATCCCTGTAGCATTGTCACTTTTCGCCGCAGCGGTTCCAGTGGAACACTGAGGATCACCTACACAGAGCACGCTCGGCGCAAAACTGTCACTGTACCTTGACGATTCGGTAGCAGTAACTCTTGTGTTCCTCACCAAGAATTCTACGAGTACAACATCCTAAAACAGGGGCCAAAGCGACAGCACTTCTTCTTGGGTACCTCAATGAGAATGCAACTTGGAGATTTTGGGAGTGACAATTTTGCTTTGCACTCAAAAAAAGCTATTGGAGTCCCACACATGACAACTGCTTGCTCTGCTAATAATAAATGACCTCGTTTGATGACAATGTTTTGGTGGTTGCTCAGCATTTTGTTGCTGTGACATCAGATTCCATTCATACGCCAACCAGCTTGACTGGTCATTAGGCTACGGACATAGTACATCAGATTGCATTCATCCGCCAACCAGCTTGACTGGTCCTTAGGCTATGGACATTGTCTATGCGCTGAAGCGCCAGGGCCGTACCATCTACGGCTTTGGAAGTTGAGGGGCAACCTGAAGCTGACGTGGCCTCACTGCCAGTGGGGGTGCCCGGGTGCACCTGGGACGGTGTGGGTTGGTCGTTCAATACCATGCTAGGGTCTCCTGGTGAACTTGCATCATACTGACAAGGGCGGGAAAGCATTCCGTAGAATTGAAGATCCAATTGCTAGCCTCTTGGGATCTCAAGAATATTTTGCAAATATTCTAAATGGGGATGATGTGTAGGGGGAACCAACAGTTGTGTTTCCCTGAATTGCTTTTTCACATCATTGACACCCCATAATATCTGAAAGTGTTATCAGAAACCAAGAGGGATGGAGGTAGAAACTCCCAAACCAAGTCTGGGACTCTAAGATGGAAGTTACCGCGGACTTTCTCAAGGCTTCTGCATCATCCAGTCTACCAATTTTGGCACATCGGCTTCATACCCACGAAAGACTTCCCATTGACCTATATTAAGCGGTCAGTTGGTTGGGTTGGGGTGGGCTGGGTTGTTTTGTGTGTTTTTTTTGTTTCAGTTTTAGAGGTTAAATTTATTTCCCCAGCAATTATTATCAGTGGTTGGTTGACGAATGTTTTTTATTCTAAATAGGGATTGAAACCACAAACCAGACTTGGTTTCCTGGTGATGGTCTGAACTTTGCCATTGCCCGGCGCTTGAAGCGCACGGCTTTACGGGCGGAAAGGTGCCACGATCTTCGACATGTTGGTGCACTTTTCACGGATGGAGCTGCCAATTCAGGGTCCAATCGGCCAACTGTTTTCCTGATGCCTAGCCGAGTCCACTTATATCTGGACAATGATTCCAACTAAACAAGAAATCTGAACATCCATCTCGGCCAAAAGCATACATCTATACGCTCTCCAATTTAATCCAAATTTCAGATCCATGCACCAAACATGTTTTAAGTGGGAAGAGCCATGATTCAGCGAGAATGCCGGGGTACACTTCTCATTTTCAGAGCCGACACCAAGATGCTATGTTTGCATATATTTGCACTTGTTTGCATTTCCCCAGAAACAGATTCATAGATATGCCTTACCCGGTTCTAAGATTGAATCCCCGCGTCCCCGCTTGGTTGTTTCCGACATCCCACCACCGCTTCAGCTTCACGGCAGGCTTGAGGGGAGCGTCATCCGTGTGCGGGCTGGGTTTTCCCGCCAGACGCTGTGAGCAGCAGCGAGAGACACTTTGAGCCACGCCACGCAGATTTGAAGGACACTGACATGTGGCTGGGAATTAGGGATGGATCAAGTCACTACTAGATATAGTCCAAAATTGTCCTCATCAAAATCAATCGTACAAGCAAATCCAAAGTTGTCCAAATTGTAAAGACGGTACAGCGGGACTCTTCACTTCTGGGGCCTTCAACTAGGGTCGGAGCTTGGCAGTCGATGTAAATCACATGGTTCATAGCAGTCCACCCCGAAGGTTTTGCAAAGAACATTTTGTAGCGATGGACAATTAGGATAATTAGGGAATCCGCATGATTCATGGAACTATATTATATGAGGCAATGAGTGAATAATGAAGACAAGGTGTATTCATCCGACATGACAAGCTGTGCTTCTCATGAATATATGGCACATATATGCCAGAATGTTTTCTGTACAGTATAGTGAAATACTCCAGTGATGCAATCATCTATCAGGCAACCACAATCAGCATGTCGAACAAAGATTAATTAGGAATAGTTGGGATATCTTGAATGGGCCGTGTTGGACTCAACAGGGCTGGGCAACTTGGCATTGCAGCGTTTTTTTGATGACAAAACGCATCGTAGAAAGAGTAACTGAGCAAACCTTGGAGCTGCATTTTGTCCAGCCACATACGAGCAGAGCAGTTGTCTTCAGATCACCGAATCGGTGCTAGCAACGCTCAACACAAGGATGTAGGTGGCCTCATTACATCAACTGCATGTGTTTGGACCTCAACTTCAAAACAATGATTCACGCACACGCATGATTTGCAGAGGGGCAAGATGGGTGCGGGTCATGATATAATCGACAAGTTAACTAGTTTGTTCATGTTTGAGAGGTTCACTGGCGATCTGAAAACCTTGAATATGAATCATGGTTGCGAAGTGGCAATCCGAGCTGCAACCACCAGCTACCTGGATACATGATGCAATCAACACTGCCGCGGGTTGGCACTTTGAAACCTGTGTCGATGTTCGACCCCGATCGACTGCCAAACTACATGGCAGAGTACCAACGAGCTTGAGAACGTTTGCAATCGATTGGTGTAGATGTCAGGTAACACCATTGGCAAGAAATGCCAACCATTGCGACCACACCACACAATAACAACGAACAAGCGACAGAGAGAGAGAGAGAGACCTGCAGCTTTGCAACTTTTGCAGCTGATCATGTGATGCGTGCATTGCTGGCACTCCGTTCAGATGGTAATTTACTGTAGTTCGGCGGGTACTCAAAAGTTTGTACCTCCTGCCCCCAAGTGCCCCTGGCACCAGAAGGGGACATGTAGCACATCACAGTCTATCGGCTGTGGGCCGATTCCTACCAACTGGGAGCTTGAAAAGCCGGCAGCCGCAGCCAAGCAACTGAGCAACACAGAGTAGGGAACACTCCACCCGCTCGGGTTTCGTTTTTTGCCGGCCTTGGGATGGTTGATAAGGGATACTGCTTGGTTGAATGTTTATGTTTTCTGCGACGTTGAGCGGGTTGAGAGAGACCTTGGCTGATATGCTTCACAACGTGTTGACACCGCTTCATTATTAAACACATCTCTTCGGTGCCCAAAACTCAGGACCAATTCTGTAGATGGCTGAGTTGTAAGAAATATCAAGGGGTTCGGTCCGGGAATGACTTGTATCCAGGCAGCTGGCCAATCAATGAACTTGGCGAATTCAGCCGGAACAATTTGGACAGCTTCTTATTGTATGATTATGGGCCAACGGTGCACTGCCTAGGTCATCCCGCGGCAGTTGCAGCATTTTGCCATCCCAACAACGGGTCACCTTCTTGAAGAAAGCCTGGGAAAACAATGAAAAACTGATGGATCTGTGGAGTTCTCCAAGCTTCAGAGTTTCCTTTCAAATGGGCAGTCAAACACGAGTAGTATGAGGGACGTGCTGAATGCAGGCTCTCCTTATTGGAGAGCAAGATCCAGTCTTGATACTCTATAGTTTTTAGATGTCCTCAGCACCTGATTTGACTGGTGGTATGACGACCTAAGGAGGCATGGGATAGGATGGCCAAAACCATTCAAGCCAAGATTTTTCAAACACTAGACAGGGATATCAATTTTGCTTTAGAAACAAGTGTTTAAATTCTTGCCTTCTGATGTCTCAAGGCAAGGGAAAAGGGACACCAAACTTGCTATGATCTCCACGAGGGTCAGACATCATTCTGGCTTCATCCCGCCATTGATGGTTTTTCCAAAGAGACTATCAAAATCCTCCCAAAAAATCCACCTGCCAGTGAAAGAAGAACACGTGTTTTTTTTACCCATGCTTGAAGATTATTTCCACAGAAGCCCTGATGGTGATGCATAGTGTGGGAAAGCACATTTTTGGGAAAACACGTGCTGTCAGTTATCTTGCTGGACCCAGCTATCATGGAAGTTATCAGCAAGTGACGACCCAAATTTTTCTATTTCTAGAATGGTTGAAAATCCTTTACCATGTGCATCGCATTTGGCTAGACCATGATTGTGTTGCCAAGCATGTTCTAGTACCCTTGAATGATGTACTTCATTGATTAATCACCCACAAAATCAGCGATATATCAGCCTGGCTTACGTAAGTAGGGTGCACACACGGTATATTCTCAGGCGCAAGTTCCTCAGCAACGAGAGGACGCATCTTTGCTCCATAATTAGGTTGGTACCGCACAGCTCATGATCAATCCTTGCAGGCTTTTGGATCAGCTTGGCGTTGGCGCAGTGGTTCTTCACCTAATTTCTATATACACAAGACACATCATGACACATGCAGCTTACCTGGCATAGTCTCTTGGATTTTCCATTGCATCTATTTGACCCTCAAAAAATCCTCCTTTAGCATCGCGGCGCCCGCAAAAGTATCGAAGGCCTGGCATGCCAGTGGGAGCTGCAGGTATCAGCCGGTGGCCTGATAATTCTCAAGCATCATCCTTTGCCAAAAGCGCGACATTCGATAGCTGGTTGGTTGATTGATCTTGATTGATCAACTAATATGTCTGACTGATCTTGATTGATCAACTAATATTTCTCATACAATTTGCTGTCTCAATCATTTAAGGCTCCATGATGTGTAGTAGGCCAATCACTTCTCCTTTTCGGGGTGTATTTGCGGCAATTATAATTCTGTGAACCAAATGAGAATATTATCTCTGGTATTCCAATGTCTACTGTTGGTTTACGTCAGGTTGTATCGCAGCTACTTTCGCTGCTCCCAAACTTGGTACAGAGCCTCTCTCCATGCCTGATTGCCCCCTTCAAGAGTAGATGTCAACCTAAGCCCCCCACAAAGTTTGCCATCATTTTGTAAGGCAATCCGAGGGTCATCAACCAGTATCATTCAATGTGATTTGCCATTCATCATCATTAGCCATCATTAGCCATCATGTTTGAGTGAATATGGGATTGCATGGTGTCAGACAACAATCATTGACCATCACTACATAAGCATCATTCCATCCATCATTTGCCATTATTAACCATCATTAGCCATCATAAGCATCATTGACCATCACTCTCCAACCACCAGTCCTCATCATCAATCATCATGGTATATATATATATACACCCTATTGTTGCTCATTGACCCCTGTAGTCAACCCATGATATACTATTGTTGCTTATGAACCCCTACAGTTAACCAGTAATCAACCATTGGTTGGTCATCATCATCCTCCTCCTCCTCATCATCACCATCCACCAGTCTGGTCATAGTCACAGGCCTCCCAGGTCATGTGCGGTATACTGGCGCTCTTCGGTCTCCAGGTGGAGCGATGAAAAGAGTCTCCAGGGTTACCACTCCGGAGTTTCCATGGCTGGCAATGGAAAATCCACCACTCTTTATAGGGAAACCCTGGGAAATGATTCGTTGCAATGGTGGATTTTGCATTGCCATGTTCAATTCCCAGAGGGTCAACAGGTGATGACTATGAATGGCTGCCGGCCATTCTGACGCATCAATGATGATCATCCATTTATCGAACAAAATCAGTGCATTAGGGTGATAGTAATCTTGTTTACAGCCCGATATTGTTTGAAATGGAAGCATAGAAGACATATTCCAATATTTCCGCAGATGGCTAGTTATGGTAGTTTGCATATTTATTCGCTACTCGTGATTTCAAGTCATGGCACAATTACCAGCCAACAGCGTCAAAAAGTGGGGGCTACAGAGAAGAATCCCCAAAATATTCGACTTATGACTCAGATCCAACACGCAATGCAGCTGATCAGGTAGCAGCGGTGGTCAGGTCCAATTAGATACTTGCTGGCCCAATACCTGGATGGCAGCTGGCAGTTGTGACTGAGCTACATCAGTGGGAATCTGGACACAAGGATATCAGGTGAGTCAAACTCCCAGCACCCATTGACAATTATCAAACATGAAGCAACTCCGATCAGCTACCTGGATAATACCCATAGAGACTGTATATTCATCTATGATCACTCATCACAGGTCAAACTCAACCAGCAGTGTCGTGTCATGTTGGGTGTGGACACCCCGGGGCCCCGTGTGACGCAACGCACAGGACGCAGCACCCCTTCGGAAGCAGGTCGTTGATGCCGCCAAGCTCCTGAGTGCAGAAGCTCAGAATCCAAGCGTCGCCATCCAGGGCACCGACAGAGTCCCTATGTCACGATGTTTGAACCCAGTTCACACGTGTGATTACATAGTGTATTCTGTACATGTGATGTAGAATGATGTATATATATATTGTAATGTAGATTCATGTATTGTAATTTTGAAAATCATAATATGTCTACTATTTGCAACATCATGATAGTGACTTGGGAATTTGGTAAAGAACTAGATTGTGGTCTCATTGCTCACCATACCGGTCGGCAATGAGCCCAGTCTGACGGACTGCAACTTAAGACAAAAGAGCGAGAGAGAGAGAGAGAGAGAGTTGGCTGAAGAACTAGTAGTAACATGTGGTAACTAGATGCTTTGGGTACAGCAGCGTTGTATCTCAAGGCGATGGTTTTTAGACGCTGTCCTTGGCTCACAAGGACACAGAGGGCCTGACTGGAGCGGAGTCTACTGTGAGGCGGGAGCGGAATTTTAATCCAGCCGCACTGTGGCGTCCCCGTCCATGCCTCCAGCGTGCGTCACACAAATGGGCCGCAAAGGGCATGGCCGAAATGCACTATGTGCTATCCATGGCTATCCAACATTTCTGATGCTGCAATTTAATTTGCACTCTGGGGGGCTTAAGTGAAGTTGGGCGTTTTCTAGAGTCAATCGTCTTGGCTCACAAGAAGCTGGTCCTCGATACAGAGTGATTCACTGTCTAATTTGAGCCTCGTCATTATTTGTGGAAATCCTCCTCTAGCTAAAACTCATGGTACTGATACCTTTAGAATCGCCAGTGATGTACCAGATATAATTATCCCGTAGCACCACACTGTCACAAATCCCCTATCCGGTCGTGCTGGATGACAGGGGTGGCACTCAATACACACTGCGTCACTCAAGTCCTTGTCATTGATTTGTTGAGTGCAGCAGCAACCTGCTTTCCTATACATTAGATGCAATTGCCCTTGTTCACCAATTTTTGTGAAGTAATCCTGGACGTGAATTCCTCTATTCAAGTTTCTTCAGGAATCTCTCCTGATCACTGGCTTAATTCAGAGTTACTGGACGATTTTCTTGCATATTGGTGATCAAACGTCATAGAGGTTTTGGAACCCTGTCATGTCAGTAGACCAGACCCCAGGGATGACAGAGGGCCAGTTCAGTAGTTTCAGTACCCCTCTCAAAAAGTATCCATGTAAGCGCGGATCATTTGCATGATTAATTCCGTGCGACATATGTTTCCATCCATGTGTCAGTGCATAGATATACGTATCGACATGATAGGCATGAAACATGCGCCATTCTCATATTTACAGCATGTACATAGTCTACTACATCGAGGCCACAACACTGCCAGAACCACCAACGCTAAGACACGACCTCTAAAACATCACCGCTAAGACACCACCCCTAAGACACAAAACCACCACCAGCAGCAGCAGCAGCAGCAGCACCACCACTACCACTACCACCACTACGACCACTACCACTACCACTACCGCCACCTCCACATCACCACTGAATGATGACATCACTCATTGGGCCCATTCGGTTTCTCCATGCATCGCCTCCAAGTGTTGGTGCCAGGGAAGTGCCATCATTGCCCACGAGCGCCTGGCCATTGTAGACCCGGACAGTGGTGATCAGCCTTTGTACAACGAGGCCTGATCCAACAGTCATCTTGGATGGCTACAACCCGCGGAACAGTGGGGTTCGAACAGTTTCAAGGTATCACTTCCCAAAGTGGTCATACATGGGTCTTAAAACCCAACGGTACTGCAATTGAACACGGTTTGAACATTGCATATGGCTACTTATGGCTACGGATTGGAGCCCACCTAAATTTGGTAGTTGAAAGTTATCAAGTCACCTAGATTGGCTGTTCATGATTGGGTTTTTACCCACTGCGTTTGGTAACAAAATTTATTTAACCCACCGCCTTGCCCAACATTTCAGCACAGTTTTGCCTTCCATCAGGCCAAGAACATTATCCTCGGCGTCAATGGAGAAATCTACAACTACACAGACCTTCAGGATTCTTTGGAGGAGCGCTCCACCGCTTGGCTGCACCAGGCAATGCTGGGTTCTCCTAGGGCTGTGATGGGGAGATCATCATGCCGTGTTGTGTTCGTGTTTTTTGAGCCATACATTTTGCACACACACGCAGTTCGTATCATACCATTGGATAGCATGTAATAGCACTGCTATTTTCATATCTTACACCAAAAATCACATGTTATATATTGATATATAGAATATATCGCAAATCATACATTATATCATATATCACATGTTAAATCATCTCATATGATAGGAGTGCATCTCAATGTCAATTGTATCTACAGGAATGTATGCTAATATGCATGCTATACTGATACATCTTTGGCACTGCTGTTGAGGAGAAAGTTCCCGGCAAGCACAAATTCCTCACAAAGAGCGACTGCGAGGCTTGGCATATCCCTGGTTGGCTGCCCAGCGTCTAATATGAACAATCAGCAGCAAGATACCTGCGCTGAATTGGCACTGATCAACCACAAACCAACCAATTGTCACTAGCACCACCAGTATGAACATAGTGATTGAATGTGGTTGACAATTTCTTAGTTGATGGTGAGTGATGCATACTTGATGGGTAATGATTGGAGATGATGATACTGGTGCTGACGGCTAGAATCCAAAGTCACAGCGATGAATGATATAATGCTGATTCATTAGTGATGATGAGGACGCAGGCTGACAATCAACAACAATGATGGTAGTGACTCAAATAGTGGTCCAACGAGAAATCAGCAAAATGTGGGTGGCATCCTGTAGATCCAGTAAATCTGCGGAATGCTACAGGAATCTTTGGAAGGGAAACTTTTAAGCAACATCCACGGACACCTCTGGAGAAGTGGGGAATTCCGGGAAATGCATCCAGGCTCTTCCAGCGTCACCATTGCACAGTTGAGCGGCCAGTTGATGCAGATCCATTGGCAAAATCACTTAATTAATATAGTTTTAGTTTGTTTGTACGAAATAATCAGCGTGTGAACGATTCTCCCTAAAGCGGAGAATAAAGTGCAGATTGCTGTACTCTGCTGGATTGCATGCTGTCATCTTACATCATCAAATCATCATCCAGCATGGATTTGCAACGCGACTCAACATCAGTGTGATCGCGGTTCCCGTTGTTGGGCTATACAACTACTCCCCTGAATATTTTCATGAAGTTCTACAACAATGATTTGTTAAGCTATGATAACTCCCACGGCTTTGGTGTTCTACTCCGTTCTACTCTCTGGTTGGCGGTTTCAAACATTTCTTATTTTCCCCAGCAATTGTTAGCAAATGGTTGGTTGACTGATATTTTTCATAGGGGTTGAAAACCACCAGCCAGTAGCCAGTAATGATCATAATCAACCATTATTACCATATATATATATATATCCCACCAACCAACCACCATTATATATCCATCATCAACCATCAACCAGTTACGGTGATCCCCGCCCGCGCGCGGCTTGCGGTCCAGCTGAGCGCTGCCAGGTTCTGCTTCACCTCTATGCGGAGGCGCCAGGGAAGTGACCTGCCTGTGCTCCAGAAGCCCAGATGCTCAGAGTATGGGTCAATATTGACCAACCAACCAATGGTGAAGCCTAGCTGGTTAGTGGTTAATAGTAGGGGATGATAACCAACAATAGTAGTGGATATGCCAGCTATATCTAGCTATATATGGCGAGCTGGGTCAATATTAACCATCAATATGAGGCCATAATGATGGGGAAAACTTGCTGGTATATGATGAGAACCAGGGGGACTAAGGGTGAACTGACCCACAGCCATATGAATTGTATTTACATATTAGTTGTTGCATATGTTCACTGATGAGGATACCTATGTATACAAATATATATATATCTATATTATGCAAAATTTTCTATATTTACACGTATATATAGGTCTTTATATACACATATATCTATATTTTTAGATAGATATATGATCCCAATGTAGGTACAAAATGGTAACCAGATCATACAGGGAGCATAGGGGTACAATGATATTCCATCTTCAGTTGAGGATGGGTCCATACCAAGGCCATGCACCATCCAAAGCTGGGCAGTTGGAAGGAGGCTACGAAGGTCACCCAGAACTTTGAACCCAAACTCAAGGGTACAAGTGTTGAGGCCTACAAATGATTGGTGCATAGATAGATGTGTTTGCTGATGTCGTGCATTGAACTATCAATGTTTCATATGTTGTGTGTACTGCATGCTTCACATCTCACAGCTTGTTGCGTTTGCCAGATGTTTTGTTCTCCCCCCGAAACTTCAGACGTGCAATGGACAGTGGAGTCCCTCGGAAACAACACTACCCTACCGGGTTCACAAGCTTTAATGCGTTTCTTTTCCCGTGCCTGACCTTGTATCAGTGGTACCAACATGGTCCAATGTTAATCATGTGTCAGTGTATCCCTGTATTAGTGCTGGTTAAGGATGGTTAAAGATGGTTAAGGATGGTTGCTTCCTGGTTCATTGATCATTACTGTTATTACTGGTCAATTGATGGTTCATTGCTGGTAAATCAATATCTCACCAGGTAGTTCACAGCTTCTCTCCAGGATGGGATTGACTTCCTGAGCAAAAATGAGGCAAGCTGAGCTCCCGGGCTGTCCATTGGCCCAGAAGGGGACTGGCTGTGAAGGTTTGACCACCTGGACAGTCAAATGGTGCAGAACTCACATGCGAAGGCATGGTTTTTGCTGTCCACGAAGCATTTGGTTCTCAATCAAAATCAGCATGGAAAACAGAGGAAGTCATGGTTCCCATTCGAATCATTGGAAGTGACCTGATTCTATCCCCATGATTCTCATAGAAACTAAACGAACCCCCCAACTTCTGCAGGAAATCGAGGACTCAAAAGCTCGTCACTGACTGTGCTATATTTGTGGCTGGTTGACTAGGGTTGTAGCACACATGCAGGCACCTCCTGTGGTGTGGCAGATATCTTCCTGTTGATTTGTATTCATTTGCGTGTCATAATGGTAGGAATGTCAGAGCTTTTGCGATTTCGTTTTTCGATACGCTGTTTATCGACTGCGCGCAGGTGTGTGGCATGTACGCATTTGCCATCTTCGACAAGAGGAACAACACGTGCCCCCATAATTGGCCGCACTTCATGGTGGTTGACCGCTGCCATCCATATATGTGTGCATGGTTCAAGGTGAAAATATGCATGTGAACATGGTCGAAGATAAGCATAGAAGTCTGTCCAGGCCCCTAGTTTAGTATACATAGAAGCCTCTCCTTACCGATGCCAAGCCTTGTTGGGTGTCTAGTATAGAAGCCTCTCCTTCTTGTTGCTGGGTGCCCAAGTTGCGCTTGTCAACACATAATCATCTCTTCACAGAGAAGCGGAAGCGTGCAGGTACGTGGTGGCTCGCGATCCAGTTGGAATCATTCCACTGTACATTGGATGGTGCCGCAGGGTCAATGCATCACATTTGATTCTTCTTATTGTTCCCTCACATGAGGGTCTTCTTTTTCGAATTCAGGAACAAGTAAACCCAAAGAACACCAAACATAGAGCTTATGAACACAACAGTTTTGTTCATAATCACTGACTTTCTTTTCAATCTACGCTCCCTAAGCATCCTTCACAACGAGCGCCGCAGGGGAACCGATGGCTCGGTCCAAGTGGCCCAACAACTGAAGGACTGAAGGCGCTGCACAAGGCCTGGGAGTAATGGCTGCTGTCATGGCTGTTAGCATCAACCGTCGTGAATTTGCCAGCCTTTTAATATCAGCATCAACCGGCTGATTCACATGATTTTACATCTGGATTTGCCATGTTTGATGTGTTTTTGTTGACAATTTCTTAGACAGGATGAACCAGCAGCCAGCTTGTTCGCCTTTACGAGCCAGATCAATGATTTGATAATATGTGTTAGCCATGATCAACCAGCTGAATGATTGTTATTGAACTCTCATCAACCATTGTCCATGCTAGATACACGATTATCGCCAATGCATCCATGCTGCAACGCAACCACCAGCTCTCAACAGTTCTGATTTGTATCTTTGTGGATCTCTCATTAACGACTATTGCCCACCATGAATAACAGCAGTACAGTCGGTCACTATCCTATGTTATGATCACCCAAAACCTTTCTAAGCAATCCTATCCAATGTTTTGATCACCTTAAACCTTCGCCATCATCAACCAGCTTGAATATTGGATCCATGAGCCAATACACCAGCTATGATGGAGAAATACCACTGGCTATGGTCAAATGCTGGGTGGCAAACATCGCTTGATGGATGTACATTGAGCTTGTGGAAAGCAGCCCTATTTTGAGAAACAACCATTTAAGATTAGATGGAAAGACAGGTACGGTATTCTTATGTCTTTTTCTCGGGATGGTGTTGTATACAGTAATGCATTATCTGCATTGAGGAAATACTTTAATGTTTCATGCAGTGTTGAATATTTTGACCGCCGGACACACTCACAGCAACAAAGTCTGGTGTTGAGCTGGATGGACCTTTTTCATTCTGTCCGCTTGTTGGGATTGATACGGGATCCTGGAAATTGGTGCCTGTGCCTAGAGGCCAACGTCCGCTGGTGACCATGCATGACCATGCTACAATCATTTTGACTCATCCTTGACGCATGTGCAGACACACGCGCACAAGGATGCTGGCTGCTGATGGTTCAAGGTGCATGGACATTCTGAAATCTTTGTGAGATGAATGGATAAAGCAGCTCCGCCACTCCACCCATTGCTTTAGACTGCCTACCTAAGACATTCTTTCACCCTCGTGTAGCTCATGTAGACTTCTTACACTCAAGCCATAAAATCGCCCAGCCAACAGCCATCAGCATCCACGGCGCTGGATTGTGCAACTGTGTAATGCGAGCTCAAACAGCCCGCATTTATGGCATGGTCTCCTAGTCGGTCACCCAGTTTCCAGACGCACCAGTGACAAGATGCCAATCCTCTCGTGGGTCATTGTGATGTGGATCACTGTTCCAGTAGCTGATTACTACCAGGGTGTCGACTCATTATGGGAATCTGAACCTCTCCAAAAGTTCTAAAGCGCAAAGTGATACTTCATTACTCCTAACAGTGCCTGTTGTATGTTTTTCGAGTCCAGCCAGCTCAGCCAAAATGCTTTGAGAAGTCACAGTTGGGAAATTGGGAAAGATCCGTGGCCGAAACGGGACATGTTAAACACATCGAAGCAAACCCAAAACCTCTGAAAGTTGGCGGCGGCTTGATTGGCTTCCCAAGGAAATCAAACCGAATATTGTTGAAAACAGTTGGACAAAAAATTGCTATTGGAGTGTCCAAAGGAATGTGTTTGCTTCGCTGGCGAAGTAAACAAAGACTGGTGCTTCTGGGACGGCTTGGGGGGAAGCTTTACGGCCATGTCAGGACCATGGCAGTTGGAATTGGCCAGCAGCCACAACATGACCAAGGGAATCACCCACCGATGATCATACAGTTCGAAGTACTCGACTTAAAATCATTTAAAAACTATGTAAACATATTACATATGTATATCAGGGCAGGAAGGGTGGATTTGTGGGATCTCAAATGTCTATAGAAAGAGTTGTCAGATGTTAGCAAATGGCATTGCTATGAAGTGTTGAACTATATTGAACTTAATACAAACAAGCAAGTTTGACGGCAGGATTGCCCATTGCAACCCAATAATTAGTATTAAGATGTATTAAGTACCCTTCTTCACATAGGTTGGCTTCAAAACCAACCCAGGTCGTTTGCCAGATGGGCAACAGCAGCTGCCAGTCATGCGGGGTTGACGGAGCCCCCAGCAGACCGCAGCTGGCACACGGGTGAGATTGTTGGAGGGACACGAATGACTATCATGAGAAAGAAATCATAGCAGATTGAACCATCATTGATTATGACTGTCATTAACTATCATTGAAAACCCCGCTTAAGATGAGAAAAGTTTAGACATGATCAATTGCAAATCAGTAGATAATTCTCATTGATCATTAATTGGTCTCGAGCATATGTTACATAGTGGTGAAATTATCATCAGTCGCTGATCATTCACCAGCATCAATCATGTTGATCACCATAGTCAATCGTGATCAACCGTATGAATGGAAGATCCACAATGATAAACCACTCCCAACCGCAGCATACATGGCAACCGTGCTTCATCTTCAAACAATGATCCGTCAAGTATTGTGGATTAACAATGGTTGATGACCGTTTAAAGCATATGAAGGCGAGTTTAGTAGCAGATATATATATATATATAATATTTGGCTACCTTGAATTCTTCCATTTGTTACTGCGTAGGATTATAACTGATCACATAGTCTATGATAGCTTTGTAATATGATTCTTTCTGGTTGATAAAAACAGTCCTGGACAATGGGCGACTTCGACTTGGACTTTGCTGAGTGAATTTTCATCCGTATCATCCTTATATCCTTGTAATCATTATCATCATTTTGATTCATTTTGTTTCTATCATTGTCATCATTATTATCATTGTTATCATTATCGTCATCATTATTATCATCATCATGCCCCAGATTGCAAGCTGCAGCGCGGACCGGCAATCATTTTACAATTCTCAATCATTTTCTTTGAACAAGCATCCAATGATATCCAATGTTTGAGGTTGTGTTTACCGCTGGAAGCAGTACCAACAATACACATATATGACGTATGTATTTGCATTCAATTACATTCATATTGTGTACGTGCATACATACGTACACGGGTGCATGCGCACATACGTATACATGCAAGCTGCGTATACAATCCATGCATCGTCAGCGAATCCACTGAGGCAGACTGCGACAAGAACACCTCGAAAGCGCCCAGTCGGGCTCTTGAAAATGAAGCTTACTGTGGCAGATAGTAAGCAACAGTACTGGGTGGTTGAAGTTCATAGAATGTTTGGTAGCTTGTTGAACTGATTCAATTCAGCCGTTCTGAACTTGTGAATTCCTGAAATTGGTGCTTTGATGTTAGAATTGTAGTAACTTCTGACACTTCTCGACGGCTGGAACTTTGCTACAAATGAATTTGACTTGCTGCTGATTAGGAGGGAGCTAAGGAGCCAGGGGTATCCTTGCAGCCCTTTGAAGGGGGAGCTAAGGCTACCAGGAGTGGCCGAACCAAATGATGGTAGTTGATTGTTCCTTTCTACTTTTGGCCAAATTCCTCATCGATCGTTCATGGGTTGCTTGGAAGGATCCGACCACGACACATTCCAATTGTTCCTCCGTGAATGAACCATATGGTCGTAACAAATCGTACATAAGAACACAAATACAACTTATCATGACAACTATATGACTTAATTATTAACAATCCTTAAGATTGCTAATTAACAACTAAATACATCATACAGTAACTATAAATGTAATCTTAGCAGTCCTAGTTACCAATCCAAACGATTGCTAGGCGATGACAAGTCTCCAAGTCACCGAGGTAAAGCCACGGTGGAGAGCCAGCAGGCACTTGTTGTCGTCGTCGTTTCGGGTGTGCGGTGTGGACAAATGACTGGTTGGGTCATGCGGAAATCTTGGGATATGGAGGTTTCTCAAGCCATAGGGAACCCCAAAAATGGTTGGAGTTTATTGCCAAAAATGCTTTAAAGGGGATGATTTGGGGGTACCCCTGTTTTGAGAAACAACCATATGGGAATATCATGGATAATGAGTAACTATTATCATTGAACAGTGTAATGAGTAAGAATGGGATACCATTACATTGAACGGTGTAATAATTGATAATGGCTCATTGTTGCTGACACCCTTCAATGTAATGGTTCCTTAAGGGTGCACTACTGGCCAATAAATGTTACCAACCAGTGAAATGTTCAGGTGACTGGTTGGTTCTTTCAGAAGCTTCGAACTGTGGGACACGTTTATTTCAAGCATGTGGGAAATGCAAGAAATTGGGATGCTGTAAATTCAAAATGTTTGCCAGGCCTACTGTATAGGATTTTTATCCAAAGAAACACCGGAGCCTTAAATTGCTTTCCCAATCCGAGGATAGTCGGAAGGCTCACCTTGCACCACAAAGTGCCGCACATTGATCGGAATCCCATGGTTGCTCCCCGGGGATTCCACCAGTAAAAACAGCCTTAGTTCAGACAACTCGTTGTTACAGTAAAAACCATTAAACAAATGGTTGTTGGAATTCCAGGGTATCTATTGATCTACATTTCTAACATCAACATGAACCAAAAACACCCAAACACATCCTAACAATGACAATGTAGATTTGACATGATTTATCAATTGATAGTAGGGATGGCCTAAATTTCACCTACACCCCAAAGTTGGGGTGGTACTTGTAGCAGCTTAAAATAAGTAATCCTGTCCATTTTTGCTCATATTCTACTTCCGACTTCTTCATTGCGCTGGTGAGGGGTATGAGTTTGCCAGCAGCAGAGACTAAACATGATCCCTTTCCTTGAACCGTTTGTTTTTATTCACAAGCCATCCAAGAGATTTTTATGTTTGGTAGAAAAGTATTTCCATACCGACCCCTTTAGCATATCCACCGACATTTGGATGATTCGGGCTGCAAGAATTTGGCTAAGTGAACTAGGCTGATGATTCAGTGCAGAAGTGTTTGACCCAGACACCATCTATCAGTGCTACATCCGTGCACACGAGTGTCATTGTCGTATCATCGTTATCGTTGGTATGAAAAACACCTTGTTGGTGTGATGTGATTTTGCTTTATCAGGCGTGATCAAGCATCATTATTGGTTGATAGTTGACCGACGATTGGTATCAGTGGATAGCGCATTGGTAGTTTCTCGAAATAGGAAACCCCAAAAATGGTTGATTCAATACCCCAAATGCTTAGTAAACTGGATGATTTGGGGGTAGCCGACTTCAAGAAACCACCAACTGTACGATTGCTGGATCCCCTGGTCTCGCGTCAGGTCCTTTCGACCCCTCCTCCAACGACCAACACCTGGGTTGCAGCCTCGGGTGTGATTCGTTGGTTCTGAGTGGCTAAGGTCGGTCATGCTTTGTCAAGGGTGGTGATGATTGCCTAAGTCCGTTATGGTTGGTAGGTAGGTACCGTAGGTAGGTTGCTTGCTTACTTGCTTAGTTGGTTGGTTGGTTGGTTTGGTTGGTTGATTGGTTGGTCAACAACCCATAGAACAATCCCACAACGCTGGACTGTCGTTGTCGCTGCCATTGTTGGCGTTGGTGGTGGTCATGGTGTTGGCCGCTGTGCTGGTTTCCGTCGATGGCGTTTTTTTTTTTGCTTCCTTGCTTGCTCTTTTTTTGTTTTTGCGTTTTTTTTTTTCCGATTCTTTTTCATTTCTTTCTTTCTTTCTTTCTGTCTTTCTGTCTTTCTGTCTTTCTGTCTTTCTGTCTTTCTGTCTTTCTTTCTTTCTTTCTTTCTTTCTTTCTTCCTTTGTGTCTTTCTTTCTTTGTGTGTTTCTTTATTTGTTTCTTGTTTGTTGTTGTTCTGAAGTCTAAGTCTGTTCTTGTTGTATGTTGTATGTCGTATGTGTTGTTTTATTTGTTGTTGTTGCTGTTGCTGTTGCTGTTGTTGTTACTATTATTGTTGTTATTGATTATTGTTATTGTTATTGTTGTTGTGGTTGTGGTTGAGATTGTTTCTATTGCTGCTGCTGTTGTTGTTGGTGGTGGTAGTAGTGGTGATGGTGGTGTTTTGTTGTTTTATTTTGTTTGTTGTCGTTGTCGTCTTGGTGGATGCTGTGGTTCTTCTTCTATTTGTGGTTGTTGCCAATGTTGCAGTCACTTTACCATATAAATAATGTATCTGTCACTTTACCAGCTGATTACCGGTGATAGGTCGCGGCTCACAGATCGCTGGCCCAGTGTCTAGATTCCTCCATCTGGGCTTTGTTTCATGGGGATCTCCCAGGGTTCCACGTCCGACCCAAGATGTGGCGAGGAAATTGGGCACCTGAGATACCAGAGATGCGAGTTGCTGTGGCTCCAACGACTCAAACGGATTCATCGCAGGATTTTTTAGAGGATTTAAGGCTTTGTTTTAGAGATGTATTTCAAAGATGTCCTCCAAAAATAGGAAGTTTTTCGTTAAAGGAAATAGACGAACTATATACACATACAAGCCCTTTCCTCGCGATAGGCAGTATCGAATCCATCATGTTTGACACGCGGCTACAAACCACGACCATGGCTCTGCCAAGGAATTCACTTCGTTCAACCATGCAACGCCGGTCTTGCAGACTGTCGTTTGAGCCTCATTTTGGCAAGGAAAGACGGGTCTGGTCTTCTGAGGAAACCAACATTTGGTTGCTTCATTTCACGAAGATCAGAGCTAAAGGTCAAAATGAAATTGTCCCAAAAGGGGCTGCCTTGCACAGCTCCAGAAAAAGATCACTTGCAAACTGGGCCAGATGTTCACCTGGATGGTGCAAACTGGTTGATAAGTGTTGGAGCAAGGCACCAAGTCTTGACCTGGTCTTTCAGCATTCATCCAGATTCATGTGGCACTTTGACCATGACTCTGTGAGCTATGGTCAATTTTCTGGGCATTTATCAGCAATACGGAAAGTACGGCTGACTTGTCTATGGTGATTATATACCGTACACGGCATCTGACCATTGCTGGTGTAAAACGATGAGCATGAATCACGCACTGATGATGATGATGATGATGATGATGATGATGATGATGATGATGATGCTGATGATTGTGGACAGCAGTAGACATGGCAAATTTACTCACAATTCTTGAGATTGCAACGCATCAGAATAATTGAATCACCACAAATTCTATTCACAATTGGTCATAATATCATACTGGTGATATGTGCTAAAATAGTACTATTTACCCAGCAACCATAAATTATATTCACTATATTAGTGATATTTGCTGATGACGAGTTTGGAACAACCATTCAGTACCCCATGCAGCATCGTTGAGCACGGAATTTGTGGCGCTTGACTCGTCGGGTTACGAGGCGCACCAGTTGATATCTCCGGCTTTCAGCAAGAGTGGAGGGACGAAGGCTGCGACGAGTCGCAGCGCAGCAGTTTTTGTCTTATCCAGGGGATGATGAAGCGACCCGATGGGAGTTTTCATACAACAGATACATATATATATATCATCTAGGGGTTTCTTAAAATGGGGTACCCCCACCTCTCATCTTGTTTCAATGATGTATAGTAATGAACGAAGCATTTTTGGGATACCCCTATTCTGACAAACTCTCCAGACTAATGATCGCATGTATATGAGGGCTTCTTAAAATATGGAAGTCTCAGAAATGGATGGTTTATAGCGGTATATTGGGGAAAATTGATGATTTTGGATGATTTTCGGGTCCCCTATATTCAGAAACACCCATATATACTTATATGATGTATACATGTTTTGCATGTGATACATGTAAGATGTATAAACGTTCATGTGTATGTTTCTGTCAGTGCATGGTGTAGGTCTATCTCTATATATAGACATATTCAATTTTTTTACAGAATACATATATATATATATGTATTTTTATCGATATTTGACTAATGTATACATGTATAAATGTGTATATATATATATATCTATATTTATTTGTTTTTTTCTCTCTCCCTCTCTCTCTATATCTATCTATCTATATATATACATTTATTTATTCATTTACTGTATATCTATACATGCATATATTCATATATATATATATACACATTCAGATATAGATAGATAATTACATAGCTATATGGCTAGTTTGGCCACAGTCACATGCACATGGCTAAGAATAGCCGCAGATTCGGAATCCCCCATCGAAGAGCTGTCGGAAGAGAGAAGCCAGCAACGCGTGGCAGGACACTGGTTCCCGTGGCTTCCCTGGTAGGGTAAACAATCCCTGGTAGGCAAGGGAATTCAGATTCTATGGCAGGAGGAATGTCGGAATTTCATCAAGTTCTGGTGTCTTTGGTGAAATCATGTGCCTTCTCCTCTGGACGGCCACTAGCGGAGGTGGAGCTGCTGAAGAGCTTCTTGAGAGGAGTTTCGTCTACATATCAGCAGATCCCCTTCCATAATTTTGCCCACGTACTTGCCTCAGAAACCGAGATCCCAATCTGTGATGGCTGCTGATCCTGCTGTTGTTTTGTTGCTCATGCTGCGGTTCCTGTTTTGTTGTTCATGATTCGTTTTTGTTGCAGTTGGCCATTTCACAGTTGCAGTTGTTTTGTTGCTGTTTTTGTTGCTGTTAGAGTTGTTTTTTTTGTTGCTGTTTGTGGCAATTTCACGAAGTAGAACATGTCACAGCATGGGGAACAGCCCACACCGACTTTGTCGCCCAAGGCGGTTGATGTGCTGCAAGCCCTATGCTGGCAGAGCCGCCCTCCCAGTACAGGGAAGCCCATAGGCCATGGTAAAGGCGTGCTAAGGCCGATGATAGGAGAGGGCTAAGCTATGGCTTGACTTGATGGCTTGAGAATGCTTGATATGTGTGTCGTAAAATCACATTCCTGTTGTATAGTTGTAGACCCTATGGCAATCTTAAATAGGCTGGAAAGAAAGAGAATCATGCCACACATTGCGTTTTTGACTTTATCTTAGATCGCTTGTGCTATCTTGTGCTATTTGTTTTTTGCATTCGTATAGGTAGTTGGGTGTTAATACACATATATTCATTCGTATGCAGATTCAATTTCGCAAGATGAAACACCACTTGATCACCGGATCGTTCATGTTCATTGAATTCAATTCCAGTGACCAATTCCAGTGATCACTGTTCATTGAATCCAATTCCATTGAATTGATCACTGCATAAAACTCCTCCGATCAAATTCAAAACGCGTCGCTGTTTTGAGTCGCAGAAGCAGTCGCTACAGTCCTGTCAAACCTTCACCGCACGAGGTGATCAAATCAGCTGCGACCACCTTCTGAATCCAACGCAGCAGCTGGCACTCACCATTGCTGCTATTTCGGCTTGGACGACCCAGAGGGGTGGTGGGATTGGTGGGTCAAAGTTGTAATGTCTACTTGGATTTGCACTTTTTCAATGGTTGCTTTGGGAATTATAAGCTACAAACATGTCATCTGCAGATCTTTGCAAACCATCTCGACCATCATTGGGCAATGGTCAGTAGTAATGTCATCGTGTAGGCCCCATTGAGTCCCCAAAGACACTCCGCATATCTCCGCATTGTGCTGCATTTTTGTACGGAAACCAATGGACTTTCCCAACTGTCCCATTGAGTCAGTTACCTCCATATGTTGACATGTCACCTAACTTGTGTAGTTTGTATAGTAGCGTGATTTGGCTCCGTTGGAATTCATTCATTTGAGCGTGACCGACTACCAGAACCCTTTAATAACCTTTTCGACTTTGAATGAAGCAGTGCCATAGTTGGAGTGAGTATAGCAGTCACATGTGACATGCCTGTATCCGACAAGTTACTAAGTTGTGTCTAGTCAATATGTAAATGTTTGCATACACCGGTTTGCATCCAACTTTCGTATCGTATGGGCATTCTGCAACATGCATACACATACATATAAAACGATATCTCATGATATCTCTATCTAGATACATGTGCATGTAAATTGATCATTCATGTACATGCACATGTG
This sequence comes from Symbiodinium kawagutii, assembly GCA_009767595.1. NCBI lineage: Eukaryota > Dinophyceae > Suessiales > Symbiodiniaceae > Symbiodinium > Symbiodinium kawagutii. Next base: position 375,812 of record VSDK01024625.1, read on the forward strand.
ACGAGCACCAGGTTGACTGACTGGCGTGCAGTGTGCCCCGTCATGCCCCGTCTACATAGTTCATATCTCATATCTCTCTGCTTGTAGTATGTTCATATAAGCATGATATATATGTTGAAATATTTATACTTTATATGTACAATATTTTAATACATTTTACGCATGCCTTGCTTTTCCATACACGTCTATTTATGATAGGTAGTGACAGAGGTATTCACTGTTGTGACTTCTGTGCTCCGATCGGATTGTTTTCAACCTGACATCTAGCTAAGGTGGATCTGGGCCATTCAGGCCTAGACAACGCCTTTTTGATAGACACTGGTGACCCCATTGCGCAATGTCAGGGACTCAGCCACCATGACCTCAAAGGGTGTCTTCCAGAGTGTGTCAAGCGCTTTAGCCCTGGCCACCACCTGAACGCAGCTTGTCAGCCGGTTGCCAATGTCGAGAGACTGTAAAGCTCAGTTTGTTGAGAATGCGGCTGCTCAACATGTTCACCCTTGGATGAAGGCACTTGATGGTACCTAATGCCTCAAAGTGTGTGCTGGTAACATTGACCAGCTTTGCTTTCATACTGCAGGCTACAACGACTTCTCTCCCCTGGAGTCGCACCGGCACGTGGGATTATCCTGTGAGGTTGCTATTTTGACTGTCGGCAACAGCGTCAACGAACAAATCAATTGAATCATATCAACACTATACAGTATATACTCAGATATACTCAGTATACTTGCTTTCAAAGCTGGTTCATAGCACTTCCTAGGGAAAG
>VSDK01024625.1:376673-409658 GCA_009767595.1 Symbiodinium kawagutii
ATAGACAGCGGTTGAGTTGGTGGTTTCTCAAGCCATAGGGAGCCCCCAAGTTATGGTTGGTTTATTACTATAAATGGTTCATAGTGGATGATTTGGAGGTACCCCTATTTTGAGAAACACCCAGTTGACCTGTAGCCGCAAATGACCACTGCAGTGCAGGTTTTGACCTCAACATGTTTCATCACGGCGTCAAATCACAGTCTTTGCACGTCCAAGCTACCTTGAGATGCGATTCTGTTTTTGGGAGCTTGCAGGGAGTTGAATGTGCAAGAGGTGTCTACAGTTTCCTGAGGCATCAGGAGTTCTTTGCAGGTATGAGATATTATTTTAAGTGTTATGATCAAAGTGGCATCTGGCTCTGAGACACTTGTCAAAGTGGCACCTGGCTCCTTGACACTTGTCAAACTGATGTGACTCACTTTTCAACCATGGTCGCACCCATTGTCCAAAGAACTGAGCAGCATTTTTTCTTAGACTGCCAACACTTCGTGCTTCTGTTTGATAGCTATAGACCCTGAAGACCAACGGATTTGTTCACTACTGCGCAGTGAGTTACTAGGTTTGATTCAGGTTTCCCAGAGGTTTCAGGCTTACCCTGGTGAACAGGCATGATTGTGTCGAGCTAGTCATAGTCAATCCATATCTGGCGCTGACAGGACTCGCTCAACATCCTGGGTCACTTACCACCAGAGGCGGCTGCTTACTTGGACGCCGATCCAGTTGCGCCTGTCATGGGAACTCCACGATGTTTTGCCGTGGCATAGATTGGTATGCAATGGCGCAATGGATGCATTGTGTGTAGGCAACATGATTTTACGTGTGTTTGTTTGTTTGGTTGTTTGTTTGTTTGTTTGTTTGTTTGTTTGTTTGTTCGGGATTGCTTCTCACTGGAGTGAAAGATTGATGAGACCAGAAGTGGTTGGTGGTTTTGGTTTTGAACGTGAGTCCCTTCACTTTTAGGATAGTATATGATAGTATGTTTTATGAATGATTACAAATCGGTGTTTCTCAAAATAGGCGTACCCATAAAACATCTGTTTTTAACCATATACAGTACTAAACCATCCATCACTTTGGGGTCCCCTATGACTTGAGAATCCCCCCTATTTTTCATAGGGGTACTCACAGCGCAGTGGCTCCCTGATTACCAAGGTGCTTGAGTCCGGACTTTTTCAAAGTAATCTTTTAGGCAGAAGGAGTGAGACTTCTTTATGCCCAGAAATGGTGGTTTCTTAAAATATGGAGCCGGAAAAATGGTTGGTTTGTTACCATTAAATGGTCAATAAAGATGATGTAGGGGCTTCAACCACCAACGAGATCGCACTGATGAAAGCCACATAGCGTGCCAAGGCCCCGCCTCCTGGAGGTTGAGCAGCCACGCCTTCTCTTTGACATCACATGGGGGTTTCTTTAGCCATGGGGAACCCATAAATCGCTTGGTCTATCGCTAGAAATGATAAACAAACTTGATTTAGGGGTACCCCTATTTTGAGAAACACCCATATCACCGCATATCACAGATTATTACACATTGTCATAAAGTTGTCAAAGGTATTTATATATAATTGCATAATATATATATATATACATATGTATATATGTGATATGTAGACATGATTCACATTCATACACATGTATCACATGTATATAGATATATATATATATATTTTTTTGTCCACATTTTGTAATTATCATGGTCCATCGCAAACGTGACCTGGCTATGGCTTTCGTCGGTGGCTTTGCGTGCGTTTTTCCCGTTCTGCCAGGAATTTCGTGAAGCACGTGGCCTCATCATAGATGTGATCCTGCATACGGATAGATATCGTCCGGATCCGAGCTTTCCACAGAAGAGTTCCTGGAAAAACTGAAACCTGGGAGGCTCAGCCCTGAAGCAAAGGGTTGAGATCCTCAGGGAAGAAGACGTGAAGGGTTTCCAATAGATCAAGGGTGATGAACTCGACCATAGAAGAAGTTACAGAAGTCACGGTGCCTATGTTGATGCAGTGAAGCTGACGGAACCCCAAGATGGCAATGTGTCAGTCTTTTTGAGGAAAAACAGTGAGGCTTGGAGGGGTTGGCACTGTTAAGCACAACTTCAAATAATAGGTGTTTCTCAAAATCGGGTACCTGCAAATCATCCAAGAGTTTAAGCAGATACCACCATTTTTTGGGGTCCCCTATGTTGAGAACCCCCCAAATAGACGGTATCAAAGCTTTTCGTTGATTTTTGTTTACCAGGGGTGGGCACCGGTGATTGCCTTTGGGTACCAACCTACTGTAGAGAATTTCCATGAGCAGAATGTCCGAATTCCTGATGATTTCGGCTTCCTTTGGTTGAGATAGAATGTGACAGGTGATTATCATTATTCTGGCAGATTATTATTGGTGATAGCCAGCAACAAGAACCAACCATCACCAACAGTAGTATATAGCACAAAGCAACAGTCACTAACCATAAGAAGCAGAAATATTATTTAATAACCAGGACCGTGACCAACTAAAAATGATCATCAACTATCATAGCCATAACAACCGTAACTAGTTAATAGCTCCCCAGTCACTCACCGTAATAACCACCAATCACCAAGCGCCTGTGGGTCAAAACTCCGTACCCCTGGTTCCTCTATCATTAACCATTGTTTTTCCCACTATTATTGTTGGTCATTATGCCCAATTATTGATGCTTAATATTGACCCATAGCAATATGATCATTCTGAGGAAAACACGAATACTCATTAACAAATGGTTGGTCAACTTATATTTTTCAAAGGGGCTGAAACCACCAACCAGCGTTGGTATAACCAGCACTCACCACGTTGTTGACACCGGATCAGCCTTTGGAAGAGCTGACTGAGGCCATTTGGAGGTCCTCAATGATGTCCGGGGCATTGCCCGGCAAGGCAACGCCGGAAACCGCAAAAGCGTGGTACTAGGCAATTGTTGAAGTGCTGAAAGGATAGAGTTATCCCTATCAACCATAAATAGCCACTATATAATGGCTATAAATGGTACTATATTGGTTTTATGAACTATAAGTAACTGAAGGTTATGTTGATTATAAATAACTATAGGTTATACTGACTACACATTCATTGGTAGTTCAAGAATCGCTATATCATGGCTATGTATACCGGTTATATGATGGCTACATAATGGGCATACAATATCTATATAATGGATATATGATGGTTACTCGGTTAACTAGCTGGTTAATGGTTGACGATAAGGGAAACTAATCAACAATAGTGGATATAGTAACTTACCAACAATTTTCCGGGGGATAATAGCCATTATAATGGTTGGAACATAATGTGTAATGATGGTATATGAATGGCACAGGATTTTGACCCCATTGAAATCCTGCATATGACAATATGAAAAGTGTTAAGCTATTGAATACCACGTCAGCATGGATGCATTGAATACCTTTGTTTCTTAATCAACCTGATATCCTTTGAATGATTGGATGCCATTTAGAGACTATACAATACATGCGGAGTGCATCAGGGATCGAGACACCCCGTCAAACTGAAGCAAGGCCATATCCAACATTTATAGGAGTGTAGCCTCTATTACAACCAGATAGGCAAGCAAATATCATTCCGGATCCCACCATCCCTCTCACATCACGGGTCTTGCAAAGAGATGGATTCAGCTGGGTAGCTATTCCCAAACCTGCTTGTGGCAAGGCATGGGTTCCAATTCCATTGGTCTTGACATATTGTGCAGTGCAATTCTGACTTGGAAGAATGTGGAATCGTAGAAACCACGTGGATCTTGCCGTTGACCTGGGGAATCTAGGCCCACTGGAAAAGCACAAGCAGCTGGTGGCTGGTTGTTGCTTTCGCCTCTATTTCTTACTGGAGAACTGCCAAGGATTGACCAGTTCAACTAGTTCTACATCCTTAGATTTGGGTACATGGTCCCCCCAACCTAGAAGGGGCCGTGTTCGTTTCGAAATCCGCGGGCCATCGCTCATGTGCCTTGCCGTTAGGCTATGCACCAAAGAGTGCTGATCATTCGTCTTCAGAAGGCCGAACCTGTTTGATCTGAGTCCGAAGCGATCTGAAAACAATCGAACCGTGATCCTTGAATGAGCCTAGGAACATGGACGGTGCCGCAGCTGTGATCAATTTTTTGGGAATCTCTTGGCACCAAAACCCACCAGCTGCTGGGAGATTGACCGATGGAAAGCCTATGCATGGGAAGAACTTGACTCAGTGCAATCTCCAACTGAAATGTTGATGACCCACAGATCCACCAAATGATTTGTTGGCCAATTTTGGACTTACGAATTGAAGTACGACTCATGGGACCTCATGAGTTTGTTTACTGGCACGAGGGTGAACCAGCCGGTTGTTCATCATTTGTAGCACCTTTTCACTTTATGTCTTGGTGGTCGGCAGGTATCGAAATTCTGCAGGTGCCCGGCTGTCTGCAGGGGGTCCATCGATTGAAGATCCCGGTTCGCTGGCAGTGCAAAGCTGATCATCAAAATGGGTATGGTATGGTGAGCGAATGTGGCAGCGCTTTGTTTTTCTATGCTGTTTATTTTTAGAATGTGACAGCCAGCTTAAGTAGGTTGCCTTGCCCTCTGCAGGGTCTGACTCAACTTGGGTTGCCAAACCTAGCTATTTGCCAGAGGCTGTGTTGGATCCATATGGACACACGGATTGCAACGTACTTGTACGGGAGGAGAGGGGCTAGGGCCCCTCCATGCTCCGCCTTGATCCGCAGCTTACGCCAAGTAGCGGGCGAAATACCCTTGAAGTCCCTTGAAAGACATCACTTCAAATATCAACAAAATATGAGTTTGTGCCAAAATAGGGTAACCAATAACCCAGCGAGAAATTGTTATTGCACTAGGACGCCACTGGTTTTGGGGGTGCCATTATGATGAAAGCACGTACCCATATCTTCGCTTTGGAGAAGCACAAGATGAGAACGAACGACGCTGTTTTTTCCCGCCCCAAGTAGAGCACATGCCATACATTTTGAGGAATTCTAGCGCAAAATATGATTTTATACACGCTGCATTACACCAACTTTGGCCACGGCCAAAGGCAAGAATTTGACCATGGCCCCCAGCCTTGTTTTGAAGCACCATCCCAACCAGCGTGCGCTGGAGCCAACCTTTAAAGACCTGTGGAATGAGTTGAAGATGCACCGGCAATGGTCAGCTTCCCAGAAAATGTCAGCGAATTTCAGGGCCTGGGTGCTTTTCACCACGCAAGTGTGAACAAATTTAAATGGGGCTACTAGGTATATCCGCGGCCCAACCAAGTGCTGATTCAAACATGACAAGCTTCACACGGCCTATGTAATGTTGATGTCCAGAACTGAAGCCTGCATTGTGTCAGACACAGTCCATTTCCTCAGTGATCATTGTTGCTTAATTTTGCTGCTATATCCCCGTGATCGAACCATGATTGCACGAGCATCACCAGCCTTTGCGTTGTCTCTTGCTTTGCACATTTGTCAGTGATTAGACCCAACACTGCTGGATGTTTGTTGCTTACATTCTTAGTATTGTTGCTCCTGTGAACTGCCAGCGGCTCTATCAGGGGTATGTTCCAATTTCGATGATATGTTGTTCCACATGTCCTGGGATATCATGTATGTCCTGCTGATATGATCTCATATGATATCATGTATGTCCTGCTGGTTCCTTCCATGTCCGCATGTTGTTTCCATCCTATGGACCAACTTGGCTGGCCTGGGCCAGGTGTTGATGCGATCAATGATGGTTTTCTCGGACTTGGCCCATCAAGCAAGGCGGTGCCGGGCAGTGCCGGGCGACAGCCAGGAGGTTGTCGTGTTGAGCCATGTAATTGAAGAGGAAGATTCGTTGATTCCTATGAGCTATAACATATAGGTTGAATATCATAACATCGCTCATAATTAAACGTATTTTATGTTATTCTGAACATTTTTGAACCAGCTATGTTCTGGGTTGGTACTCCCAATTTCCTGGTGGTTTCTCTGTTGATAGTGGCTATGAACTTGGATGGTGAGTAGGTACTACCATGGACAAATCCATATTTGAACAAACAAGTCACATGAAGCCATCAGTTAGTAGGAAGTCAATGTGGATTAACCACCAACAATCTCATGGCTTTGTAACCACCAATCATTTTCAATCATAGAATTGGTGTTGAGTAGCAAAGGATCTCCTTGAGGATAGAAGTCACTTTTCAACCAGGCTCAGCCAACCAATGGCTAGGAGGTGATCCCAGAAACGTGTAGAATGCGTGCCCTTCTGTGTCCTATCTTAGGTCTGATCACCACAGTTTGCATTGGGTGCATCAATTCACATAAACGGCTGCAATTACGTGAATGCCATTTGGGGATAGTGTTACTCATCAACTTACCCTTCCAAAGCAGCGTTCCGAAGTTCAAGCCAAATTGTTTGATGTCTACGGTGGGCGGATAAACGACCATTTGTCAGCGCTGATTGAGCGAGACAAATTTGAAAGATATATTTGACTTTGGTAGAGATGAGTAGAGAAAGAAACGTTTGATAGACAAGCGTTTGACTGTCTAGATATGTGTTATGTATTGACAAAAGAGGGAAACGGGATCAGGAAGAATGAGCTTGAGAGAACGAAGGAGCGAACCCAAAACAATTGACATGCAAGTACATATTCATATAAATGCGTGTCATACGTGTGCATGTGTGTAATATACATGTATATACGCAGTACATATAAAGATATATATATATATGCGCATTCAAAAGGCATAAAACATATGTGTAAACACTGTGAATCATACAGATATATACATGTTTCACAGACATTTTACCCAAAAAATGTATAGTATATAACACAGATATATCTACATGTATAGTACAGTGTATATAACATATCTATTTTATATAAATATATATTTATTCATATATACTTTATATACTATATATATATATATGATTTAAAATGTATAGTATACACATATTGCATATGCTGCATCCACACAGTTAGCATCCCCAGTGGTGCTACGTGTCGCTGTGCTGTGAGGCCCTTAGAGACTTCCAACTCGTGGGCCTCGATGTTGGAGCAGGAGCTCAGCCCGGAAGCCCAACAGGGCGGGCGTGGAGTGCCTACCGCGACCGGAAGCAGTTGGAATTCTGTGGGATCTGGTGGTTAGGTTGGTTCAGAATGGTTTATAATGGTTAATGATAATGATTAATAAGATAGAATAGTTTATGATGGTTAATTGTAATTGTTGTTTAGAATAGTTTATAATGCTCTATAATTCTTAATAGGGCTTAATAATGGTCTATCTTAGGAGGATAATAGCCAACAATAAGACCTATAGGTTGGTTGATGGTGAATAACGGTCAATAATGGTTGATAATAGGGGACAGTAAGCAACGATAATTGTTAAACAACTACTTAGGAACACCCAAAGTTATGGATGCTTTATTGCTAAAAATGATTCAAAAGGATGATTTGGGCGGTACCCCTATTTTGAGAAACACCCACATCATGGTTAGTTGCGACATACGTTTAGTTGAACTAAGCCCCACCTACCCACGGTTAATTGCCACTTAGGATCCCTGGGGATACACATCCGAAATCAACCAAGTATAGAGCTTTCTACCTATGGGCAACTTAGAGGGTGCACATGTGACCACTGCTTGTGGCATGTTCGGGGCCAGGAATTTAGAGCCAGGCTGTCACATCTATACTTCTGATGGGTAGGATGCACTGCAGAGCTGGTTGAATCCAAAGCACCAATGATGACCTTTGAAGAAGTCCCAGTGACCATGTCCTTCCAAAGGGCAGGGGTCATATGTCGTTTGTTTCCGTGCTTTTCATGGACACAACATGAGCAGAACAGTGAACCGCTGTTGGGACGGGACGTTTTACTTCGCTGAGATTTGAGTGCAAAACCCGTCCCCAACCGTCGCTCAGGTGCCCAAAACGAGCGCGAGCGGGACTTGGGACTGCAGGCGCGAGAACTTACACAGATCGTTGCTGTCTAAACACAACGAGGTGAAATCGGTCTTTCATTATAAAGGAGCCGCTCTGATGACCAGTACCTGGGTATTAATGGTGGTTTCTGATTAGTGTAACCCCCCCGTAAAGTAATGAAAATAGATGAAACCAACAGGTAGATACTAATCAGAAACCAACATTGCTTCACAGAAAAATCAGGCAACGATGCGTTTAAAAGAAGTTACCTTGGCATCCAGTACTTGTCAGTCCTCCCCTCCCCCATGAGTTGGACGCAGTAGGACATCGATTCACATGGGAAATTTATTGCGTGTAAGTAGACCATGTTGAATTGTTGTGATCGACCGGTCTTGTTTTGTTGCTTGAAAAGCTGTGCCTATCCAAGTTTGTTGTGCACATTGGTGTAGTTTCTTAAATCTCCCAACCTTTGCTTGCACGAGAGCTGATCGTGTGATTGCATTCACTAGCTGGTGGACGTGGTTTGCTTGGAAACAAAGACATATCCCATCAAGGCATATCAACATCCGCCCTTGGTGTTTGGCTATGATACACTATATTTGATTTCCATCGCTGTATGTTCCGCCGGAAGCCTGTGTGCTATACTTGCTGATCCGAACCTCACGGAAAGATCCTTCCAGCATCGTGAATATCTGGATCATTCAACTGTCCCTGCAATTCTGCCTTTGTCCACACATAGCTCAATGATTTGCAAATCGCTACATGTTCCCACGGTTTCCCCCTGTTCGTTGCTGGTGACCTGTCCCTTTGCTACGCCAGGTTTTGCCGCTGAACCGGTGGAAGTCGTCAGCTGAGCATCGGCTTGTTCCCAGCTGGTTCCTGTCACCGGGACAGCTGGTTGCAGCGCAAATGATGATTCCACGCCTATCAGTGGTTGTAAGATGGATTGGTATTCATCCTGGGTCAGATAGACGGAGAATGAAGTTCATCTAGTCCATTGATGTCCATTTACATTCATTTGCACAAATGCTAAGTAATTGAAAGACGAGGAGTAGCAATATTCCTATTGGTTGCATATTTGCACCTGTTGAGAGAATACATGGGTACTTTTTCATTTTTCGTTCAAGCATCCCAAATTCTGCTGTTTATCAACTGCAAAGTGAGTTTGAGGACTCAATAGACTACAATTATCCAATCATAAGCATTGCCCAAGATATGGTTGGAAAGCTCCAGGCTATACTTTGGGTTCCTGTCCTAAGTCGCATTTTCGTAGTGCAATTCATACTCTCGCGTGGTCCCGGATGCAACCACATCCCTTCATGGGTATCCCAAATTGTAAACATGATTGCTCCAACCATTGGCAGTTTTTTGAACATCATGATTGCAATGATGATAAAATCACCATGATGATCGGGTATCATATCTATTTTCATCATGATTGAAACCATTGGATACCATTGGTATCATGATTGCCTTGTAAGCGATGCTTGGCGATGATCAAATCACCGAGCCATGAGCCACCTGGCTGAGGCCGTCTCGGAGTGACTTGCAGCTCCACCTGGCGCTGAGTAGATCTGGGTCAGCGGGGGTGACGATGGTTGAGAGTGGTTGCACTCGTGGTTAATGGAAGTTAAGCCATGTTGGAATCATATGGCTATGGGTCAAGCAGTTAACCAACCAATATTGGGGGCTACTAACCAACAATAGGAAAAACAATGGTCAATGATAGGGGAACCAGGGGTACACGGTTTTGACCCACAGCCATATGGTTAGTGATAGTGGTTTATCGTGGTTAAACCGTCTTGGAAAATATTGGAGCTACATGTTTGATAGTGGATAATTCTGATTCATCGTGGTATGGTGAAAGCATATTACGTGGTGAACAATGGTTTCAGTTTTTGCTGCCTGGCTACGAATGGCCGCATGTAATCAGCACAGGGTAGAGGTTCATGACGCTTATCAGCTCCATGTTTTTGGCAACCAAAACAACAAGCATGCCCCTCACCAACCCTGAAGGCCCGGTCATTGAGGTGAACGCATCTTGTTTGGGGTCTCGTTGTGGTGTATGTCTATTTCTGGGACCGGGGGAGCATTAAGCACTTGGACGAACAACCGCAGCAATCACAGAAGTTGATGATCGGCTGTGGATGAAGCCCTGTATAAAATGTGAACATAACATAACCCACAATAAGCGCAACTCTTCAGATTATGTGTTCACCATCCGGTTTTGGGCCCACTATGGGTACCTGTATTTCATCATATTTCAATGGTATGTCGGTGATGCTACATTGCTTGCATTTCTTGGAATGGTGGTGGTAGTTGTGGCGGCGGTGGTGGTGGGACTGCGGTGTTCCGTTCCATCTCCACCTATTGAAACCTGCAAATCCGAGCAATACCTGGTAAATCAGCGTCTTTACATGGCCTGCACCAATTTTGTCAAAAAACATTCCTTTTTCACGTCATCCTTCAACAATCGTCGGCATTTTTGCAGGAAACTGATGGATCAGTCCATGTACCACTGGGACCTGTCTACATTTCTAACTCAGTGCCCTGATGACCCTGGGGCTGCGCCAGGCCTCTCTTGGGAGCCCTGCTTCATATCTTCCCAGCCTTGGCAACCGCAGCTTGGCGACACACGCTCGTGGCACACCCCGAGACTTGGCGAATCCGCTGGGAACTTCAGTTGTAGATGGTTTCTGAAGTCAGGGAAGGGGGCCCCAAAGTTATGGTCGGTTTATTGATTGCTATAAACGGTTTAAAATGGTACATGATTTAGGGGGCCCCAAATGACTTGAGAAACCACCATATAGTACATGATATCATGTAATGCACTATGAATATGTACCAGCCTGCAATGATGAGACAATTTCCACCCGAAATTTGTGCGACACGGACATGACATAGTTTCTCGGTGGTTGTCCACTGATTGTCCATTCTGCTAGCTCTCTCTGGGTTTTATTCTTTGGAGACCACTGAAGCTTGGGAACTGCGACACCTACTTGAGATCACATCGAACCAAGTGTGTCCGATTTGCTGGTTTCTGGTTCCCGACGTCTAGCAACAACCCACAGGACTTTGTCCATAAATATCGCAAATAAGGGTAGGTACCTTCGGAATTCTATGGCTTCCCAAATTTTGAATCGCACCAGTTGAATCGCACCAGTAACCATTTGCCATCATTTGCTCTAGTTTCAAACATGATGGTAAATGGTAGCCATAAATGATTATTAGCCATTGTCAGTTTCAAACCAATAACCAGTTACCATCATTAGCAACAGTAGCCATAAATGATTCGCACCAGTTTCAGCCATCCTTCAGCAAGCATTTTCCATCGCCCTTCCAGGCAGCAGAGCGGCTGGCCGACAATGCCCGAAGTCGCAGCCCAAGAGATGGGGGGCCAGCACCAATGGCGGCAACGTTTGGTAGCTGGGCTTAGGGAAGAACCACCAATGGTAGTTAATTCCTCAATGTTTAGGAGGGTGTCTATCCATTTTGGTATAGTTGATGAATGTTCATGATGATCACATAGGCAGATAGCTCACTGGCACCATAAATGCATCATAGAATCATACACAGGGACCTATCATAGGGAGATATCAGCAGAAACATACAGTTGTACTGCCCGGGGCATGGGGAAGATGTTTCTAAGAGCTTGGTGCCCAATTCAAAAAGAGCAGCTCCGGTTCTCCACCGTCCATCTCTTCAATGTATAAATCCCTGCTGGCCATCCCCACCTTGCTGCACTTCTTCATAAACCTAATCTCATCAAAGGACTTAATCGGTGAGAAAGAAACAAAAAAACCATCCACAGTGCGTGGTCTTTGTGGCTTCTAGTCTCAATATGGTGAACGACTATTATTCAGTATCAAGCAACAACTTGTTGGTTTTATCAACCACTGTCAATCAGTCTCAAGCGCACTCACCCAGTTCTGGAAGTACTTTGCACCTAAGGATAGAACCCAAAACAATTGGTGCTTAAACTACCTCCTTTGCTCGTGAGGCTGGTCACATGATTGTGTTGCGCAAGAAGAGGTGCCAGTGGGTGACAGGTGGGAAGGTGATTGATTGGTCCCTAATGACGTCGCTATGTTGCTTTTTGAATCTATTGCTCAAGATGAGTTTCAGAATGCTTTGGTTCCTCAAACTGGTTCAACATTTTGCTTGTCAGCGAGGCAAAGCCTTCATCGGTCAGCCCGAGCCAGTTTTCATTTCATGCCAGTCTTCTTGGACTCACAACACCGATGAACTGAAGCACCCGCAGTTAAAATCTAAAGATGAACATTTTCTACAGGAAAAACACGGGTTTTGGGGGTACGAAATCAAGGTGCATGCCCATACGTGGTAAGATATTCACCGTCCAGAGTTTGGGGACATCGGGGCCGTTTCGTCCTTTGTCAGGGACAGGATAGCACCAAAGGGTTCAAAGCCAATGCCTTCCATTCTTTATGTTCTATATTTAAGCGATTTTCACTGATTTGCGTCATAGATCTATCTTAGCTGCGTTTGGTTGATGCAAAATTCCACGTTGCTCTCCTGTCAAGTTCTTACATCTTAGCTTCAGAGCTGGAGAACATCCATTCATGAGTGGTCGATCTGAACATTTCCCTGCTGATATCCCATTCCACTTGCCTCCCTTCCCCTGGATGCCACGTTTGAGGTGGAAGGGAAGCCCCAAACAGATGGTCGAGGGAAAAAGAAGCTGGACTTGCAACGGGTGGTGTGGTTGTGTCAACGCTTCTTTGTGGTTTGCTGTACTTTCACTCATTGAGCTGGTAATCATTCAAACAAGGCAACGTTTCGGATGATTTTTTGCCAGCATCGGCCGAGGGCCGAGGTGTAATACCACTGTTGCCGATGTTTAATATGATGACATTGATCCGTGACCGCAACATTTGCGGCGGGGATGATGACGATGGTGACAATGACAATGCTATGATGATAACGATGATCATGATAATGATAATAATATACAACAATGATGATGATGCTGGTATTGATGACGACGAGGATGAGATTGACATGACCTGCAGGTCCAATATAGGGTGTCCAAATTTGATCTCACTGAAGCCAGGATGGCTCTGCCGATAAGAAGAGATGCTGTAAAATCAGTGCAGACAGCAGCCACAGAGACTCGCCAACATGATCACGTGGACCACCGAGGATAGAAAGTATGCTCGACCCATCGTTGTCTCCTCAGCAAGGTCATGAATGATCTGATCTGACCCCAGCAAACGTCTCCGAAACAACAGCTGCTGAAAAGCCACAGCTGTTTGGACTGAATGCTATTTTGTTGTTCTCTCTGATTTAATCTGATTGCAAATACAGGATTGCCATTCGTTGGTGGGCTAGGTATCTCATTCGCCTGCTTCAACTGTGAATCAAGCCTTCAAGGTTGAGACCAAATCCAAGGAGCACGCGGTTCCCAGCACATAGTATCAACTTGAACACATTGCATAGATGATTAGAGATGAGTCCATACTTAAGCATGAATTCGTACATTGTCAATGTTGATGGCTGACCTTTGGACAACGACCGATGGTATCTTGTCCCGGAACCTCTGGGTCCCTGCCGAGGCGCCCTGCCCCTGCTCCGGTGCCAGAGACCAAGCAAGGCGGAGCGGCGAAGCCCGACCCGAAATCAACGAAAGGGTGGCCACCATCCACCATGACGCGAACTGCGAACTGTCACGCTGCCAAGGGTGGTGGGGGTTTCTCAGAATAGGGGTACCCACAATCATCCCATGTTAATCTGAGCATAATCCGTAATAAACCAACCATTTGGGGGGGTTCCCTACTGCGAGAAACCCACATTTGGTCATTTTGTTTAGGAAAGTCGAAATTGGTCATTTCCACCTACTTCTCAAGATTATTTTGATGTTTTCAGCTTACCAGAGTAAAGCTGAAGATGCTACGCGTTATATATATATGATTAATCATATGTATACATATCTTATTATATGTACATATTATTTCTATTTTTAATCTAAACTTATACATATATGTATATCATAAAAACACACATGTGTGTATGTGCTTATATTTTTACATATGAATATATATTTTATCTTATGAATATTCTATATACATATATATATATGTTCATGCCTTTGCATGTATCTCCAAATTAAATGAGGATCGTGGCTGCGAAGCTTTAGTGCTCATCTAAGCAAGTTCACAAGTGATGGTGCTTGGATCATCTGGGGCTCAAGAAGTATGTAGTGAAGTTGAACATTTGGGACACCCCTTTACAGCCACTTTTATTTTTACAGTCAAGTCAACAAAGTCCAAGAAATCGGGGTACTGGATTTGCAGACCTAATGCGGTTCAGCGATGGCACTGGTGTTTGACCTGGTGGGAAGCTCTCCCACTGACCATTTATAGATTGTTTGAAATCCAACTGATCAAGTTATGACAGTAACTGGCCAAGCAATACCGAGCATACATGCATACATACATGCATACATACATGCATACATACATGCATACATACATGCATACATACATACATGCATGCATACATACATACATACATACATACATACATACATACATACATACATACTTGTATTTATGTCTTTGTTTATGTAGTTATTCATTTATTTATTCATTCATTTATTCACTTATTTGCTTATTTACATGTATCACAACATTCTTTGACCAACTCACGATTGCTGCGCGTAATTTTGCAGCCATGAGCCAAGGTTGGCCCTCGGTCCTGTGAAGAAGGGCCTGGAGTTGTCTCCCCCCAAACATCGCAACTCACAAGAGGACAAGTATATGATGGACCCTATAGGGTCTACGCAAGGCAACCAGGAAACGGTTTCCCTGGATTACCAATTGTTGGATGTCACTCCCTATGGCTGGCTGATGGACAACCCTATTTTTGAGGTGCCAAAATTTGCATTGTTTCAAGCCTTTCTACCTTTTGAATTGATAGTGGAAACCTCGATAGTGCATGTTTGTTGAATTTGTGTCAACTGTATTTCGACGTAGAAGGAGCATCTAAGACTTGCGGTCCTGATTCAACACATTGTCAATCATTTTTTTCGACCCTGGGCAGATGGTCTCAAATCAATGGTTCCTCTAAATCCAAAATATGGAGGTCTATTGCTAGAAATGACTAATAAACATTGATCAATTATATTTACTATATATATATATATGATTGGAAACTATATGGATGATTCTCCTAGTTTTTGGGTCCCCCGATGGCTTGAGAAACGGCCTCCAGCTACCGCAGCACAAGTGGCGCAGTGCCAGGCCACGACCGCTTCGGCTATCTGGGTGCTGCCCGACCCTACACTGGGAGGCACCGGCCCGAGATCTGTGGGCCACCGTGCGATGCTGTACGTAAGTTGAAGCCATTGTCATAGAATGTTATGGATGTCATGGGCATTGGAGTTGGACAGTCAGTGTCGATAATTCAGCTTATATTTTTGCGGTTGAAGCTATGAGTTCAAGGTGAGGGTCACGCTTGTAGCTGTTTAGATCAATTCATAGAACTTACCATTTTGATCGATCCTGATGGTTCTGGTGCTATTGTTGATGTGAGATAGAGCCTGCACTGGTGCATCACCTCATGCTGGCTGCACCCCGCGGAGGCAGCAGAGGCTAACGGTCTCGACAATTTCGAGCACCTTGAGCCCCGAAAGTATTCGAGGGTTGCTTGGCAGATCACGCAGTGTTTTCTTTTGCCTTGGGTTGCATGTCTCTAAGATGCTTGAGTCGAAATTGTAAATTGACAAGACTTTGTCGACAGATGAGTCAATGACTTCGAGGAAATATTTCTCATCATTCGTTTGTCACCAAATCACCAGAGCTCACGCTGCCCAATGCAACTCTACCCAGGTCCACCATCTCCAGTGAACCTGCCACAAGCATGCTGTGCCTTGGCAAAAGTTGCGGCACTATCTGCAAGAGGATGCCAGAGGTGTGATATGAACACATGTAGTTGTAGATAGGTGTATACATTGGATGCATTTGGATGCTTTGGAGTAGATGATGGTATGCATGGATAGTGCATGGATGGTACAAGTATGAGTTGTGCATGACATCGAGTAGCACGAAGAGGGGAGCTTTTGGCACCTGAAGGGAAGTCCGGACGGCTGCGGGTCAGTTCTGGCGGCATGTGGAAGCACAACCAGACATGCAGAGAGAATCATGTGACTAGCATGAGCAGCTGCATGAACTCCTGCACAGTGGTAATCACTTGTTTTGAAATAAAGCATTCAGGTATCTAGAATCTAGACTTTTATTGATGTATTATGATGTATTTGTAGCTTTACTCGTTTGTTTAGTGACTTTTTTCACACGTATATAATTATGCAATCATACAAGTATGCATGCGCGCATGCACAAGCAGACTTCCAACTTTCCATGTCAGTTCAAGTATTCTAGTCAGCAGTGATGTGAATTGTGACAGTCAATTCCACCGGCTTCTATTGAAGTTGTTTGACGGACCTGCTGTATCCGAGCAATGTATACTATCATACACCATCTATTACAGACAAACAGCAAAACACACATCTGTGGAGGACTGGACTGGCCTTCACATATATCGAAATCATATCTTTGGTAGTTGCAACTGTACCATTCATTGGAAATTGCCCAGTCCCACTACAGTCAGCTGCAGATGCCGATCACTATATATCACTATAATATCCCAACAGATCAACAACCATTGGCAATGGTCAACCATGTACTCCGAGTGTACTTCCACTAGCAATCAATCCTCAACTTTTCTTCCCCAAGAAGATGTTCGAATAATCACGAACTGTTATTGCATCTCATCATTCATCGTTCTTGAAATGTGAAGGAGTACTCGAGGTCAATAATTATTGCTAATCATGATTGATCATGAACCAGTGACACTTGGTGCCATTTACCATTCACCATCCAACCATGAAAGGCCATACATTTTTGATTAATTCAACTGGCCCCGAACATTGGACAGTCAGAGTCAGGCCTAAGCGATGCTGACCCATTGGTTTGGTTCAGGTCCTGACTAAGCGAGTCTATGAGGATCGAAACATTTGAGCGGCTTATTGTCGTGTCCTTTTGTGGTGCTCAAATCAATGGCCAACAAGAAAACATTTGGAAGGACTTGGACCGGACAGATTGGACCACGGTGAATCCATCCATAGTGTGAAGCGAGGGAAATCAAGATGGAAATGTAATTAACGTCCAAGTGGTTTCAGAAGAATTGGTACCATATTGGTACTGCCCCATGAACAAGCAG
Organism: Symbiodinium kawagutii; assembly: GCA_009767595.1. Taxonomy (NCBI): domain Eukaryota; class Dinophyceae; order Suessiales; family Symbiodiniaceae; genus Symbiodinium; species Symbiodinium kawagutii. The sequence continues at coordinate 393,828 of VSDK01024625.1, forward strand.
AAACACATGGTGTTGACATGCTGTTGACAACGTGGAAAACCATGGCCACATAGAGCGCACTTCTTCAGCCTACGTAACCAGTAAATGATTTTTTGTTTGTTTATTACTATATGCTCAATAACTGGTTAAAGTCAGTAGTTAGATCTAGTTATATAGCAACAAATGCTGTCTTTTTTTAATGCTTCACCAAGGATCATTCTTGGACAGCAGCTTCCATCAGAACCGGCCTGAATAAACGTCACGCCCCTGAGGAATGGCAACCGGCCACCTCCTCCTCTGGTTAGAGAGGCCAGTGCGAAAGCAGAAATTGAGCAGCGCAATTCCATTCATGGTAATGGGATGTCCTAAAATCATCGCTTGCTCTTCCGCGTTTTGCAGGGTTGGTGTTGGTGGAAGCACCATCCGCTTTGACCTTTCGTGGTTTTAGGCTGTTTGGATATTGGAACATATCTGGACTGGGAACCATTGAAGTGCACACCTCTTCCGGCCTTGCCAAGACACAATCAAAGCAGCCTGTTTCAGGTGTTGTAGATATTTGTCTCAATTTGGTATAAGAACTAATCCCCGATTCCTCAGGTGTTTACCCTCCCCAATATTAGAAACTCCACTGGGTGTTTAATGTTTAGGGGCGGGTTTGGTGTGAGTTTCAGAGATTAAAACACTGTCGTCACAATGAGTTCCAACCACCCACAAGAGTGTCACATGTGCGCACGAGTCTAAATCCATTGCGCGCAAGTCCCTCTCCCTGAAATCGGTAGGTTTCACCTAGTCACCAGGTTCGTCGGTGGCAAGAAGGTAAGGCTGCAATGCTGCAGGGGAACAAGGTCCAGCCGCGCGGCGGATTGTGAACGGGCTTGGGTGTTTCAGGGGCATGGGTCATGCAACCAACGGCCTAAATCTGTGTAAAGGAAACTGCCGAGAATAGAGCCTTGACCACCATGGCTTAGATCTATTTTCGTATCTCATCACTACTATTGGCAAGGCACTGATTCTCTAGAAACATTGGCATCCGTGCTCAGAATATCAGTTCTTGCCCGTTTGACTGTCGGCAATGTGAGAGGTGTATGGTAAGTTGAAGTAACTTGGTATCCGCATGCAGTTGGTGCTACCATCGAGTTAGTTGTGACCTTACTTGTCTCTTCCACGGTTTTCTTAGTCAGTAGAACTACTGGATGATATACTGGCTGATGGTTTTAAACATTTTTCATTTTCCCTATTCTTGATAAATGATTGGTTGGTTGACTCATATTTTTCATAGGGGTTGAAACCACCAACCAGTAGACAGCTGCACAATGTTCCACTTGATTCAGTGGACTCCGGCAGCACCCAAAGCTTCGAGAGCCAATAAGTTAGTGGAGGTTGATACCTCCCAGCCGCGCGGTACTGCTTAGCCTTCGGTCGAAGCAGTGGTCATCAGCATCTCCATGGTGTTTGCTGTGGCAAATCGTTAGTTTGTAAACATGGCGGCAGAAATGAGGATACCTTCCCATGACGGAAAAATCAACATCTTTTATGGGGAAAGATAAATAAGGCAAATGCATAAATTCCATTGGTGAAGCGAAGAAGCAGTTGCTTGCTGGGGTTAAAGTTCTTGTGCCAATCTGCCAGTCCACAAGTCTTCTCTTACGCAGTTTTCTTAACCATGAACAACTGATATGATGAGGTCAGTAGATGGGTTACACATGTACCGCTACGGACCGCAAAGTTGTTGGATGATTCATCCAGTGTTGAGGTTCCCTTATCATGCAGCAATGACTGATTATACACCATATGCAAAGCAATGCCATGATCTGACGCAGACTGCCACCGGTGGCGTCAGGACCTTGAAAAATCGCCTGGTGCCAAGATCAGAATTTGTCGTGTCAGACATCAGGAATTTGGCAACGAAGAGTAGCGGATCTTTCCTTGGGCCTGGTGGGTTCAGTCATCCTTTTGGCAGGGCATGAGGGCAACTATGGCTATGACCCAACCTTCTGCTGGGGAGTCACTGAGCCACTGATCTTTTTCGGGGGCAGGCCATGAGAACAGCAGGAAATTTTCCTCATGCCGAGGACCAACAAGGGAAGGGAGCTGGTGTTGCTGTGCCGCCGGCCTGTTGCTGCGTCATGGTGTGCCATGAGCGACCTGGTGGTGTTGTTTTTTGCGAGCAGCAGGGACGATTGGTGACCATTGATGAGAACACTTTGACGGCACCGTGTATGTAGACTGGGCCCCAGGTGATGCCAACACCTTTTTTTTGGGGGACAATTACCAGGAACAAGGACGGCGTCCTCAGAAGAGAGGTTCCAGCTATTCAGGTGGCATTGTGGTACCTGAACTTGCACTTTGCATGCGATTGACGTTCGTCCAGCGCGCCAGGTATGTTCTTTCTGATCCAGAGGGACGGGGCCCGTCTGGAGCACAGTTACCAAAACATCCGGAAAAGATTACCAGTCCTTGTGACTCCGTGTAGTTTTCAAAGTTTTGAACTCAGATCTGGACCAAACCAAGTCTCAAGTGCAGGCTGATCATCCAGGTCAAACGAAGACTTCTCAAACGAAGACTTTTCAAACCAAGACTTCTCAAACCAAGATCCATCTCAGTCAATCCAAGACTTCTCAAACGAAGACTCCTTAACTGTAGCTTTGAACATCTGCAGATCCGGCACCAAGGCCCGTCTCGTATCGCTGGGTGGACCGGAACAGTGCCACTGTGGAGGAGCTGGCGGTGCCCCGGAGCAGCTGCGCAGACAGCAGTGGAGCCAAACCTGGGGAAGTCGTGGAAGAAATCTGTGGTCACCATGATGATGCTTAGTAATGGTTAATAATAATGGTTGGTAATGGTTAACATTATTAATAATGGTTGATAGTAATGGTAACAACTATCCATTGTTAATGGTTAATTAGTAATAATTAACAATGGTTAGTAATGATAATAATAATAATGGTCCAGTTAACATTAGTAACATGATTCAATGGTTTGCAATGGTTTATAGTATATAATGGTTTACAATGGTTTACAGTCACAGATTAACAATGACCAGATTTATTGATTAGTAATGGCTAGCAATGGTTAATAGTAATGGTTTATTCGTGGTGATTACATGTGATTACTAACAATTAAATGGTTAACAATGATAATTGATAATGGTTGATAGTTAACCATTACTAACCATTTATTGGTTAGTAGTGGTAAATTCATAGTCAATTGATGATGGTTGACTATGGTTGATCATTAATTGATATTAAGATTCATTAACAACGGTTAGTAGTGGTCAATTGAGGTTAACAACTACTATATAGGCTAAATGTAGTGGTTAACAATTACTATCCATTGTCAATAGCTGTTAATTGGGGTTAAGATTTATAAATGATGGTTGGTAATGGTTGATAATTGTTGAGAATGGTTATATAATAATTGTTGATAGTAACCAACAATAATGGTTAAACAACTATATAGTGGTTGCTGAAAACAGAGGACCCCCAAGTTATGGTGGGTTGATTACTATACATGGTTCACCTGGATGATTAGGAGGGTCCCCTATTTTGAGAAACACCCATGTACACGGACCTATTTTTCGTTCGGTCACGGAACAGGTCTTTGCATAGCCTTCCCACAGTCCCACAGTTAAGTTTTCCCCACCAACACAGAATCCTGGTCAGGTTGTGATTCGTTTTGTGCGAGCTGCCTGTGATATCCACAGTGTTGGTTGTACTGAATCCTCATATTTCGACGAATAGTCATTCGACTGTCAATTGCCATCTCTTGCTGTCCTTGATTTTGGAATCATATACTGTAGCTACTTCCAACATCAGGCATTCCACATGCAGTGAAAAAGAGCCAAACAAAGAGAAGTCAATTATGTGCATCTTTTTTACACACACACACACACACATATATATATATATATACATATGAGCCAGAGACAGGAAATATAGTCAATTGCCTTTAGCTTAAGCGGTACATGGAGATTTGTTTGTCGAGTTTACTAGAAAAACGATAGGGGACGGCCTAAAAACTATACCCCAAAAGAGCACTCCCAAACTGGGAAAACGATAGGGGGCCTTCTAAAAAGTCTGTGAATACACCTTAATTGATAAATACGATTTTGACGCCGCCACATAAAGATAAAGATAGATATGTTTGCATCTGCAAATGTACACATATATCATATATGTCTATACAGCTGCAAATGCGCAATGCTTGCATATTCACGTAAATACACACTGTCACACTTGTGCATATATATATATAAATGTAGATAGATACATACACATTTTGTATGTATATACAAAATTTCATACACCTACAATCATAAGTATCATTGTACACCTTGTTTCATATCATTTGTCGCTTATTTCCTCACCTGGCACAGGCAGCAGATGAAGTGATGGTCAGAGGTCAACGAGCTGCATCGGATGACGTGCCTTCGTCTACTGAAAGAAGTGTCAGATTTGGTGCAAGATCAGCAGTAAGATTGTATCAGCATCATCTTCCTCCTCCTAATCATCATCATCATCATCATCATCATCATCATCATCATCATCATCATCATCCCCCTCATCCTCCTCATCATCCTCCTCCTCCTCATCATCATCATCATCCTCCTCCTCATCATCATCATCCTCCTCCTCATCATCCTCCTCCTCCTCATCATCATCATCATCCTCATCATCCTCATTGACCTCATCATCATCCTCATCCTCCCCCTCATCATCATCCTCCTCCTCCTCATCATCATCATCCTCCCCCTCATCATCATCCTCCTCCTCCTCCTCATCATCATCATCATCATCCTCCTCCTCCTCCTCCTCATCATCATCATCATCATCCTCCCCCTCATCCTCCTTCTCCTCCTCCTCCTCATCATCATCATCATCCTCCTCCCATCCTCCTCCTCCTCCTCATCATCATCCTGCATGGATAAATTGTATGTCCATATGTTCATATTTATATGTATATACATACTTATTGATTTTATATATATATATATATGCAGAAAGCAGTACATGTCGAATTCTTCCTGTGCATCTACTTTTATAGATATGTGCTCTCATGAAATCTGATTACGGTGCAGCAAGAGATGATGATGAGATACCTGGGGTCACTGTCAGATAATTGGGTTGGAACTGCATGAATTATCTCATTGGCTCAGGTTAAATAGCAATCGTGTGGCTTTGCCCGCACTGCAAAAGTCAGAATCCCTCAATGCTTTGGCGATTTCGGTTCCAGTTTGCAGCTTCAGACCCTGCGACAACGTTAACATTCCCTTCAACGCATGCCAGTTCAGCGACAGTAACGCCTGGCTGATGATGGTTTGTACTGGTTGCTCATCGTTAGTCATGGCTAGTAGAGGATGATAGTGATGATACACCTTTTCGTCAAGGTGGTCAACAGCTGCCATGGTCGATGTAGAGCTGTCTTTTGAAACCCATGAGTCTGCCAAATCACAGCGGGTTCAAAATTACAATGGCAACCAGTGCCATACCTCAGTGCAGCGATGGCTAGACACCAATGGGACAAAATGTAATAATGTCTTCCATAAACTTGCCACCCACTACCTTGAATATGAAACTGTAATCAGTTGTTATATGTTTTCCGAGTTTTCTGACCGGAATTAGATAGCAGTGGTGACAGTGACATAACTTGATCATTTGTGGTGCACTTTGGGGTATTCTTGATGCCCAGCAACGGAATTGTTTGGTTTGGAAAGTGGGTGCTGTCGCACTTTCACCGTGGACCACCGGTCACCAACGGGGCTTGCTTTGTTTCAAGAATGCCAAGTTTTGTAGAAACACCCACTGCCAGTTCTTCTTGGCCTATGCGTGTCATTTTATGAATCATCCTGAATCATCCTGTTTTTTTTACACACATCTAAAGAAATCCTGTTTTTTGTTCCTTAAGTAGGTTTTTTTGGACTTTTTTAGATGTGTGTAAAAAATCATCCTCAAGTAGTTCTTTAGAGTTCATTGATTCGCTGCTTCGACATTGTGTCCTTGTCCTGAGGTGTACTTGGAGAGCCGGAAAAGGAGAGGCAGCCAGGTTGCATCAGGCCCGGGCAACGCTGGTTGCAGTGTGGCATGCTTCACCGTTTGGTTGGGCTGCATTGATGATGACGGTGCCTCGGGAACGTATCAACTCATCAAAATGAATCGAAAATGGTAGGTCTTAGGGTGTGCGGTGCACAAGAATGGCCACCCTAGGGACTGGACAACATCATGTTCTTCATGTGACCCCGTGAAGATTCGTTTGGCGCTGGAAAGTATTTGATCCAAGCAGAATCGAGATATGGGGTCTAAGCTTTGTGAGTGAGAGATACCAGGCATTTTGCAAAAGTCCTCCGGCCAGGCATGGGGCCCCCTCGAACTCCAAGAAGTATATATACATCTTGAGTAGTTTTGACTCCTCGTCGTTGTCAAAATATCCCCAGCTTACTTTTCATAGATAATTATCCATACTTGCATAAATGATGAAAATTATATTAACGCAAATCTCGCAGCTTCAGTTTGTTTGTGCAGTCATGGCTTCACCATTGGCTCCAAGTGCTTCGGATATCCTGATCAACTGCTTGGGGGCGCCACCGCCGAAGAAACACAGCGATGCAGCTAAGACTAATTGATCATGATGAATCATCATTCATAATCAGTTAATGATCATCATTCGCAGCTCACATTACTCATCATTAGTTCTTATTTGGTTGGTGATTTCAATCACTTTCTATTTTTCCCAGTATTTCCAAATAGTTTGTTGTTTGACCAATACCTTTCATAGGGGTTGAAAGCACCAACCAGTTATTAACCCATGATAATTTCATTCTGTTCATCGTTTGAGGTGTTTACCCAGGACCATTAGTAACCATTATCAACCTACCGTAACCATCACAAACCCCTCGTTAAACCATCATAAACTATTGATAAACCATCCTTAGCTATTGATAAACCATCATAAACTGGTGGTTAAACCATCATAAACTTTTGATGAACCATCGTTAGCTATTGGTAAACCATCATAAGTTAGTGATTAAGCCATCATTAATTATTGATAAACCACTATTTCCCATTATTAACAACTACTGACCACTACTCACCGGACCATCATTTCCCATTACTTTTGCCCAGGTTCCTCGCCCAGTGTTTTCCATTCACACCGCGCTGCCGATGCAGTATCTTAGCAGATCGAGGTGGTGGCTTCATGATTTTCATGGTTATCTATGGGGGATGATAACAAACAATAGGGGATCCAGGGATCTATAGGGATCGATAGTTATAAGGATAGACATAAGGACAGATTTTCTACATCATAGCAACAATAACTACGAGAATACGCGAATACATGCAGCTGACCACCTGATTTCCATGGTTGACTAGGGGATGATAAGCAAGAATAGCTATATGTAGGGATCTGTAGGGGATGAGAATCAACAATAGGAGATATTACTCGTAGCTTGATGAACTATAGCCAGTGAGTATCCAACAGAACGGAATGAAGGGGACATGTTAACCAACAATAGGAAATTGTGTTCATTAATTCATGATCTATAGAGGATGATAAGCAACAAGAGGGTATATGAGTTTGTGAATGATTCATGGTCAAGTTGGACTTGTGAGTTATAACCATGATCGTGATTCACGATGTTTAATGTTTAAACAATATTAAAACTTTTGCTTTATATGGATCACCATTCGTTCAGCATTGACAGGCGTCTATTTTGGTACACAATGATATGGTAGTAACATGACAACCAACACAGTTTCATAACATATGTATAGCACCGTGTTAACTTGGTCAATATCTTGTAGTCAAAGTTCATAAATGCCGAACAACTAGGTTGATTTATGCCTAATAGTTGTGAGTCACGATTAACAGGTCAATAGAGTGAACCAGGTCAGTGACAACCGCTGAGGGTGAGCGCTCCAAGTTTGGTAATGATTAGTCCTTACCGATGACGGAGGATTCCAGAGTGCCATGACTTTCTTTAAGTCTTGGCTGAACAAGTTAGTGACTTAATGCATTGGGCGGTCACTTGATAGAGCTTTGCTGTGGGTTGCTGGCAATCTTTTTCAAAATTGAAGCCCCGGCCCCTCCGATTTTTTTCAACCTAACACATTTTTTCTCTCTGGATGTGAGACCAGCATTTTGCGTGCATTCAACTAGTTTGTTTAGATGTTTCTGACTCACACGTTTTCAGTTTTCTGGCCCCCCAGTGACCATGCTGGGGAAAGATGTATTTTTGAAACTGAGTATGAACTTCCATCATGACTTTCAGATTCATAGGGCACAAGTTGTGATGTTCCAAATAGTTCTTCTTGCAACAGATCTATGCAGAGGATATGAGTTGCAAGAGGTAGGTGCAAAACGTGACACACACACACACACAAACGCGTCACTTCATGAGATAAAAGAATGGGATGCAAGGGTTCGAAAGGATCAGCAGATACTCCATTGTTTGACTCATCCCTTGATGTGGAAGATCGTTGCTGCCAACTCATCCCTGAAGAGACAAACTGGTGGATGGGTTGCGGATAATACTACAATGCCTGGTTGATTGCTTATTAGGCCTATTAGGCGATGAAGTTACTGTAAGATATTGGTGCTCGTCCAAAACCAATGGCAGCTTGAGCCTTTGGAAAAACTTCATCATGATTCACTCCTGTTATGATTTATTCAGATATTGTTGTGGTAGGTGATTCACAAACCATTTGTTGGTAAACATCATTATCATCATTGTTTTACAATGGTGATCAACCAGATCATTCTATGCTTGCTTGACTACCTTTTACAACATTTTAGAGGTTCTCTAAATAGGGATATCCCCAAATCATCCGCTATTAAGCCATTTGCAACCACAAACCAACCCTAATTTGGGGTCCCATATGGGTTGAGAAACCATCATTTACCATCACATGTGATTGCATGATTCTTTGAATAATTCACCACAACAATCATTTTACACTTCATTCTTTTTTGAGAAACCGCCATTTACACAAATATATAGTACTTGTTTAACCACTATTGTTATTTAGTCCATTGGTTGATCATCAAAGAATCATTGAATCATTCAATCCTTGGAGATCCACAATCCTTCTAGAGGCAGCTGTGAGCTGCTGCCACCAGCGTGGCTGACCCAACTGGCTTGCCAGCTTCACATAGCTTTGAGGGGCACTCGAGTAAGCTGTGCAGAATCTGGTGGTTTCTCCAACTAGGGAATCCTAAGTTCTGGCTGGGTTTAGTACTAAAAATTGTTAGTATTGGATGATTTGAGGGTGCCCATTTTTGAGATACCACCATCTAGATGATCAAAGAACCAGATGATCAAATGTATCTTTTCCAACTAGCAGTTCCTTTGATCATGTACCGACCAAGTCCTTGTTTGTGATCGGCTGCCCTTCGGGCAATCATGTACCCTATGCATTCATTGGTCACTAAGAAAGTGAAACTCGGATCCTTCGACCCTATGTTTTTGGAAAGACTCTGTTTGACTACAGGTCCCAGCAAAAATATCATGCGGATCGATCCAGGAATGGTGGTGCTTCCCCACGGAATGTTGCCGCGTTTTTGCGGCGCCTCACAGGTTGTGACAACTGTCGAGCCCAGTCGATTTGACGACGTCCTGTCTTCCCTCCTTCATGGGAACATGGCCACGGGACTTAGTGTTGGCTTGGAAGATTGGCAGCAAACCATGAGATCCAAACTCCTGTGACGACTACATGCTTCAGCCAGCTGTCCAGTGCCTGTGATCGTGCTGTAATCGTTTCCAAAGCTCAACTTCTTGCTAAGCGTGGGCAGTTTGTGTACTCATTTGTTTTTGTGTTGAGACCTTGACCTTACCGAACGTTGCTTGATGCATTTTTTTGATGTCTAGGTGGTTCCTTTCCAAGAAGGGGCTTCAAACGTCAGCAAGGAGCTCAGGATCAAAAAACAGACACTTGCTGTAGATTTCAAAATCCTGGTTGTCCTGTCGAAAACATTTGCCAAGAAACATCCAGGATATCGGCACACTCTGTTGTGGTATTGGAAGCTCCAAGATTCAGCAACACGAGTCGTCGGTTTCCGCCAGAATCAGCGATGATTCCACAGCCCAATCCACCGAATTGTTCGCTGATATGATTCTATAAAGTCATACCAGGCGAAGACAGATGATCCAAATTTGCCACGGACCTTTCACTAACAGCAGTTGGGAGTATGTGGAAGAACTAAGAGCTGGAAGAATCACCAAGATAAACTCATCACTGATGTCCCCAAAGTCACCTCGGTTGTTATAGGTGGCGATGGAAGGTAACGTGGAAGTCAAGATATGAGATATGTAATAATTGCCCTAGGTCCGATGTGTTGTGGTTGTGGTTGTGTTTGTGGTTATGGTTGTGGTTGTGGTTGTGGTTGTGGTTGTGGCTGTGGTTGTGGTTGTGGTTGTGGTTGTGGTGGTTGTTGTTGTTGTTGTTGTGGTTGTCCATGGAGTATTCCCTCTATATATGTGACTGGCAGGACCTCAAGAATGATATCATGATATGGACTTTCGCCAACCAGGATCAGATGGAAGGTGATCAGCGATCCCCTGAATTTCATGTCAGCGCCATAACGCCACAAGAAATGCCAGGTCCGCATGCGAACCGACGGGCCTCCCGCACATCTGCAGTCATATCGGCGCCTCGGTTGTTGAGCCGATACCGTTGGTACAGATTCCACGGTGTTGCCACAGCAGATCATTGGGTCCCTTGGGGACCCCCAGCCTGCCGGGTGAACATGAAGATATCTGGACAACACATGATCCAGGTCTTGAATCTGAAGAAATGTGTGAATTCAAAACGGATCTTTTACTTCAACATAAACAATTTAGTTGTTGTCAAGCATAATTTTAAGGGGTAGCGAATCCCTACTTTTCCAAATTGACTTATCTCTGCTGACGTGCTTCGCATTGTGTTCAACCACCGCCAAGGTAAGTCAGTTATATCATGTTATATGGCAGTGGGTCAAAACCCTGTAGCCCTGGTTCCCCTATCATTAACCATTGTTTTCCTATGGCAGTGGGTCAAAACCCTGTAGCCCTGGTTCCCCTATCATTAGCCATTGTTTTCCCTACAGCTTTGTTGGCTATTCATCCCCCATGAATTTGTTGATTAATATTGACCCACAGCCATATCCCTTTGGTCCTGCCTCCACCCTTCAATCATCTGCAAACAACAACGAGCATCATCTGGTAGAGGTGCCACACATTGCGCTTGGGATGACCATTGTCATGACCCACGTCTTCTCTACAGGACCCTCCAGTTTTCATCCTTGATAAAGTAGGATGGAAACCATTTGTAGGATAGTAACCTCCTTTAATATGAATTTGAATTTATATTGACCATTTATAGTAAGAAGCTAACCATAACTGAGGTTTCCCAATTTCAATCAACCCCAATAGTTCATTCAAAAACTACCATCAAGCGGGGTGCCGGTGCCCCTGGTTCTGATCTGGATCCTCTTTGCCGAGGATGTTTCTGCTGCGACGCGAGATCGTGGGCGCCTAAGGGTGTTGTGACTTTCACAACTGGCAACGATCACCTTTGTAGCCCTCAACAAGGGCTGATCAGCGGTAAGGATTTTAGGCGGGTTCATACATACGGCATTGGTGACGGTAGATTCAGAAATGTACATATAATCAAGATCATCAACAGTTATGTAGGTGACTGATGCTCATGCTGAAAGCTGTATGTATGGTATAGGTTTAGACCTCCCAAATCATCAGGTAGTATCAAACCAGCCTAGAGATAGATGAGGACCATGAACCAACGATTGAAGACCGAGCCGCAGCAAGCAGGGCTGGGGATGAGATCGATTCTGTAACACAATCATTTGGGTGTTTCTCAGAATAAGGGACCCCAAAAATGGTTGGTTTATTGCTATAAGTGACTACTAATGGATGATTGAGGGGTACCCCTATTTTGAGAAACACCCATTTGAGCAAAAGCCATGAGCTTTCAACCTTTTCAAATTTGGGTCCGGGATTGGTTCTATACTGGTGGTTGCTTGGGAATCTTGTGACAGATGATATTCTTTTGCTCCCCAATCAACCTACAACCTTTGATGAAGCCAAGCATCCAGTAACTTCCGCAACATGCCCTGAATGGAAACTGATGGCCATAAACTTCATAGTCAACTTTGCCATTTCATCAACCTTTGGTTATGCCTGAGCACCCAGACAATTTCAGATTAGGGATGCCACGTGGTTTCGGAGTGCCTTGATTTGTGGACCATGGAGGACTCCATGGAAGCTGACTGTGATTGATCGGGCAAGACTTATGATGAGCAGCCACCAAAGTCCATGGACGATAATGGCATTTTGCGGTTGATTGATCAACCAATAAAAACAATAACCATTATCAAAACTACCATAATGGTTGACTGTTTCTTTTTCTATGGAACCATAGAAAAGCTGCATGCTGATTCAAAGCTCCATGCTGATTCAAAGCTCCATGGAACCCACTGACCTTGGAATCCATCCACCACTATGCTGTGAAGTGGTGCTTCGGTCAACGCATTACGACCGGAGAATCAACACCGATCCACGTACATTTCTATCATCACATGTCACACGTGATCACCACATATCACAGTGAGTAATTCCGAGAGAACCGAGAGTGATAGTGATAGGGCTATACTATGATCTATGATGACATATGATCAGATTCACTAGATTATACTATGATGACATATGACTATACTATCATAGTCACACTGGATGATCATAGTGTTGACTTTTGATCATCCAGTGTGACTATGATGATGATAAAGTGATGACAACCACGACAACGGGTTTCACGACCTCGCCGACCTGGCTGAGGTGTCTCCGCCGCGGCATCCGTGTTTGGTGTGTACTGCTGACACGTTAGCCCGGGAGAACTCGGAGGCTTGAAGGAAGGTTCCAACTCATTAGTGGTTTTCCTCAGAATGATCGGCACATGGGGTTGTTCATACATTGTGGTACCCCTCAACCTTCCGTCAAATGAGCATTAATCAGATAACCAACCAGCACAGGCATACACCATTTCTAGACAAACCCACAGAAAGAATGAATTTGTTAAGTGACTAACAATCAAGTTTGCTTGCCAGCAGTGATAGAATACGTGCAACCCTCTGACACATTTGGGACTTACCTGCACCGAAGGAAGAGCATAGGGCGATTGATGAAGCAGGGGGAGCTCGAACACGTGATCAAGAAGATCCAATGGAGCAACATACAATCACTTGACTGAGCCAGCAGGTAACGTCGATTGAGCAAGCTGTCCAACCAATACCAACCATTGTCACAAGAACGCTATACACCTCGAGTTTGACTGTGATTCCTGTCAATGCTTCATTGGTGACAGCCGCCAGCTATCGCAGTGTACGCTTATGTTGGCGTGGCTGCATCGTTGCTGACCCGTTCCCTGGAAGGAAAATCTATTGCAACAAGTGCAAAGCCAGCATACCCCTTGCATGCAGTGGGTGTAACTACAGATATCCAGTGCACACATTTTTTCATAGTCCTGGCAGGCAATGTGGACTTTGACACCAGATGCCTATCAGATGTCTAAAAAGGTCACTCCAAGGTCACTCCAAGTCATTCTACTGCTTTCATAGTGCGGTTGCGCGCCAGGCTGATGAGAGGCGCAACTTAGCCATGGCTTCACTTCGGCCCTGGTGCCATGGCAGGGTGTGCCAGCGCAAGTTACGTCACAGGGTCGAAGGCACATCAACTGAGTCCTGGTAGAGGAGCACTCAGCAATTTGAACCATGGCACAACAGATTTCCGGCACACCCTTGGGTGCAATGGCCCATGGTATGATTCTTTCTCACCCAGTGGTGAGCTGTGGTGAAAACCCGCTAGTTTCTTATTTTCATATTGGATTCCAATCGCGTGGGTTAGAATGATCCACTCCATGAAGAATGCAAGTTTTGACCACAGCTCACAGCATTTGCAACAACAAGTGTGGCGCTCGGCCACGAAGAGACGAACGACAAATTTGCTCCTCGCTTAAAGCGACGGGCCAACAGCCGAAAACGGACGCATCAGTACTGCTAGTGGTATCTTTTGGTTGGCAATAGCTTGGTAGATAGGCCCCCCCCCAGCAGACCGCTCCAAAGGATTTTTTTCAGCTGGTGAAGAAATCTGATGTGTACCATGTGTACCTGCGCATTAAGCTGTCCTTTTTGATTCTTCACTGTGTGCTGAAACGCGTCCGGACCGGCCATTGTTGATAATTCTGGACATGGCCATCACTGTCCATTGACAGAATTTTGATCTTCATCAGGTGTTTGTGATTGTGAAAACGCAACTTTTGAACCAAAACTGTTGATGCAATTCAGACCTGTGATCTCACTAGACCAGACATCAATATCAAGCATTGTGTTTCTTCTTTCTGCCGGATGCTGTTTTTTAAATCAGAATTAGTTCCTAAAACAGCCTCTAAGAACCTCTCAAAAAACAGTATCTGGCATTTTTTTTGGTTGGCTTGGTTGCTGTTGATTGACAGCCGCCCCCAGTTTGACCGGATGCTCTCTACCAGTCCAAAATAAGCAGCCAGTGTCTCTCACTGCCGCCGCAATTCTGTGGTGAGCCCTGGTGTGGGCTTGTTGGAATCAATGGTTTCAGGGAATCTCAGATTATACCAACAAGACATAGCCAAAAGGTACTCCAGCTTGTTGATCTATGAAGCACAGCAGCATCTCTTGGGAGGATTGGACCAGTACCAGGCAAGGACAATTTGAAACTTGCATTCGGGTGTTTGCCGCTGGGGTTTGACTTTTTGTGAAGCACGTACTTCTTGAGTAGGGCAACAACCACTTCATTTTACAGTAAGTACTTGGAAAGATAAGCACTTCCAGTCCTGCGAAGGATGGCATCATCATAGTGCTTGGGCAAAGCTTATTGTTGGATCAGGGGATCGGTATCAAATACCAAAGATACCTCCAACATCCACCAAGCAGGCGTAGCAACTGCTGTTGTGACTTCCCGTAGCAAAGTCTTACGAATGCGCGTAGATTGTTTGGGTTGAACTTGATCATCCTTGCTACTTTATCCTTTCTTTGTCGATATGACAGTTGAATAAAAGCTAGCTTAACTTGATAGTCAAGAACATATTAAGTGATCTCAATTAGCAGCTATTTTTCTCTTTATCAAAAATGGATCAGCTCAGATGTCGAAGGCCTGGGTGGCAATCATGGTCACAAATCATTGTAGTTGGGAACTTATACAACCATTGCCTTGTAAGTCACACACCGAGCAAGAAGAATAGACCCAAAGTCATGGCCCAAACATCCCTGGCTGGTGGTAGGTACAGTGCACCCATCCATTGCGCTACTCATTGCCTTGCAATATGTTATATATTAAGGTTGACACCACATACAAAGGTGGTTTCCCATGAAAAAAGGTCGCCGATTTGGGGTACCCCGATCTGGAAAACAATATCCAACAAAATCCAATAAAGCCTATAGCATGTTCATGTTCGGCACTTTCACGAGTCAATTGCAGGATTTTCACCTGCCCCAGTGTTTTTTCAGGACATCAATCTTGACTGATTAAGACATATCAAAACGATTGCAACATTCTGGGTTGATGTTTGCCATCTTCCTTCTGTTTTAAGATGATATTATATTAAGTTCTATTTCTGCATATGTTATCATACATATGCTGAATATGTTTTTTTTGTTGCCTTCAACTTTCTCTTTGCAGCGGCTCGGCTTTGCCCAGCTACCCCAGCCACCCTCGGCTTTGCAGTCCTGCGAAAGATATGAAGAATTTCCTCCTGGACATGTCTTCGACTCCAAGACCGTCTCGCCGGCTTCGTGTTGACCCCTGCAACGTCAGCTGCTGGACGGCATCGGCCAGGG
>VSDK01024625.1:425536-440843 GCA_009767595.1 Symbiodinium kawagutii
CTTCCGATCATGCTTTGAGTTGCGTAATTATTGGGTGCATCCTAACACAATGAACAAATCAAAAACTGCAGTGGTGCCAGAAACGTACAAATCATTGAGCAGCTGTTGAATATACTTCTTTGTTTGTCAAATCAGAATCCCAGCATGACATGTGACCTTGACAAGTGGTGAGCATCCGATCCCACAGGCAGTACTGCAGCACCGGTCACGTTTCTGCAGGTGGCCCTCAAGTGGGACAAGGCATTCCAGGGCAGAGCAGATGCTTCTGGTCGGGTAGGAGCCTCAGAGCCTGCCGCTGGGCTGGGTGGGGCCTGATAGTTCGGCGATGATGAAAAAGATGGGTCAATATCCTACAATGGATCACCCGCAGCATCACAATAGCACCAAATCTCTGAACATTGATTGTATCATCTGGTTGTTTGCCCAACTTGATATATTGATTTTCCCAAAGTGGGTAGCCTGATTCTGTGATTCTTCAGCTGTACCCACAGTAGACTCCCGCGATGCCGACCAAGATCCGAGCTGTCAGTGCCAAAGCCATATCAATCCAAATCACAACACACTAATTATTTGTGGGATTCTGGGGTGAACATATCACCAACATCAATTGATATTGCTTTTTTGAGCTTTGAATACATTCGCAATGATGAACTTCCTGTGAAAGACCTTTCTCTGCCTTTTGGGATGTTTATAGGCCAGGTATTGTTGGAGTGCTCATTTCCGACTCCTGCAGATATGACATCATGTGAGTGCTGAAAGCCCCAGGCTGTGGCCGGAGTTCATGTGCAGGCCAGGGCCTGCTGGGGACAAAAGGTCGCAGGCGAACGATGGAGCATGGGGTGAATGATGGTGAAAGATGGTGGGTTGGGCTTGAAACTGGCTATGTAATAGTTCACAGTGGTTAATAGACCACCAAAGACCACCATAGTTTGAGTAAAAGAAAGTTGGGTATCAATATTTGATCTTTCAAGACAAATGTGTCAAGACCATTTTTTGTAAGTTGGTTCATGTAGACCCATCAATTGGTGTAGCCATTGTTGGCCCCGCCAACTTCTTGGGGTCATGATGCGCGACTTGGTGGCTTGGAAGCGGATCATTGGGTGCTGCATACAGTACCCGTGCCAAGTCTGTGTATGCTTCCATCAGTATCGTGTAGTTAAGCCAGAGAGTAAGGCATGACATATTATGCATAGAATTCAGATATATGTATATATAGATATCCACCCTCTGGTAAACGAACATGGCTGGCTGGAAAATCCACCCTTGTGGCCATGGAATTCTGTTGGAAATCTGCTGCCAGGCGTATGATGCGAAGTACAAAACCGCTTCGCAATCGTCTGGAGCCCTCAGCAACGGCGAGCCGGAGGCGAAGAAGGCGCATGGCCCTGGCGACGCGGTGAAGTCACATCGCTGGTGACGTGGTGTGTCGTGAGAAAAAGCTGCGAAGCTGGCGTGCAATTGGGCTGCTAGGGGTGGCTTGACGACTGGCAATCTAAGAACTCTTGGGTTGCTGAAATTTGCTGAACTGTTACATCAGTGGCATCGCTTCGAAATGCACATGAATTTTGGGAAATATGTCAGGATTGATTCACTACACGATGAGCTATCCGGTGTCAACATTAGCTTCTTTGCTACTGAGATGGGTCTTGGCATCACATGCCCCACTCGCAGAAACCTGTGACATCCTTTGACATTCAGTTTCAATGACTAAATAAAATCCACTTCATGATGTCTTGTTGTGACAGTGCTCCGTTGCTCATTTCTTTGACACTTTTGTTCTCCCCATTTGCTGAGAACCAGAGACATGAATGACATGAACATTGGGATATGGAACACGCTGGCAGGCACGAACCTCCTGAGTCCTGGTTGCGGCCCCAGTTCCCGAACTGAGTAGCGCTTCACGTGGCTGGGGCCTTTCCGTTTGACCTGCATAAATCCAAGGAAGTGAGCAATGTGCTGGCAGGAGTGGGCATCTTCAGGGTGAGAGGGGTCGGGTGGACCTTGGCTAAAGTGCCAACCCTGGATTGATAAACCCCTGGTTGATTAATAGGGGCATCTCCCCCAAAAGCCTTAATTTCATTTGAAAATGGTGCCCCCCCCAACTAATAAACCTAGGGTTTGGCTTCATTTGCGCTAAACATCATCCCCTTTATGAGTTCACAGTCAGACCCACAGACAATGCTTGTTTCGAGAAAAACTGCCACTAGACTTCAGAAGGGTAAAGATTTGGCCACCACGCTGAAACTGAGGTACACAGTTTTGTTTGATGATTGCTTCAGTGATCAAGATTTTTGATCTGAGGTATACCATTGGATTCTGAGGTACATGCTTTGATCAAAATCCAATGCGTTGATGATTGCTGGTGGTTTCATCTCAATGATTAGCCATTTTGAATCGAAGCATTGGGGTGTCTCAAATCGAGATGACTATTGCTGGTGGTGAGCTGGTTCAACCAACTAGCTGCTTGGGTTCAACCGATTAACTGGTTGGATTCAGCCAAATGACTGGTTGGATTCAACCAATTAACTGGTTGGATCGACCAAATAACTCGTTGGCGCTGTGTGGTGACAGCTGGTTTGGCTATTGCTGTTGGCTTTGGCTGAAGGGACCAGGGTCCGGGGCTGCGATTTCCGTGCTCCATTGCATCTGCATGTCTGATGATCACTGAATGCCACTGCAAGAGATGTCAATAGAAGTTTGAAAGGGATGACAGGGTGTGCAACAGCTGCTTGATTTGTGGATTTGTGACAGAATGTCATAGTTCAATCTATTTCAGCTATGGTCATCGTCATAATCGTCATAGCTGACCATCATTACGCACGCTGGATACCTGGTACTGTGAATCCTAGGGCCCATCCATTTAGGAGAAGACAACAGATGTTTCAGAGTGGCCGTTGGTTGGGGCTTGCGCACTCCACTTCGGGCTTGATCTGGAGATACAATCAGTTGGTTTGTGGGTCGATGCATCCCCCTGGCATGAAAATTCCCAGGTCGCAAACCATATTTAATCATGGGATTAGTCCCATAAAAGAGACACATTTGCATGGGATTGTGCACCTGCCACATGTTTGGGATGATAGTCATGAACTGTCATGAATCATCATCAGCAAATCAATGCATGCATTCACAGGAATGGAATGTAGTGTCCGATAATGGTAATGTATGCATACACATAGAACCATCCTGGAGTAGATGGAACATCGAATTGGACTATCCAAGGTAGGTAGATGATCAGACAATTACGCAAACATTGAATTTTTTTGGAAGAAGTTCTATCCAATCCCAAGATGGTTGCATAGACCCCCTACATTCCCTGTACTGTTTTCCACTGGGATTCGCGTGTCACCCTTTGGTAGACATGGAAGATCACCATAGAGAGAAACCCTGGTAAACCATTAATCATTGCTGGATGTTCGATGATTTTCTGCCAGGGGAGCATCCACCAGAGGGTACTGCTGGGGAGATGGTGGTTTCTCAAGTCAGAGGGGACCCCCACATCATCCAATACTAGCTTATGTGGTAAACATCCAGTTTATTAGCCGTTCATAGTAATAAACCAACCATTTTTGAGCTTCCCCATTGTGAGAAACCCCCCACGGTGATATTCAGCTCAGTGCCATCGGTGCCATCGGGCTCAGCTACAAGTTCTGGGGCGCCGGCCCTGAGGTTGAGGTGGTGGGGTCACCGGAAGGAATCTGTGTCATGAACGATGGGAATGCTACCACGCAGCTAGGGAGGCTGTATAAAAAATGGTTATATGTGGGACACATATAATACAGCTGTTACTCTTCTATATAAGGATCATGATGCGGGATATACAACCGTTGGCTGCTTATGGGGGATAAGATTTGGTTATGTACGGGATGCAACGGACCGTTGTGCAGGAGGATAACTATTGGTGAAGGCCATTTATCAACTCCTGCTGGGCTTACACTAGCTGTTGCTGCGGAGAGTTGCTGCACTGCAGATTGGATCCTCCATAGCACTGGGAGGCAGCTTGTTTTTTTTTCCCGAACGGAAGGTCATCAATCATTCTCCAGTTATCCAAGTAAAATGGACGGAGTGAGGGCTAGAGTATAGTCTTGCAGAACACCCGGGAGCCCTATTTGCTGAGCAGTGGTCACAGCCGGTTGTTGCTTCTCACCTTCTTGGATGACGGGTGCCACCTGCTGCGGACGGCGAGGTTGACCAATGTTTTAGACCCTCAAAGACTCTCTTAATCAGTGAGTGGCTGGCAGTTCTTCGGCATCTTTGCAATACTGAGTTGTTCAATGTGAGTGATAGGCTAGCATTCTGATAGGCTTTTGATGATCCTTAGTGATACTTACAGGCTATCATCCTTGTAAGTTCTGGCAGCTTATTGATGGCTTATAGGTGATGATAGCCTATAGCTTATTGGCTTATCCCTACAGCTTATCCCTAGAGCTTGTTGCTTGCGATCCTTATAGGCTTTGTTGTTCGCCATCCTTACCAGCTAGGCCATGGCGCTGTCAGTCAACGGCTGGAGAAAAGAACCGGAGTCGGGGCGCCAAGTTCGTTTCGCAACAGAGGTCGGAGGAAGATTTCCAACATGAACTTTGGGGTTAAATGGTAGTGGCTAACAATAGTTCAAAGTGCTCAATGTTACTTGGTGAGAAGCAACAACAAGATCAAGATGGGGGGTCCTTAAGCCATTGGGAACTCCAAAGATGGCTGGTTTATTACCAGTGATTGTTGATGATCACTGGGGTCCCCCTAGGACTTGACAAACGACCAAATGGGGACGTTCACGGGACTACCACCTATGACTCCATGAGTCCCTTGATTCTTCCTTTTCATGCTAGAGTTTTGCATCTCTCAGCAAGCAATCACATAGAAATATCAATCGCTGCAAGCCTTTACTTATGATTCTGCTATTGTTCCCCGGTTCTCCTGGCTGCTTTGCATCATAAGCCATATTTGCGGTGACGCAAAGTCTTTAATATAAAGTAGTGACAGATTATGCAGTTCCAGCAAAATCGACACACCCACTTGGTGCATACTGTTGGAAATGCAACCTTGGCATGACCAGCCAATTGTCGCGGGGGTGAAGTTCTTAGTTTTGATCCATTCCTATAAGATATGATCACACCCGTGCGGGCTGTTGGAATGGATTTTGATGAGATCCTTGCTTTTTGGGGTCCTGGTAAATGCACATGCAGTGTGCCCCAATGGTTTTGAGGCTTCTGCCACCTGGACGGCTGGTCCCACCGGTTGGTACAAGGTGGGCAACCAACCATTAATAAGTCGGTTTACAACTACCTTAGCTGGACTGAACTACCAGTTGTCGGGACTTGTACCCCAACTGCTTGGGGTTGTGGTTGCTGCATGTTGCTACCATGGCCAACGAGTCTCATCCTTGCAGGGTCATGGCTCCATGACTTCACCGAGGTCATTGTATGGTCGTATCTCTGAGACGGAGGCAGATTTGGTCCTTGGGATTCCATGGGATTCGATAGATGGCTCGAGCCATTGGCCAACATAAAATCGCAACCATGAAAATCGGCATTGACCCATCAACTCTCATCAACTATCATGAATCAATATCAGTTCAACCGAGTCGTTGACCCATCATTTATCATCCGCCGTCTTTGAACCCACCATGAGCGTCGTCAACGTCTGGGCTTAGCCACTGAGAGGGAGCTTGCTGCACTGGTTTCGGGAGATCTCAAATTTCCAGGGAACCTCCAAATTATGATATGGCTATGTGTCAATGGTGGATAATAACCAACCATTTTATAGGGAAAACAATGGTTAATGATGGGGAAGCAGGGGTACAGGGTTTTGACCCCCAGCCATATTGGTTTTGAATGGATGAGAATGGTCGTGATCTGTTGATAATGCCGGTGATAGGATCATGATGGGATAGGAGGGTAAGCCCTGTGTCTACTGAAAAGTCTTGCTGTTCGTTGCTTCGCCAGCCTTAATGCTGGTGTTGAATACGTAGGGGAACGGATCCGAACGGTACGCACTACCACAGAAAGATGTACTGGTTCCTGTCAGAATAGTATGTTTCAACTTATTGAAGTATGAAAACACGTGCTTAATGATCTCCAACTATCATAGTATAATTTAACATAATTTGCTATATGTTTAAAGTATAATCTATCTACAATTATCATAGTATAATTTAACACAATTTAACTCTATTTGCACATTTCATCAAAATCAAGATGCTAAACCTTATGTTGCCACGCCTCACTCTGTGATGCGCTCCAGGCTCAAGCACAGCGCTTACAGGAAGAGCTGTCGACGATCCTCAGAGGCCTTGTGCGATGCTCAGGCGGACCTGACGAGCAAAGAGCTAGACCTGGTGACAAATATGGCGTTGAGAGTGGTCAAGTGATTAGGATTAGGCAATTGAATCATTCATAATTTGCTGTTTGACCACTTTAACTTTTTGATTTTGTAGTGAGTGAATCATTTGTAATTTGACAATCAAGGCTTTTATATCGGGTTTTTGTTGAGATGGCTAATCTGTTGTGCCTTAGCATATGATTGGAAAACGATTCTGACGCGACACTTCACCTTGGAGGTCTATAGGCATGTATCAAGTTTCAGTTTGAACAAGGAAATGGTGGGAATGGAATGGAACCCACCAAAATCAATTAAATCAGCTGGCCGTGACCAACAATTGGTTGGGCAGCTAAGGTTGCTAAGGCTGAGATGAAAACAACACCTTTTTTCATGGTGTGAACATAGACCTGTGATCAAAGACCTGGTGAAGTTTGCGGCATTGCTAGCAACCACAACTGGCTGATGATTTTCAGCCTTGGAAGCCCAAGCAAGATCAAGCAAGTGGTTCATGGAGGGGTCAGGGATTGAGTCCATGCTTTGGCAGTGTGAATATGCTTCGCTATCTCATGATTCATGGTCCGCCGGGGCATTGCCGCATTGTGTGTTGCAGACCTCTATGAACTTGCAGACCTTTATATATATGTATATATATATATGTATCCATCTCTTTGCGTCTTCAATCTGATCGAATCTAATCTAACCTACTCTAAACTGCAAGAATGTAATCTAAACTTATTTGTCTATCGATCAATCTTTCTATCTACCTATCACAGCCTATCTCAGCCTATTTCAATCTAATCATGATCCGAGGCCGCCTTGAAGGAGCAGGTGAGAGACGCTGATGATTTGGCCGGCGATACCGAGCCGGGGGCCTTTTTTTGCCGGTGGTAGGCTGTTGCCTTGGTCGGATGGGATGATGCCATGGGATACCTCATGATGTTTCATGATGCCTACGTTTATATATTCATATATTTATATATATATATATATATGTATATATATATATATGCATATACATTGAGATATATGTAGATATATGCATATATAGATATAGATTTTCATATATATATATATATAGATGTATGTAGATTGTGAATTATCCAGGGGATGTTCCTATCCCAACCAATGAGCCCTGCTCGTGTACCTACCGCTGCCAGTCTTTTGCCTTGCTCAAGAAGCCTCTTCCCACCCGCCTCATCTTGAGGAAGTGAGCCATTGAATGGCGAGATAAGAGGAATGACAGATCGCATGACATGTCGTGACTCAGAGTGGTCCGGAAATGTTGGAAAATCAACACTCGTCAAAATTCTTTAAACTTTTTAAACTCTGATGTCACGTCAGGTGGATTTCGAAGAATCTGCCTTCTCTTGTTCAGCGAGCCACTTCAGTCTCTCTCTCTTATTGGCCCGTTGCTTCAAGATATCGAGTTCATCGAACATGGAGTACTTTCCAAAGGCCAAAGCTTTACGTAGAGTTCCACCATCCATGTACTTGGTGAGAACATCTGCAAGCATCGCTTGACTACTTACCCAACGTAGCCTACAATTCTCTAAAAGACGTTCTCTGATGAGAAGACACTCTAAAGTTGTCCTGTACTCCTCACAAGATGGGGTGGAGCTCTTGGTCGAGAGGTCATAGACTGATTTACAATCCGTGGCCACAGAAGCTGCATTCTGAGTTCGAAGCAGCTCAGAAGGATTGGCCCAATCTACGGACGGGTCGCATAGCCAAGCCCAGAAAATCCTCAACCAACTTACACGATCCAACGTGCTACTCAAGGCAGTTGCCTCTGCACTCAAAGTACTCCTGACAACACGTGGAATCTTCTTACTGGACCAAGCAATGGGACAAATCACAGTGAGCTCATCATTCGCCATCTTCAAATCAGTGGTGAAAATGATAGTTCCTTGACGAGAAGGTTCCCCTTTCTTGGTCTCAAAAGAAGCATCCGAAAAAGCACAAAAGGTGACATGAGACTGTTGGATTGGAACTATCATCAGCGCTACTGGATGGCTCTTAGCTTCAAACAAGACACGATTTGCATTGAGAAGATCCAAGATTCGGGCTTTTGGAATCTTGGACTGCAAAATTCCCACCTTTGCACAAAGATCCGGACGGGACTGAACTGCCGCAAATTGCAGTGAACCACAGATTTGTCGGAGACTTTGTCTCTCAGCTTCGGTCACTTCGCTCTGTGGATCAACTCGGCGAGTTCGTGGTATATGGATTGGTGCTATTCTTTCAATATACTTCTGTTGGCACATCTCGATGCTACCATCATCCCACTGACGGTAGTGAATTCCACAGAATTCAAACTCCCCTCGATTGAATGCCCCAAAAGCACACTTACCCCTTAGCTTCTCAATGATTTCCATGAAATATTGATCACCTCCCCCCAATCCATCGTCCACATGGATCCCCAAGACTCCTCTTATGATTGGT
This sequence comes from Symbiodinium kawagutii, assembly GCA_009767595.1. Classification (NCBI taxonomy): domain Eukaryota; class Dinophyceae; order Suessiales; family Symbiodiniaceae; genus Symbiodinium; species Symbiodinium kawagutii. Next base: position 434,294 of record VSDK01024625.1, read on the forward strand.
TGCCCTTGTGCATTGGGGGTGACCAGGGAGAAAACACAGCCATCTAGTGGGCAAGCAACAAAACCCAGCTGCTCAAGTGTGCTCCGAAAAGCCTCATACCACAGCTTTGGAGCGTCGATGCGCCCGTAGGCACCCCCTTCGAGGCTGCAAGTCTCTCCCTCTTGGATACCTAGGGATTGCGCAAGTTCAGCTGGTGCTTTGAGCCCAAGCTTTCGGCCATCACCAGCACCTTTAAGAAATGCCGTGGAAATGTCGAAGTTGATCAGTTCCCACCTGTTACTGGCTATCTTCTGCAACAAGAGTTGCCGGCCGTCCTTCGACAATGTCGGTGCATCGTTTGGTACTACACTGAGATCAGGGTCTTCGTAGCCCAATATCACCAACCGTGCCTTTGCACGTTTTTCCGAAGTACCAGGCAGGGGATCCTTCCATGTTAAAATCCAACGGCACCTCAAAACTCGTTCAGCTGGTAGAGATCCTTTGGTTAACTTCTTAACCGTTCCATGATCAAGCCAAGCTTTGACCTCTTTCTGCTTCGCAGCCTGAAACAACAGCTTGTCGCCCTCACCTAGTTCTTTCCATTTGATCTCTACCCTCTGTTTTCGAGCGGAACTCGCAATCAAGATGCACTCGGCTACATCGGCAGGTACGATTTCATCCATGGTTTCTTGGATGAGCTCTTGTTCAAAGTGTACCTCATAGACACCATGTCTTTCCGGAAATTCAACATCATCACCAAAACAGAACAACTCATCATCAACATCCTCAAGTTCATGATCAACTCCATCACTTGGAGCTACGGGTACATTGAGCCCACCTAAGTCACCATCCATAGGTATCATGTCTGTACCTGGAGATTCTCTTGGAGTCCCTTCCTCCTCGATACTAGGTGCAGGAGATCTCTCTTGCTCAGGTTGACCACTCTCAGTGGCATCATCAGGAGCCAAAGATGGAGTATACTCTTCATCAGTTTCGGTTGGAGGAAATTCATCCAAGTCTACAAAATTCCGAGTACGTGAGTTGAGTTCTTCATCTTTGACACTTCCATCAACATTTCGGGGAAGAGTTCGAAATTCTCTTAGAGAGGCGGGGCTAAGATGCTGAGGACTCGCACGGATCAAGTAACCACCATGACTCAACCACATGACCCTGTCCTGTTCAGTGACCAACACCTGTGCGGGTCCATGCCATCTACCCTTTTCCCCTCTTTGATTTCCCCGATGACGACGCCAGTACAACACCCAATCTCCTCTTTCGAAGACGACATTACCTGGACGACTCCTTCGAAGAAGTGCTCTCCTACATGCGCTATCGTTATCAGCCTCTATGAAACTTTTCCTGGCCTGTTCTCGACGTGCCAGATCGGCCCGAAAACGGACGCCTTCAGGAGTGTCACTGGTTGCCAAAAGGTGAGCTGCACTTGACTCATCAGATGAAAGTGACGCCGGAAGAGATCGGGCCTTGCCTAAAAGAGCCTGTTCCGGTGTAAAGCCCTTGGCTCGTGACAGAGAATTCTTGGCATTGAACGCTTGACGGAGACATCTCTGAAAATCAGAAACACTACGAACCGGGTCCATAGAGTCCATTCGAGTGAGCATGTCCTTGACTATCCTACCATGAATCTCTGAGCGTCCAATCTGCCAATGGCTGTCTCCGGCGGCCATGCGAACTTGGATGTTCTCTGATTGAAGATATGTATTCCACTTCTCGCTTACATACTCTCCAGCAGGATCCAAGTACAACAGTTTACAGGGGCCCGCCCAACTTAGCCAAACATCTTCAAATGTTCTTATTTGCTCCTCTACCGTTCGACCACTCAGTGCTCCCAAATGAAACAATGTCCCCTCATCGATGTAGTGCATAAAATGGTAGGTCACACCCATCTTCGATGTCCAATAAGCTCCATCAGCACCTACAACATCATTGAAGTCTCGATCCATGTGAATCGTGGACGGGTTTGGAAGCTTTGGCCGAGGTTGGTTTTCGAAGCAAACATCACATTGCATATCCTTTACTGCTTGGATGACTTGTTCATCAGCTCCTTGTTCTCTCAAAAGTCGCTGAAGTCGAGCAGGATCAGGATGACCAAGGTTATTGTGTAACCTCCTTAGATCCTCACGTTGATCAGAGCTAAGATTCAAAAAACTGGGACCATGTCTTGGAACAAGCTTTGGGGCCCAACCTGGAATCTCATGTTGATCCATGCCTGATCCGTGTGACTTCTCGCCATTCGCTGATGGATTCGATACGGAAACGGGACGGCTTGCTTCGGCAGTCGAGGGTTGTCCCACCTCTGACATTGGAGCATCAGGAGCATTTGTCCATTCGTGACCAAACAGTGTGAGTGACAGCTTTGCAGGCCCAAGATACCTATTCTGCTGAATCTTTGGTTTCTCCCTCCATCTCTCTGGTTCTCCAGTATCAATGATATCACCACTGTGACGATGGACATACACTACCTTTCTCAGACTTAGCTGTGACACATCCTCCGATCGACTGGGCACTCGATATCGATCTGTGCCTCGACAGAGAATGGCCAATTTCAATTGGAACGCAGGGACTTTCTGTTGCAGTCCCGCAAACTTGGCATGTCCAGGTCTAAGATAGCCATTCCCAACACGTGGTGCTTCCTTGGACAATTCACTGATCAAGGACTTCCAATCAGTCTCAGATGGTGCGGCACCTGGTCCTGGATATCCAAGTTCATCGCAGTCCGCTTGAGTCGGTGGACCTTTGGTCTCATGCCGTCGCCGAACACTCCGCAGTTCTAAAACTTCTTGTGCCATTGGCCTTTTCTTTTCATTGTGACTTGTATCCATAGATTCCCCAACAAGAAGTTCATCCAAAATCAGTGGAGACTCTCCTACAGACCTTTCTGCCTTGACACCTTGTGCTACATGTCGGGCGAAGATGGAAGTGTATGCTGCTGCATATGCGGAGACTTTGATCCATTTTCCCTCATGTTTCACACTCCCTTTGATTGGCGAATGTTCATGATCTCTAGGACAGTTCTGATTGTTAAGTCTTGCATGCATGATACGACTTGTTGTCAAAACCTTGGTCCTCTTCTTGAGACATGTATCACCATGTGGTGATCGTAGCTTACCGGCCTGGCACATATCAAAGAACGCTGGGAGGGTTCCAGTGACGACATCATCCAACTGCGATTGTTTGGTCATCTCCGATCCAATGGGCTGCTCTAAATGGAAATGATATCCCAGGGCTACCTGATGAAGATACAAATCATTGCATAGTTTCAGATGGTGAAGATCACAGTTACGTGCTTCCAAAATTCGGTCGTGGGTTGATAAGCTGCGGCCCATGTTGAATCTGGAGAACGCTCCCCATAGCTTGCATTCGGGGGCAACCCAAATGTGACGGGGCTCATACAGATAGATCCATGTCCAAAGTTTGTTGATCCCTTCTTCAGTGCTAAGATCACCGTCTTTCTTAGAGAATCGATAGGCACAACCTCCTAGTCGATTGATCTGTTGAGTGATCTGAGAATTCGATTCGCAATAAATTTCAAGGAGATCAACTGGCCGACTTGGACATTCCGGATCTGATGGTTTTAGCAGAGAAGGATGTTTGTTCTTCATCTTACTTAGCTCTCCTTCCGTCAAGGTGATAAAATGGTCAACCTGAGACATAATCTTATTCAGTTGCTCATCTGACAAAACCTTGTTGGTAGGATCCTTCACTGCGACTCTGGGCCTGGCATCTCCTTGGCCAGTTCTCTCTGGAGGACGGCGATCTGAGCTTGAAGACGTTGAGCTCGCTCCACATTGCACTCGGTCTCCATGTTCTGACCCTCGGACGTCATCTCGCTCTGATTCCTCTTGTGAGAGGATTCTGCATCCGTTACCAGCTGCCAGTCCTGTGAATTGTCGATCTTCTTCTTTTGAGGGGTCACTGGTCCTTGTGACATGGTCTGACTCACTCTTGCTTTGGACATTGGAGCAGCTTGTCCGGAACTGGTTCCCCGAGACATCAGGGCATGTCGGGTCTCGTATTTCTCCATGGCTATCACAAGATTTTTCAACCAGCTGGACACTCCGTGACGATTGCGAATTTGGTGGATGTATCCCTTCTCCTGGATGAACACTTGATGAAAGCTCTTTCCCGCATGCTTCCCTGATGGAATCGCCAGTGATCCCCACTGGTCCAGGTTGCTCACACCCGGGGGAACCTGGTACTTCTTCTCGTTGGGAGATCGAAAGCTCTGCATCTCGAGTCCTGGGTCCTCGTCCCCGGAGAGATCTGCGGTCATATACATCGGGTTTACCTGTTTCGACATGTTCGAAATGCACACGTTTTGCTTGGGAGGTGGAACTCTGAGCAAGATGTGCTGCATGGGAAAATTCCTCATCACATGTGTGAATGTGTTGTGATTGCAAATCGTGTCCTGTGTCAAGACATGTGGGTGTATGCTGTACAGAAACGGTGGCTTCGAGTGGCATGCAAAACTGAGACGGGATATTGAAAGAGACTCCGAGTTCACTGGATTTCTGACTCTGGTCATGTTCATGTTGTTCATGTATGTGAATCTCCTCAAGTTGACCTCCCTGAACCTCCAACAACCTGGTGACGTTGACACAAAGTAGATTCTTCCGACATTTCTTGAGGGGAATCTGAAGATCATCATCCAGAAAACGCAACACCTGATTTCGAGGATCTACGAGTACACCTAGCTCCATGAGTACTGCGTTTGAAATCAAAAAGGGTGTTTGGCCTGGCACTACCTCCACACGGATCCAGCCCTTTTGCCGACGTGGCAAACAAATGGCATAGAGGCTCTTGAGGGTTCCGCTGTTTCCAAAACGGAAGATGACACTGGAGGGCATTTTGTGAACATGACTACGAGTTGCTTCATCCAAACTTCTCAGCAAACCATCAACTCTGTCTTGACCAATCACTGTTCGACTTGCTCCTGTGTCAATTACAGCTTCCCCCATTTCTTCCTCCTGAATCTGAAAAACACTCGACTCTGTTGTCGATCGCTCTTCTGAATTTGAGCTGGAGAAATCACGTGTGGGATCATCTGCGGAGGTCGGAGCGGACACTACGAAGCCATGCTTCCTGCAACATTTTTGCAGGATTCCCTGAGTGGTATGTTGAAACATTTTCTTGATGTCAGCATGGTGATCTAGCATGTACACATTTTCAAAACTCATGTTTGGCGAAGCTGAACAAACCCCAAACAGTCCTGAGAACATTGGTACGGCTTCAGCAGGGAGATCAGCAAGCAACTCATCATCATAGAACGTAGACACATCTTCCGGTGGCCCATGTTGATCTAGATGGAGAGCTTCAGCTATGGATATCATTTCCCCTTTCTCTTTTCCCTTGGTCTCTGGTTTCCCATTCAGCGGACATTCACGCCGCCAGTGACCCATTTGGCCACATCGTCGACAGGCCGAGGTTGCGATGCGGTCAGCAAGGCTTTTTGGTCGGAAGCCCCCTTTTCCCTTCGCCACTGCTACCCGGCCTTTCTTTCCCTTTCCCTTGGCAATCGGCCAGAAGCCGCGAGCACGAGCTCGCTCACGAAGTCGGCTGCGAGCTTCCAGGTATGTATTGTAGCAGCTCGAGAGTTCAGGTGAATCCTGAACTGCTTCTATGAGTGTTTCTTCGAAATCCATGATGAATGTAGCATCTTCATCCCCTGACTCGTAGTACATGTAGAAGATGGATTCTTCATCATAGTCTTCATACTCCATCATCATAGTAGGTTCATCCATTTGTTCAGCCATGTTTGAGTCGTAGGTTTTGGTTCGAAGTTGCCCTTTTGCCACTCCCTGTAGCTCTTGGAAAAACTTGGAGCCCAACAGCCTGAAACATCGACGTGCCTCATCATACTGGAGCTTGCCCTTGGTGTCGACAACGATCTTCTTCTTGTCCTCACCTGACAGCTGACTCTGTCTCAAGAGGACATAGGTGCGTATGTCTTCCAACGTGACATTGGCCCCCATCAGGTCTTCGAAGGCTATGTCATGCCTGGCTAAATATGAATCATTCGATTCATCATGGCGTTGGCATGTGACGTACAACGCACGTTCAAACAGAGAAAACTTTTCCTCTGTATCAAGACGGCCCCACTGTCCACCCAGTGCTTCTATGAGGTACTTCACACCGTCTTCCTTGCGTAACTTCTCAGGACTCAACCTTGCTACCTTCTGGAAAGCCACCCCCTGCACCATCAACGCTGCTCTGGGTCCCAATAACGCTATGGACTCCTTTGGCCATATGTTTCTCAAGAACTCGAGTTTCTTCGAGTACGTGGGGAGATCTGTCGTTCCTGGCTCGAACACTGGAATTTGATGCCATGGGAGTTGTCCCTGGGCATAGGACGATCCGGCTGCTTCCGCGGATCCTTGGGATCCTTGACCCGAGGGTGGCATGGCTCTCGCTCTTTGGGTGATGGTTGTCTGAATTCGTGTCTTGCTGTGATTGCAAATGAATTGTTGGAGAACTTTTCCAATAATCCCCCGTACCTTACCCAGTAGGTTCCTAAACTGGGGGGGATGCCCCGCGGCAGCCGTAGCTCCCCTAC
>VSDK01024625.1:471780-490561 GCA_009767595.1 Symbiodinium kawagutii
TCGGAAGAAGCAGCGTTTTCATCGAGAGGCGGCATGGCATCCCTGCCGGTTGAGCCAGTTGGTGCTTGGTGGTGTCCAAGTGTCATAATATGCTTGGCAAAGTTCCAGAATGATTAACCTATATTAGATGATTGTCCAAGGAGTTGTGAGATGCAGAAAACTATCAACTGAGCGACAAAACGAAGCCTTTGCTGAGCCATGAACATTTGGAGAGCTGGGGGCTTCCTCATGCCGTTGATATTCATTCTGTGGTCGTTCGGAGCATCACTTTTTCATGGATCTGGTTCTTTCTCAAAACCAGGGACACCCAAGTCATTGACATGGTTGGAGTTACTATTCAAATGGCTAATCATCCAACTTGATTGGATACATGGTCAAACTACTCATGGTTGGAATTACTATTCAATTTGTTACTATTCAACTGGCTAATCAGTGGGTGCCCCTGATTTGAAGAAGTCTAATCATTAATTCAAATGGCTAGTCATCTGAATAGTGACTCTTAACTATTCAGCTGGCTAATCAACCTATTTGAATATGAAGTCATTTGTCTATGGTTGGAGTTACTATTGATACTATTCAGGTTCTATCACTATTCAACTGGCTAATCAACCGAATGATTGGCCTGGGGATCCCCGCTGTCCTTTCTCTCCAGGCCTTCCAGACCTCTGAGCATCCCATCACTCGGTCGCAAATGTACACGCCAGAGGCGAGGACGACCTGGTAGGGGCGGGTGGCGGGGCCAGTCCCATCTCAGGGATTCACTCCATGGGTTCCCCCCTAGTGGTTCTCAAGGTCCCCATATCATCCATGATTAATGATGATATGATGATTAATTAGTAATAGACTGTAATAAACATCCGTAATAAACCAAGCGTTTTTAGGGGGTCCCTACTTTAAGAACTTCCCACATTCACGGGTTGAATCCCTGTGCTTTTTTGGGCTCAACATCACACTATACGGAGATTTTGGCAACATATCACACCATACGGAGCTCGATGGGGACAATTTCATGAATATGGATGAATATGGATGTAATGACATTATAACTATAGTGGACATATGTGGACATTAGTAGACACTATAGAGATCTATATATATATGGTAGACTATGCAGACATGCGGTACTGTTATCATGATGCCTAGCTATTTTGCCGTCACGGACAGAGTGACCGGGCGGGCATACTCACTGAAGAACTGAAACGCTGGAATCTTCAAAAGTAGCCAAAGTCGACTTTGCACTGAAGAGTGGAAGACTGCGACATCTTCATGGCAAAGCTGAAGTTGACAGGACTTTGTGAACTAAATCCTTATCCTACAGTTGCGCACTTCATGGCAAAATGACACCGCCAACTTTGTTTCCCGCTACCCAAAGCCTCAAAGTCATGGGCAAGTACGCGTACATCAACGCAGCATAGAACAAACGCACGTTAATTGAACAAAATCATCCGCCGGTGAGAACGGGCTCGTGACCAATCCTGCGTCCAGGATGACCTGGAGAGAATTTGAACAGTTATGTATCCTCGTTTTGGTAGGATGTTGTCATGTTCTTCCTCTTTTGTTTGGGTACCAGCCGATTTCCAGCAGCTAAGTCGTCCTTTGCGAATCATGACCCACAAATTGTGGATCCTGATGTGAGTCTGACTGCTTCATCCTGAAGTCCAGGCTCTCCTCACGCGGAACTTGAGCAAATTCTGCGACCAGCTGGTAGTCTGGGACTCAGTTGTTGCTGTCAGTTGTTGTAATCAATACAGAGACCTGCACAGATTTACTCGCTTGAAGTTTCTTGAGCACATGTCCATTCTGTGGACCATACACTTGTAAGCAAGTAAGACAGTACCATGTAGACACACATACGCATTTAATACAATGAATGTCAGCATGCATGCATATGTTATATATATATGTATGTCCTTGCATATGATTTATGTATATAGACAGACTGCATACTCGTACAAAGGAGACTCTTGATGTATAGACAGGAGTTTGGATGTGTGTCAAATTAACCAATCTACTATTGTGTGCTCTTGAGGGGAAAACGCGTCGTTTCTCGGTTTGGTGTCCCCTTTGCACTCCAATTTTGGCCCACACCCGTTTGTATCCCCTTACTACAGCAAGGAAACAGCACAACATAAGGCCCAGGGAGCTGTCGATTTGATTATGAATTCAGGTGCATCACTTTCACAGTGTGAGGTTTTGTTTGACCATCCAAATGTTTTCGTTGCCACAGATATATTTATATATATATATATATATGTATACACATATGTAAAAATATATATATATATATTATATATATATATGTTATATAGTTTTCTTATTATCTAATTTACACACTGGGACAGTTGTACAGAGAAATGCAGGGCACATTTTGCATTCGACCACCTTGGGATAAACAAACCGGTCGCAACTTGGGCTCCTGCAGGCTTTTGACCTTCACAACGAAAGTCTGTGCCTTGCCGTGGTGAGCAGTGGAGAACTGGGGGGCGTCAATTCGTGGTGAAACAACCGTGGCGACATTGTTTTTTTTCTGTCGATCAAATGTGGTTAGACTGGAGCATGTTAGAGCTAAGTATCACCAGCATTGTGACTCTTACCAATGAATGATATGGTGGTTCTCAAAACATGGAACCCAAGAATGGTTGGTTTACTAGTGTAAATGGCTAATCAAGGATGATTTCGGGGTATTCCTATTTTGAGAAACCACCATATTATAGCAACAATATGTTGTGCCAACTTGCTTGTACCTCTGAACATTTGAGGATCACTAGGAAGTCTGTTTCGTGCCAATTGATCTAGTGTGTTACGTCCAAGTTTCGCGAGGTCAGTGGTAACAAGAACTGGATCTCGAATCAACATGGTCTGTTTGTTTGTTTGTTTGTTTGTTTGTTTGTTTGTTTGTTTGTTTGTTTGTTTGTTTGTTTGTTTGTTTGTTTGTTTGTTTGTTTGTTGTTTTCGAGTCACTTTTGAGAACTATGACTTTTGACATTTCATGGATAGCCAGTAAAAGTTAGGCTGGAGGTTTGATGAGCCATCCGCTTTGAAGCTGTGGACTTTGGGATGGCGCCTGTAGCTAACCATGAACTAATGAGTTGAATTAGTCACTAGATAAGGTCAGAAGTTCAACTAATTAGATGAATCATGATAACTCATAAGTTCATATAAGTTCAACTCATCAGATAACTCATAAGCTTCAACAAGTTCAACCATTAGACAGCCATGAACGAACGAATTGAATTCAGTAGGAAACTAAGCCCAACAGCTGCTCGGATTTGGATCCTCGGAAAGGCTACCTCAGCTGAGTCATGCCCAACGAACCAGCTTTTGCTCCCGGCTTTTCGCGGCTTCATCTCCCAACATCAATTGGCTTGGCTATAGCCATGTTACTATGTGTTGCTAGAGCAATTGAATCTTTATTGACTATATAGTTATATAATATATATATATACTTATATTTATATATTTGCATATAGTATATAAGAAATATAGTTGCGATTCCCAGCGTTTCTCTTGCTATCCACACCCCGTCTCGAACCAGGTTACCAACTGCTAGCAACCAATGCATCGCAACACATCCAACGTACCTGACACGCCCAGGATGGACAGATACGCGGCCAGGGCAGAAGAGTTGGCAGCCAGATTGAACCCCGATGAGCCGCTCGACGTGAAATATCATGGGCCTCCAAGGGACTGTAAAAAAAGGTCGGATTTTACCCTCCCAAATATGACCTCAATAATAATGATGGTTTGGGGGAGCCAAGAGTAAGTACCGGTTAGCAAGAAAAGGAACGACATACCTTAGCACAATATGGCTGTGGGTCAAAACCCTGTACCCCTGGTTCCCCTCCGATTAACCATTGTTTTCCTTATTCTTGTTGGGTGTTATCCCCCAATTATTGTTGGTTAATATTGACCCATAGCCATATGGTTTATCATTGTAATGAAAGCAATAGATGATCGCACATCACTGGTTCAACCAGAACCTCACTTGATGCCTGGAACTCGCTGATACCGACCAGATGCTTAAGCAGCGGGTTCCATCAGGACTTCACCCATAGCCGAAGCATAGGGAACATTCAGATGACAAGGCCTATTCTTGGGATGGCTTGGCCGAGACTTTGACTGCCGTTGGGCGGTCAGACTGATCATGGTCCTTTTCTCCTAAGTTCCAATCATCAGAACGTCTAAGAAGGGACACCGTAGCATGGACCCAGGGACTTCTCTTGACATGCTGACTTACCAGCAAAGTGTACCATCAAGCCATCATTTCTGGGTGTCTTTTTTTGGTAGGGAAGATGAGGGCCAAATCATTGCCCTCTAGTCTACCCAATGCCACATGATCCACTAAAAAGAGACATTTCTTTCCCTCTTGAGCGATCACAGAGCCGGGACAAGCGATCTCCTAACTTTTTTTTTAAGTCCTCTTGGATTTGATATGGGTACATTTGTCCATCATTTGTCCATCATTTGTACATCTTATCCTCAAAATTGGGGGAAGGTGCAAAATCGAAACAAAGCTGCCTGCTGATTTCCTTCTGGGAAAATGTCTCAGGTTTGACTGGAATCTGATTTTCTCTGAACTTCTCTCATTGTGTAATTACCATGGCAGCCAAAGCTTAGGACTCATTTGCTGACCTACATAGATCGGATGTCACATGGATTGGATGTCACCGGTGAAGGCGATTCCAAAGTGATTTTGACGCCCTGATCTTGGATCCCTATCCTTGTGGCTGCTTTTGTTGTTACTGCTCGAGAGGTATTACTTCAGCTGCTGTTGGTTGCTGGATGATTGTCGTTTCCTGGTCGCTGTCGTCGTTTTTGTTTTGTTGTAGGTATCGTTCCCAATGCCTTGGCTGTTCGTGTCGACGTGGTTGTTGCTGCTGCTGCTTTTGCTCTTGAAGTTGTGGTGGTGGTTGTCGACAGTTGTTGTTTGCTTGTTGGTTGCTGCTTGTGGCGGCTTGTTGGCTGTCGTTGTTGTCGGTTGCTGCTTGCTTGGTGTTTGTTGTATGTTGTGTTGTTTGCCACCGATGGTTGATCGTTTGTTGCCTTTTTTGCTTTTGGTGTGTAGGTTTCTCCAATGTTTCCTGGCGTTGGTGAACATATTCCTCTTTTTGTTGTTGGTTTCATATCCCATTGTTCAACAATAATCCAGTCATTTAGAACTTATCACGCCATTTTCAACATGACTGGTTACATATCCCATTTGACCAGCCATTTTTCCACCCTGCCATTGCCACAAGGTTTGGACTCCTCCTGAAGGCGATGAGTCGAGCTTCCCATCGACATGACGGGGTCTCGCTGCCATGATTGAGAGCACCCTGGAGTGATCATTCATGTGCATGATTCGTTCATGTTGGTTTAGAGATGTTATATATAATGTACTTGAGGGTTTGCTCATGACGATAGGAAGAAGCATTGCCATATGACATGCAGATATGTACAGATCTATGGCAAGTATGATCAAGGATGTACATGTATATTATGTTTTTGTTTCAGTATTTGGGCGAAACATTCAAGTTACCCACCTGCAAAAACCTTTTCGATATTTGCATTGCACGCATAGTGCAGATAAATGCAGATATTTTTTTGAGCTTACAATTGCCATGAGTACTGCACGCACATATGTCTATTTAGCGACTTGTTCGGGATCACCTCTCGTTCTGAGCACGCATGTGTTGGATGTCTACTCTTTCTCAAAGAAGGTTGTGGAATGATTCACATCGACTGCAAATTCCATGCCAGATGCTAAAGAGCTTTAGCAAGCGGATGCTGCCGAAGTTGCCAACGTGCGCCTTAAAGCGCTGTTTTTTGTGCTTCGGAAACGGGTCCTCAATCCACATAGCCAGGTATACACCAGTGGGATATCATCACGAATCACTGACACAATATATGCGTGTGTATATCAAAATCAAGAATATGGACATATTGGATGTGGATCTGGTCAACACTGATATGATATGGAACGTTTTAAAGTGGTCCCAAAGCTGGTCCAATGACCCTTTCCTTGTTCCTGCCTTGATGCGAATGCCACTCAGAGTTGAATCAGGGCGGCTGAGGTTTTACAGTGGTGGATTTCAGCAGACTTGGATTCTGATTTTGCGACTATGTGTCAACAATGTATATTTCGGTTGACCAGACACTGCACACCATGTTGTTTGTACGTACCTTTGTTCGCGTTCTACTTCGTAAGCACACATGCAGAGACATGTGTGTGTGTGTGTGCCTTCCAAGTTCTTATGTCCGGGCTATTTTCTGCACAATGAGTAGATCAACATAGGCAGCCTATATGTCCACCTTTTTCCAAGGCACTCTGCATGACTGGCACTAACACTACCATGTCATGGGTGTTTCTTAAAATCGGGTACCCCCAAATCATCCTCTCTATTAAAGATGTTTACTAATAGAACCAACCATTTTTGGGGGTACCCAAATCTGATAAGAAACCTCCACAAACAAACACTCGTGACATGACGACCATGACCCCAGGCCTCCAAGGCTGGGGAGCTTCACCGCAGGTTCGTCCCTCGCGACTTGGCCTATGTTTGCCTGTCCTATGCCAAGCTGCAAAAGCGCGACGAGGCGCTCAGAAACGCCATGGTGACCGTTGAGGATCTGCAGCCGGGCACATACCACTGTAGGGGACCAATCTTCATGTGCAAATGGTCGCAGTTCATTGATGTTGGACATTTTTTGTACAAGTTTTGTTTGGAACTTGGTCGAAAAGCTAAGAGTCGTGGCTGTTCAAGCAAAAGCTAGATCGACTAGATGCCTTAGATGCCCCAGTCATTCTCACGGTGTTGTTTGTACTAGTACTATAAGAAACCCTCCGCAACTAGAGGCATTTGGATCCGTGATTTCTTGGTCCCTAACCACACCAAAGACTGCACATGTAATTTTGACTGGGTCTTGGGTCTGTGCTTTCCATTGAAGCAACTCATTTGGTTCGAACATTTCTGAAGTGTCTTGGTTGGTGGTGTGCACATGTGTGCACATGTTTGAGCCAGAACCCTGGAGATGAACATTGCTCTTTTTGGAAAGACAGCAGCGAGTAAGCATCTTGACTCACGCTCAAGGCTCATCTATTCCTCATCTATTTTGCATTTATCTAGCACCACGTAGTTGGATGTGTTCATACATTGTCAAAACCTGGCAAATCGGGAATGTTAGGCCGCCTCATTTATTCAAACTTCCATGCTCCGCTTTGTATGTTTAGCATGCTCCTGATTTGCTATGACCGTGCTATTTGACCATCATGAAAGACGATTTAGACCCGTTACTAGTTTGTTGTCCCTGGTGCCATTTTGAGCCCTGTTGATCAGCGAATAGGTCACCGCTTGCTCAAGTCAACATTTGGTTTGGCGGATGTTTTGAAAGCAGCGTTGCTGTTACTGCTACTCGAAAGATCAAACCAAACTGTTGTTCACTGAAATGGACGCATCTATCTATACATGGTGGCAACCCTCAACATTGCAAAACAAGTACCGCTGCAGTGGGAAGATGCATCAGTAGTGGAGTGATTGTATCCTGTATGGACGTTTGCCGGAAAACACACGGCCACTGATGAAAACACTTTCACTTGGAACAGTGGAGTTTGTACCACCGACCCGGCCAAACCCAGACACAGTAGAATGTTTGAACGATGCCAGGTGCTGTTTAGACGCATGGCGCTTGAAATGTCCAGGGCTCATTGCAGGGCTCACGTTTTAAACCGATCCTCAGTCACATTGACTCAGAGCCATGTCTTGAAAATTCGCCCCCAATTCCAGGACCAAACTGGAGCTTTTTTCAGGAATATCACCTGACAGGGATCGATTTCTTTCTCACACCTACTACAATACATGATTATAAAATCTCATGTCAAGGATTGATTTCTTTCTCACACCTACTATACATGCAACTCATGCAACATTCAAACACCAATTTACCCTGAAAGGCGCTTGACATTGCTGTACCTAGGCCTCACAAGCTCCCTCTCTTCGATGGAAAGGAGTTGGACATGGCCGGGGAATGCAGGGCTGGTGGGTCTCACCTGATAGGGTTGGTTTGGTGGTCGGCTCGTTGACCGGTCGGTTGGTTGGTTGACTGCTCGGTTGCTTGGGTTTGGGAGTTGGCTGTGGCAGGTATGATAATGTGAACTGGCTGGTTGGTGGTTTAAGATGGTTTTTATTTTCCCAATGATTGACCAAGGCTTGTATGGTTGCTTACTATTTTTCATCGGGGTTGAAACCAACAACCAGTGAAGAATTGCCAGGGATATTTGCGCTGCAGTTTTTTGCACTTTTGGAGTACCCAGCCGACTTGGGCCAACAAGATGACAGGAATTCCCAACTGGTGTGGGATCTTCAGATTGAGCGATTCAGCTGATCAATGGCAGGTCCAGATGTTTCCAAACCCATATTTGATGGTAAATCACAAGATTTGTATGATTAAAGTGAGGCTACGTAGTTGAAAACAGTTGGATCTCCCATTGACAAAGACATTCGTCCAAGAGCTGAGACAAACCACCGGTGGTACCAACCGCTGCAGCTGGGCTGCCATCCATCAGTCGTTTGGGTTCAGGTCGCAAGGGCCTACTCCAAGATGGGCATCCGAGATGATCTGCTCTTTGATGACATTGCCGATGAGGCCCTGGACCGGACAAAATGCAGGACTCAAAGGGGGTGATGCAAAATACTATTGACTACGATTTTGACTATGATTGACTATTACAAATTACTCCTAATTCCTACTACTATCACCTAGTTTGTGTGGAATCATGAATCATGATGAATTATCATGACTGCTGAGCGGAGAATCTACCAAGCAAATCGACGCAAGTGCACCGCCAGCAGCCTTCCCATTTAGACGCAAATTCTATGATGAAGATCCTGTTCAAATGAGAATAGATAATAAATAGCATTGAATATGTTCAAGACCCAAGCTCTTTCCTGATTTCTGAATTCAGGCGCTTCATTCCCAGCACAATTTCCCGCATGTTCCGTCACCTATCTTTTGGGGGATGAACAGGGGAATCGCTCAAATCGTTTAAAATAACATAAAATCCCTCGCCTGGTTGTCATCAACTCCCCACGCTGCAGGTGATTCGTCGGCCACAGGAATTCGATTATGTGCCTTGCTGAGATGAATTCTGCAACAACCAGAATTCAGGTTCAGGGTTTTTATCTTCTCAGCTGTTCAAAGAAAATAAGACTGGACCATGTTCCAGGTAGTTGTGACAAAACTCGCAGGCCAGCTACAAAATTGGGACAGTTGTTGTTCTTGCAAAACCTTGCATGTCCACTTCTAGAATACATTTGCGAGTACAAAATCGGTGCATTCCAGGGAAACAGGTTGTGGGTTGAAGTCCCAAGTGTTGAGTGACCTTCATGATACTCAGAGTTGGACTTTGTAGCCTCAATTCTGTATGGTCCCCTTACAACATGGTCCCCTTTGGAGGACTGCAGTAGCTCCAGTGAGACCCACCTTATGAGTTGCTGAATTCCGTGGCCGTCGCCGAGGAGTCGCTGCGGAACATTGCAAGTGCATTTGCGCGCTTCAACATCCGTGACTTGGTGGCTCAACGATTCCCTGGTCAAAATGTGGCTCCCCAAAGGATAACCAGGAAGCACTTCTGTACGAGATCTTGCCTGGGTCATTTTGTGCCCTTTTCAATTTGGCGAGCACATGGCAACATTTGGTCAAGTATGGGTACTACGGTTGGAATCAATTCTGTGGCAGAACAAGTTCGAGAGGATTCAAGCTAAACTCAACAGAGCTGGAAGAGAAGGGGCATGTGGATGGTGCAGATCTGATTCTGATGAGGATTGAAGGGGATGATTGGGACGATGCGTGGTTGATTAGACTAGAACAAGCAGCCAAACTTCCAATGCAAGTAGCCGAACTTTAGAAATAGGCCTCCAGCCAACATGTTCAACGGTATCCACACGGCCTGCCGACATGATGAACGGGTTGGCAACTCTTTTGAGTGGGGATCCATCGACCATCCTCTAGGGTTGAAGGTTAGTCTCATCATGTCTCATCAATGAGTCCCTGCGGTTGTAGTTTTGTCATGTTTTGTAGGCCATCATAATCCTGATTCCGCCCGGAACAGTGGCGACTATTCGTACTGGTAGAACATGGCAGAACCATCGGCATGACTTGTTTTTCCACAGTATCAGGCACTTGTCAAGTGAACATTCCGGGATAAAACATGAGCCAAGATGACTTCAACTTCAGATATTGAGGCTAGAACCACAATGTATTGGGCCTAGCCGCTCGCACCAGCCAGTACAAAAGACAAGCTGTCAAACCCCAGGTCACATCAATTTCATCCAAATTCCATATGTTATACGGGCATATATATGTATTACACACATATTTCCATTATCAAGTAAACAATTTGCACCAATTGCAGCGAGTTGGATAGCCATTGAATCATGCCTCGACTTCTGATGTGTGCTTGAGCTCCAGATGATGCATCTCCCTTTTTTGGTGCTTGTGAGGTCAGCGATTAATTTGAGCAATTGACCTCACAACCACTATATGTAGCAGAGGCATAGATTTTGATTTTGTGAAGGCCTGCGATTCTGTGGATGAACTCAATCTCCTCCAGCATGGCGGATTGCCGTCGCACGGTGAGAGATTGAGTGCAACCAGAAGAATAATCAGGAATTAGAAGAGTAAGCAAGTGATCTCACTGATGTTGATGTATATCACTAAGTGGTTTGGTTGACAAGCATTTCTTTTTGATAGGAGTGGTTCAACCACCAACCAGATGATCATCTTATATGTTAGTTGAGTTCATATGGTGAAGTATCATATAGTTGGTGATCAGATAGATGCTTCATGATCATGGTCAGGCATGGTTAGTCATGGTTAGTCATGTTGGTGACAGGAGTTGCTCACAGCTTTTCACCCATCCCGGCATCATTTCCCGGCCGCGCCAAGGCACGAAACGCTTGTGGACAGTCCTGGGCGAGTGGCTGGGAGCCGAGTGGTGGCGTGCCATGCCAGTGGAGTAGCGGCTTGGTATAGGCAGCGGGTGCCTGCTGACCATTGCTAATCATCTAAAAAAATCCAGGAAAGGGAAATCACATGAACTCACAAATTTTTGGGGCACACCATGGCTTTGGACAAATCCCTATTGAGAATTGTTGGTTGAGTACGGTTGAGTATATTCCTGCAGTCTAGGCTTTAACCATCAGCCATGGGAGATCCTGTACTTCGACCACTGCCACTTGGGCTGAGGGGATGACAAGAACATATCGCAAAAGTATCGCTTATAGCTTTGCTAAGCAGCTAAAGCCCACTGATATGCGGATTCGACATCATGTTCGCCCGTGTTTTTTCCCTGTCGAGTGCGGCTTATGCCTTCTTGCTTCAAGAGGCAATGTGTGGTAAATTCACACAAATTCCTCACCAAACGCATAGGTATACTGATGTTTTCAAGAAACTGTTGACACACCGTGACTTCGAAACTAACTTCAGATGCTATATAGCGACAGTGCCAGCAGCACCACAGGCTAGGACCTTGAAAATAGCTGGGACAGTCCGAAAGCCATCGCCTTTTTGCAAATTTTAAGCTGCTTGGTGGATGGATGTGGATGGATGTCTTACGAGCCGTTGGTATCCCCAAGTCTTTGACACGATGGTACAAGCTGAACGCAAATCGCACATGCTTTCCGCTCACCTTGCGCCTGAAACACCAAATGTCAGAGTTCAAAGTTCAAAGCCACTTGACATCCATTTGGGGCTGGGCCACGGGCAAATCCAACTTCATCAACCACCAACTTGTTGGAACTTCATGGAACACTGAAGTGTGTTCCAGTAGCAGCTGATTCAATGGCAAGATTCCCTGGAAGTGTTGGATCCCAACTGAGACTCCCAGGGCCTTGCCGGGCCCCTCCGACTTCTGGGGTCACGTCTCCAAGGCTCTTGCAAGCGCACCTGGATTTTTCAGCTCAGGCAGAGCGGTTGATCGATCCATAGCTGGCAGCACATTCGGAACGATGGATTGATATCCGGGTGTTTTCTTAAACTTGGGAACCCCACAAGAGTTGGATATGGTTGTTTCTCAAAATAGGGGACCCCAAAAAAGGTTGGTTTCTTACTATTTCTGATTAATAGCAGATGATTTAGGGGTACCCCTATTTTGAGAAACCACCATATAATTATGATTAGGGGAAAGGATGATGATTTAGGGGTAAGCCGGTTTTTTGAGAAACACCCAGATGCTGTTCCTACGATTGGTAAAAGTATTTCCATGATTGGCAGTTTCAAACGTTTGTTATGTTCAACCCTATAACTGGCAGTTATTAGATTTCAACAAGCGGAGAAGGATTCCTGGAAGAAGGGTCGTCCAGCTTGTCAGGATGTGGGAACCATTTTCAATGCATTCAGCACTGTGGACTTTGAGCACCAGGAGACTGAGGGAACGTCACTCCAGTGCTTTTACGACAAAAGATCCGGGCAATAGTCAATGGGAATGTCAGGCAACAGGCAATGAGTAAGTGAAAGGTTTTTCGACATCAAGCAGTGCAATATATTTCAGCAATTTAATGTGCCTTGAACTATTTGTTTAATTAATGTATTTTAGTTTCATTTTTTATTAATGTTTGTTTTGTTAGTCAATTTTAATGAGTTCTTGAAAATGATGTCAAAGGGCCGCAGCTGCCCAAATATTCCGCATTCCAGCTCCAAGTTTGTCATTGGTGGGTTCTTTGAGTTAATAGTGTCTCTCTGAGATTTCTCTTGTGCTTCAAACAAAGTTGCTGCAGAGACAGGACGCAACACTTCAATAAATACATTTCATATACACTTCATATATCTTCATAAATCTTCACATATATATATATAATATATGTATATATCCTTCGGGCGGCAGGTCATTGAGTTGATGCGTTTCGTCCACATGGGTGACGACTCGTTGTTCCATTGGAAAGGATCGGCATGAACCACCCCAATCCCGGTCATGTTGATCCTTTGCATCAATTTCAAAAGGCACATGGACCCAACGGACTCAGACGGCCCGATTTCAAGTGACCGCAGCTGCTTGTAGACAATGGTAGTCTGATGCCAAAAGTTTGATATGTGCCTTTTGAAGGCAAAGGTTGAGTGGGGTAATACGCGCTCTTGCTCACGGTCATGATTGCAACAGAAGAAATTCAAAGCATACAGCGTGATGAGTTTGAAGATGTGCGAAACCAATAGCCACAAGGTTAGTAGGCATGAATTATAAACACCCATAGTACAGTGATAGGAGGATCCAGTGACCAACAGGGATGAGCATAGCGTGTCAAGAATTGAGGTATTTGCTCACTACTCCTTAGGCCTGGCTCATCACAACAGTTTGTTCACCACTCAAATCAGATCGCTGCCATGGGGAACTCGAATCAGATCGCTGTGAGCCATGCTGTGAATGCGCTTCATTCATGAAGTTCATTGACCATTAACCATTGAACCATTGTGGCTCTGAACCATTGACATCCCTTCACAATGTCTGGGTGCCAAGTCATAGCCCCCACCAACAGAGTTTCCCAGTCAGGAGCTCTTCCAAGCCTTGCTGCTGAGCCTGTCGCAGGCGTCCCAGCGTTTCGATGTTTCAAGCCGTTGCAAGCGACGCTTGTTGGTGGTGAAGTTGATGCCATGATGGGTGATGGGTGAAGGGATGGTTTATGCATGCTTATCGTGATTAATACATAATGGTTCATGATGGTGTTTGATTGATTCATGATTGATTCATGATGGTTCATGATTGATTCGTGATGGTGTTTGATTGATTCATGATGGTTCATGATGAATTCACGATGGTTCATGATGGAGTCATCATTAATATTGATGGTGTTACCAGGTGGTACTCAACTAGCAGAAGAAGGACAGTTCGAAACATTGGCCTCCCAAAATTCTGCCAGTTCCATGGATCGGATGACATGTGCGGCGGTGAATTTCATGCAGGAGCCTTTGCTTTCTGAAGCGAGCCCCTCTGCCCTGTGTCCGTTGCTCAAGATTTTCGAGTCCTGTTCTCATCAGATTCCTTCACTCTACTGGATTTGGCAGGTTTTTTGGAGTCTAGTACAATTCCTAGGAACACCTATACTAACACCTGGAACACCTATAGTCTATAGTAACACCTACAGTAACAGCCTATAGGAACACCTTTAGGAACACCTATGCTGACACCATACAACACAGTCCTCCTGAGGCCTCACCTTCAACGCTTTGGACGCTCGGCAAGCATTCTGGTTGAAGTGTTGCAGCGGGAAGCTGCTTATGTGAGACGTTTCAACGTCACCGAAGCTCGTTGTTGATCACTGGATGCTTATTGAAGAATGCGACTGAGTCAATATGCATGGATTTTTCGTGAGTTGACACATGTTGAACAGGTGTTATTGAAAAAGGTACTTTTGAGCCAGTGTGCATCTATTAATGTTATTTGAACATGTGTTGGCTTTCAGGCTTCTGGCACTCAAACAAGGCTTAAGCTGAATGTGTTGGTTAGCGGAGGAAGCCATACGCTCATAATATACATACTACATGTTTGGATAATACATACGCATACGCTCCTTTACCACCTGCTTTTCAACATTGTACCTACAACGGCTTTGAGTCCATAGGAACGGACTTTTGAGGAACCCCCGAATGTTCATGTGCTTCTCGTGTTTTGAAAACGTCGATTGTCGTTTCCGACCAAGGCTTCCACTCTCAAACGCTTTCAAAGTGCACACGCAGAACTCCTGACATCAACGAGGGGCACAATATAAGATTGTTGCAGAAAAGATGCTGATACGCTTTCAATCTATTTTTATATGCCTTTCCCTGGTGTTTAGACTGCTATCGGGATTGGTCGTGTTCCCAAAATGTGTTTACCAACAAGATCAATTTCTATTTGTAGTCGTGTATGCACATCTAGAGGCCAATCCCTATTGCATGATACCCTGCAGTTACACCAAACTACGATCTTGACATTCATTTGTTCATCTATCGACGTATCTAATCTGATCTATATAATCTAATCTCTAATCCAACCTAAGCAATTCATCCTATCTATTTGATATCTTACCTTACTTTTTTATTCGTGACAAAACCCCCCTATCACAACTGTAGACTGCCCCAAGCAGAGCGATAGCTCCTCTGCAGGTGAGGCTGCAATGGCCCAAGACCACGGATGCCACGCTGCGCGGCGCTTTGGACGTCCTGGCAGACAGGGCCACCGCACAGTGTTTTGACTCAGTGGGTGGGGAGAGGTTCAAGCCGGAGGAAGTGGCATATGTTGACCGATAGCTATTGAAATCTATTGAACTATGCAAGATTTATCATTGTTTATGAATAATTTGATATGAATTGTATATTATGTATGCTGTGGGTTGAAGGTTTGTTGAGCATATGCGGTTGTATATGTGTATTCTCATTGAGTTTGATTATGATTTACTGCGGGGTTCATGCTACCAGTAGAATCATTCGTACAGGTTTTCTTGTTAAGCCTGAGAGTCGCTACCACCAAATTTGGTGCGCGAGCGCTTTTCGCGTTATGCGATGGTTCCCCTCCATGATGTCCATGCGTTTGGAGTGTGATTGTGCACCACAACCTTGACAAAATCTCTGATAAAAACATGCTCCGAGACCAAACTACCATATTAGAAGTTTCTTAAACATGACGGACACCCCAAATTTTTTTTGGTTTGCTATAAATGCTCACTATTAGATGATTCAGCTCCAAGACTTGAGAACCCACCATTTGTCAAGCGACAAGGATCGATCCGAGGCTCTGAAGGATCGCTTCCCGATTCCCAAGCCCAGGCTGAGCGAGTTTGAGCCGGTGGCTCTGATGCAACTGCTGCATGCCTGTTCGAGGCGACGACCTGGGGACAGGGACTCCGTGGGTGATCCCTGGATGCGATATAAAACATGGATATTTTGATGATCATGAATCTAAACTAAATGATCATTTACATATGAAGTCTATTGAAGTCTAAGTCGACAGTGGAATGAAGATGAATGAAGTTCAGTTTGAAGTACCTATTAACTATATATATATATATACTGTACATCAGACCCCAGCAGTGCAGATGACAACACCGCGTCGACTTCAGAGCATGGGATTGACCGGCGCTGGGATCAGAGCTCGTGGAATTGTTTCGTTTCCATCCGTACTTGGGATAACTTCAGCAAATTTCACCAGCATATTTGGTGGTTTCTCAAAACAGGGATCCTCCCAAAACATCCAATACGAATCATTTATAGTAACACATATATCTATATATTTAAATATATATATATCTATCTGTAAATATATATATATACTGTATATATTTACAGATATATATATATATATATTTATTCATAATGTTTATATATATATATATTTATATATATATATATTCACATATATATATATACTATATATATATATGTTTATTTATTTTCTATATATATATATATATATGAACCATCCATTTTGGGGTACCCGTTTTGAGAAACCCCCCATTTTGACGAAGGTTTTGATCCGCAGAGCAGGTTCAGACCTCTGCGAAAGAAGACCATGCTGGTCGAGGCCTTGAGGGTCGAAGTAGCGAAGCGGCTTCATCGGTGTGTCAGCGCCAAGAAATGGTGAAGGTTTCCCTATGTGGCTATGGGTCAATATGGGTGTTTCTCAAAATAGGGGACCCCCTAAAAATGGCTGGTCTATTGCTATAAATGACTATTAGTGGGATGATTTGGGGGTACCCCTATTCTGAGAAACCACCATACAAACCAACGATAATGGTGAATAATGACCAACAATAATAAGGAAAACAATAGTTAATGATGGGAACCAAGGGTACAGGGTTTTGACCCACTGCCATGTAGTTCCACTATAACTGGCAATGAATCTTGCATTTATTCTACTGGGTGGAGTTTTTTTTTGGGGAGGCATGATGTTTATGGGCAAAAGTTTGTAAGACCAAGATGCACTTTTTATGATGCGTGTGTGTGTGTGTGCGCTAGTTGGGGTTCTATAAAGAAGGGCATGCAAAAGCGCATGTTTGCTTGGCAAAATTGCAGTTAAACATCGCAAATAGCATGGAAACAAAGTATTTGACATCAGTGTTTGAAAGATAATTCTTGTTCTTTTTAGTTCTGTGTGCTATGAGGAATAGGCACGTTTATGGAAAGTTGATGGTTCGTTTTGAACAACATTGGCAAACAAATCAAAATCCCGATCGCACGCAATGATTTCATCATGTTACATCAACAAAAAATGATGAAGTGGTGGCCGTGTGCCGGGAAAATTTTGTGCCATGTGGGTAGGATAAGTTTTTGGGTCTTTAGGGTAAGCAACCGCCTTTGCTCATACCCATCGCTCCGGATTCCTGCATGCCAGCACCGTTTAGGGTAACCTGGAGTGGAGGTTTCAATTTATGGAAAATGAGCTGCACCATGCTGCATCACGGAGGACTCATTAATGGTTTCCATCCTCAACCATCCTCAACCCTTGTTGCCTGATGCCTAGTTTTCGATATGGGTATCAGAAAATCGCTTTGTTTCATGGGATTTTGAGATAGAACTTCTCAAGAATCATGTCGACAGATGCCAATGATTGGTATTGGGTAACCCCACTATGGACTTTATGGCTGTTTAGATATTTGAATGCATCTTATCAAGATTTTCCATGATTTTCCCATCCTTCCATCATCCGACCGCATCTCATGGCCAGGGCATTTTGCAGCAGTGCAATGACAAGGTCTCCGAGTTTCCTGCGCAGCAGACGCCTTGGATTGGATGATTCTGAGAAACGAATCTGGATCTGAGTCAAGTCACCTAATAGCAAACTGGCAAACAGTCACTAGAACTTTGGATGATAAAATCTGCAGGACATCCTGGTTACAATCAGTCAAGGTTTGTTATGAGGTCTTCATCCACCACCTGACACAAACATGGAGAAATCGCGAGCCCATTTGGCTGAAATAGTATGAACAAATCACCTAAAGATTGGTGCATGCTAAGGGGAGAGTCCATAGTTTGGGGGATTCTCAGTTCTAAGAAGAGCAAAGACACGCGGACACACACACACACGCACACACACTTGAAAGACCGTTATTCAGATGTTGAATGAATCAACGTTTCAGGGTCGTTAAGGATACCATCATTGGTTTGTCCATCTGGACATGAAATCTGTGATAACTTCACAGTATTTCGTTAAGGCCGTATGTCGCCGATACCAACAGCGATAGAACCAAAGGCGAAACCAGCAGTGAACATCGGATTCTATCTCTTGATGTGAATCTTGATGCATCAGAAAAATGATTGAGATCGAACGGAGTTGCAAAAATCGCAGGTACGTGATCCCAGCGTCCCAGGATCATATCACAAGCTTTGGTTAGGTGTCTTCGTTGGCACCTGCCCTAACCAAGCTCCAGGTGCCCCCTGCGGGTATTGTTTTTTCAATGTTGAATGACAAATGATGAATCCTTGGAAACAGGAGTTGACTCACACACGAAGGCCGTGTGTCGCAAAATCGGACTAACAGCAGCTTGTTTTTTACTCGGAGCTGTGTCTCTCGATTCAAAAATAGAAATCAAAAAACCTGAGATATGATACATGGATTGGCCGTTCATTGCTGCATGAGTAACTTCAATGAGTCGCTCGGAACGGTCTAGCCGAAGATGGAGCAGGCTGAACTACATCCGGAACATATTCGAGGTCTAAATGGTGGAGCTCTATGCCCGGCGTGAGCCTGTAAATCGGGCTGTGGAGCTGGATGTCGTCCGAATCAAAAAATTGAGCGTGGATTTGGCCCATCTGGATCCCGCTCCAGTGTGTTCCTAAA
>VSDK01024625.1:517765-561032 GCA_009767595.1 Symbiodinium kawagutii
CGCGGTGGGTAGAATAGGGCAGGGGTAGAATTGGTTGGGATGAGGGTCAAATCAGACGTGGTGTTGGGTGGGGTGAAGTAGCTGCCCCCGCTTCCAAAGCTTCGGCGACAAGCACACGCAACTGCTCTCCACGAAAATTCGTGCGGCGGCAGTTGAACGTGGCTTTCTCTTCCAACGTGGCAACGCCAATGCCGCGCACGTCGGTCGAGTGTCGCCGGGCACGTCTTCATTGCCCAACCTCAGGCGTGGGCGGCAATCCCAACACTTCACCGGGCAATCGTGCGGTTTGCAATGTCTTTTGTGTCTCGCGGTCAAGCCTTGCCGCTGTGACACTTCCGACAAAAGACAGGTCGGAAAAACTTCATTTCAGGCATCGCCCATCAGAGCTCAGGTCAAGCAAGACACATAAGAAAAAAACCTGACAGGTCTGGATTCAGTGAGAGACAACATCAGTGGCCAACCCCAGCTGCATCAAAGCAAAATGACTGCGGTATTTCCTGGGGCAGCGAAGTATCTCTTCAAGGAATCCATCTACAAGCGCCATCGTTGCAAAGATCGGGAGATTCTTCCGACGGGCCTGCAAATGGGGATCCAGGATGGCAAGCAGAACTGCGGCACTGCCAGTTCCCAGCTCCCACTGCATCTCCACGGATCCAGTCCATACCTGCCCCATGACACCAGCAATGCGTATTGCCATCATATAATCATTTTACAATATTGTTTGCTAATTGATTTGATTTGAAAATGGGATGTCTGCTGGTTGACTGCTGAACAATTGTTTTTTCGGGCGCAATGCTAGCGCCACGTCATCTGGAAGCCGCACGCTCATCCAGGCGGCAAATTCCAGGCGGTAGCTCTCCCACTCAAGGGAAGCATCCCAGCCGGTAAGCTTGCCGCCCACTCTCACTGTTTCTGGCGATGGAGAACTTGCTGGCCTGCCATCATTCTGCCCATGGCAGTCAAAGAATCACCACGCTGTGACGCTGTGGCTGAACTTGCAATGACAAAGCAACAACACTCACAATTTACAATTGATTTTTTTTCACATTGCGCCCTCTTTGGAGCGCAATGCTCTTGAGCCAAAACGGCTACGATCTTCTTATAAAAGATTATCAAATCATTGTAATTGTCATTAATTATTATTATCTATGGTCTACGGTCTACGTCTATGTCAATGTCTATGATCTATGTCAATGTTGATGTCAATATGCTCGTTCTGCAAAAAAAACCCTACGGACTCTACGGACTTCGCGGATAAAATAATGACTTTAGACTTTAGACTTTAGCCAGCAGCAGACTGCAATATGTGAACCATGGGCATGGGGGACTTATCTGCGGACGTTGAACTTTCGCGGGCGCTTCGCCACTGTTTATGCGTTTCATGTTTCTCAAGTTTTCTCTTTGATTTGCTTACCTTTTCTTTACACATCTTATCATAAGATCTTATCATCTTATCATATCTGTCCATCTCAGGATCTCTCCGCGATCATGTTATTTGTATAATTTATATCAATAAGAATAGAAATCTATTACTCTAAATCTATAAATTACAAATATAATTTGATAAAATATTATAATACGATCACTCTTCACAGGTCATTTTGTGCAAAACGCATACCACAAGGACCTTTCGCACAACAACCACCAATCTTGACATATGCAACTATGCCCGTGCCTAAAATCACTCTGTCATCTCCCTCCTCTTGCAACCCATTGTCCAATTAGAAGCTGCCCCAAAAGAACTTGCCCGCCTCAACTCCTAGCCTGTTGGCAAGATTGAGTCGTGCATCCTGGTGTTTCCGAAAACTTTTGGGCCAAGACGATCCACTGGCCAACGACTTCAGGACATCAGCTTCCTTCATGCCTGAACCTTCCAGTTTCTGAAACATCTGCAAAACACGGGGATCATTCTCGCTGAGCATGAGATCGCCAAAATCAGGCGAAGCATCCTTGAGCAAGTCAGAAATCTCCTGTCCAGCCAAAAGGCGCTGCTTTGAATGAGTGGCCTCTCCCATTTGAATTGGAATGAACAAGATTTTCAATGAAATCTAAATGGCCGCCACATCGGCTGACTTGCCTGCATCCATGATCTCCACTGCTCCGGTCCATGGATGATTTTGCATCGGCTGGGATCCACGCCAACTACATACAGCCTGCTCCGGCTCTGAGGAAGGGCAAAAGAAGAAGAATTGGCATAAAAAGCCTGGGTGAGATAGCGCAACTTTGTGAGTTCAGAAGTGACTACCTTTTCGGTCTCAACTTTGTGGACATTCTCCAAGATCACAATTGCCTCAAAAAAATTGCAGCTGGCAGCTGGTGAACGAAAAGGTGGAAAGACTGTCACTGAGTTTCTGGCAGGCCGTTTTTTCTGGATGTAATCAAGGCTCTTGCCCAAAGTGCGCGAACTCATTCCTGACCTTGGAATCAAGGTAAGAGGAGCTGCTGCCATGATGCGCAGTCCGGGTCCCTATCAGCACCGCACTCTTCATTGATGCAAAGATCAAGCTTTTTGGGTGCAGTGTTCATGTTGCTCAAGTCCTGCCAGAATAATGATAAATGAAAATGATACTTTCAAGAATTTTCAACTATAGACTCTCGGTCGGTAGTCTATGTCCATAGTCCAAAGTCCAAAGTGTAAGTATAGTGGATAGTCAAATAGTCACATTCACAGCTCATCACTCATGACTCATGACTGACTGACTGTGGAACTGTGGAATGGGATCCTTAGGGCGCTTGCGTCCTGGCACTCAAAACCGCCTGTGTACAAGTCAACAGATGGCGCTATCTGGTCGACTCCAGATATCCAATCTTTTCCTTCTTCTTCATGATTTCTAGCCTCAGGTTGGTGAGGGTGTGAGCTGCTCAGCCTGTCAAGTCTACAGTCCGTCTGCTGAAGGGTTGCGCCACGAACTCAAAACCTTCAAATGGCAACCTGGTAAACCGGCAAATGTATTGAGGTCGGGGCAAGTAAATCGTCGAAGATGATCTCCGGCCGTACATTCCAAAGAAGCATGCGTTTCTGTGGTGTTGCACTTGGGGCTTCCGAAGCGAATTTGTGCACGAGTCCTATGCTCTTGCCCAAGAATGCCTGGGCAAACTGAAGCTGTCAACTGCCAACCATCATCTGCCACAGAAAGAAAAACGAGGTGACAGCCAAAAGAAACGTTATTCAGGCCATTGACCGACAATGAATCTGTGAGAAACTATGAAACTTGATTCAAAGAAATGTTTTCTTCTTCTGAAATCAAAGTATCTAGCCTCCATCCCATTCACCACTTCGCTGAGCGCCCAGAAAGGCGCGTCCAGACCACTACAGTCTGACCCATAAGTCATTTGTCGTGGAAATTTACGTTGCTTCAGGCAGTGTCCCAGAACGTCCAGAACCGCTTTCAGCCACTGACCATCCACTTCCTGCCACACCAAAACAATCCTCTCAGCTCGGACCATGAAAATTAGCTAAGCTAGGACTGTCGATGATCCACACAAAATCCGCCGGCCTGGCCCGCGTGTCTGATATAGTAAGGGACGCAGATCCGCAGATCATCTATGATTCTACGATAATGATAATGATATGATATGATATGTGATATGATATTATTATTATTATGGTCCCCCTCTTACTGGCGCAGGGGGGTGGGGCTTCGTGAATTACATTTTTTCGGAGCTCGCGGCTGGTTGCACTACAGCATGCCACTAGAATGTGGTTGTTTTCAGCCTCTACTGGTTTAACGGTTTAACGGTTTAAAGTTTAACTGTTTAACGATGTTCGGAAGGGCACGAAAAGGTAAGGCAGCCATTTTTTTTTTAATCCTCTTGCATTTGATCTGCTTTTGTTATCTCATCTTATCATCTTGTCTACTTGCCCCAGTGGTCCAGTGGGACGACGCCTCTGTGGAGGTCCAGCGGTTTTAATTCACAGAGGAGACGCAGGTTCGATTCCTGCCTGGGGTATGCTATATGCTCCTGCTTTTGTGATTGATTGAAAAAAGTGGCCAAAGGCTGGTGGATCCCTGTGCAAGCACAGGCCCACACCTTATGTCCCCCGCCCATTGACAACAATAACTAACAACTACGCAGGTAGACTGACTAATGACTAATGTCTAATGTCTGACCTGTCCACACAACACCTCATCGCCATCGCCTTTTCTACCCTTTCATCTCGCACTTGTGTCATTATCGTTCTTTGATGATTTTTTATATTCAGTTTGTTAGCAAAGAGCTAGCTGGCTTTTGTAATCTTAGCCTAGCCCAGGTGGCCAGCCACAGGAAAGGTGTGCGGACTGCCGTGAGCGGCTAAATAATAACCAAAAATTCAGACTCAAATGATATTAGAAATTAGAAATCAAAAAATAACAATGATTTTTTGATAATAAAAAACAAAAAAAACATAAATAACATAAATAAGAAAAACTAACAATGATATTTTGCAATAACATGCAAGCGTTTTAGAGACAGTGATAGTCACAGTCACAGTGATTCCACTCATCAGAATTCCAATTCACTTTGCTGCTCCAGCTGCCAGCCTCTTCTTCCTGAGATCGGCGCAGTGGGCATTTGTCCTGCAAATTCAAGGCGAGGAAAGGAAACATGAGGCAAGGCAAGGAAAGGAAACATGGGACGCAAACTCAAGCAAAGTCGAAACAACGCACTGTTTTGCAAGACTGGGTTTGGAATACAATGACAATGACAATGAGTGTGAAAGGCACTGGGTGAGACTTGCGCCCTCCTGCACTTATGCACTTGCTAAATGCTGATCACTGATACTGTACTGATCACTGATTACTGTCAACAAACCAGCACAGGAGGTGCACCTAATTGTGGTCAATGCCGCAGCACCCGGATTCTCCGCCCACATGAACCACATCTCCCAATTGGACAACAACATGGGCAAGTTTCTGTCCCCCGAAAATGACGTGGTGGACTTGTGGATGGCGAGGGTGGCCCCCCAGCCACATCTGGGCTAGCATGTTCGCCTTTCCAACTGTCTGGGCTCTTGTCCACATCCTCGCTGTGTCTTGCTACGAGCCCTATTTCCGAACTCAATCGGTCCAGAATGGGGGAAATTGATTGAAATTGTTGCTGGCATCTCTGTTCCGCAGCCGCATCTGCATCAATCACCAATGGATCCGCTGCTTGGTCACTGCGCCGATTCAAATTCAAAAACTGGTTTGGCGGCAAGATTTTGCTAGTGTCACCACAGTCTCTGTGATGCATCTGGCTTGCACAAGCCTTGCTGCTGGCAATAGGCTTCGACTTTGATTCTGAATCTGACCCTGAGTCCAAGTTTATAAGAGGAGATGGTAAGACAGCGCGTATTCTAAACACATTTGGCTGCCGTCCAGGATGCAAAGGCATGGCGCCACTTCTGCGCATGCATCCATAGGAGACCAACAGCTACTGCTATTCTTTGCAAAATTGAGCTGACCATTGCATCGTGAATAATCATAAATCAAAAAAACAAACTATAAACAAAAATAATGAAATGATAAGTGATAGTACACTACAATAAGTGTTGACCAAACAAATGTAAATTCATCCATAGCTGGGCTTGAGATGTGCGGCCACGTTGCAGGAGAGAAATGAACATCAACAAACAAAGAAAAACAAAACAAAGAGAAAGAGGCAAACATTGAAACAGAAAGAAACACTAGCACAGAAAAAAAGGCGAGAAAAACAAAATGCAAAGCAGGACAGCTGCAAGCGTCAAAGAGATCACACCAATGTTCACAGTTCCAATTCTGTTCATCAAGTGAATCAAGAATCAAGTGCATCACTGCATCAGTGCATCAACCAGCAATAAACTCGTCAAACTCAAACCCAGTGTCCTTTGGCACGTCCGGAACTGCTGCAGCTTGGGGTGGGCTCAGGACTGGTTCAATTGGCACATCTGAAACCTCCCAATCACAAATCACAGGATCACAAATCACAAACGACTACCGCCACTTGGAGCAGCCTCCATGGATTCCACATCCAGTGGTGAAGGTGAGTTGAGGACCTCCAGCAAATCGGCACCCGGGAACCAGTACCAGTGATGAACGCAAGCTTGCCAAGAAGTCTGAAAACATGAAGCCACAACATGAAGTCAGAAAAGTGATAATGAATCATGAATGAGAGTGTGGCACCTGCTTTGGTCCACACTGAATTGTAGCACCAGCTCTCTCCACACCCTCCACACAAGAGCAGGATTCAGGATTGATCCAATCACAACGAGTCATCCAGTGATTTGCTTGTTTCTATTCCAACAAAAGCCAGTGACCAGTGTGTTTCTGCTTACCTCATTTTTTTTAAAAAAAGGCCTTCAATGAATCAGCATCACTGCCGGCGCCAAAGCTTGCTTGCAAGGAGCCGCTGCTGCACACCTCTTCCTGGCTGGCTTATTGTGATTCTGATCACATCAGCACCCAAATCATTCAACCAATCCAAGCCACTGCCTTCGCAAAAGTTGGAGCTGGAGCAGGCTTGGTAGCTGCCATTTCTGCTATGGCGATGGCCTCAAAATTCAGTCCAAGTCCAACCTAAACTGATATGATAAATTTCACGACAACTGTTCAGCCGCTGAAGCCCACCTCCAATGGATCCTGTTCAGCTGGAGGAAAGGGTATCTGGCGCTGATCCTGATCCAAAAGCTCAGGATAGACTAGGCAACACTGCTTGATTCACATGACTGCTGTCATCAACCGGATCATCAACCCAAAACAAAAGTCAGTCAGACAGTCAAACTGTCAAACAGTCAATCATTCAAATTCAAATCATTCCACAGTCCACCAATAAATCAACACAGTCAGCCAGCGAATCTGATTAGCTCTTTGCCTTAGCAAAAGATGGAGCTGGAACAGGCTTGGCAGCTGGGACCTCTGCTATGGCCTCAACATTCAATTTGCAGCAACACTGACGTCCAAGCCCGGCTTGAACAGTACTCTGCATTCTGCAGCATGTGATAAAATCGCACAACAACTTTTCAGCGCACCTCCAATGGATCCTGCTCTCCAACTGAAGAAATGGGCACCTGGAGCCAACAGTGATCACATAGGCTTTAGGCTATAAGCTACGGCTAGGCTACGGGCTATAGGCTATAGGTGACACTAGGCAAAGGATGCTTGATTCACAACCCTCTTGCCGTGCCTGTTCAAGTGAAGAGGTGGAATGAGGAACAGGAACGGCAACACATTCTGCCACGGCCTGCCATTCACTGAAACCACAAGGGCCCTAGGGCCCAGAAGGGGGAAAAGGTTGAAGCAACAAACAGTGAAACCAACGAAGCATTGAAGAGTCTAGAATGTAAGTGTGAAGTCTAAACTCAAATCTTACACAACGCCAGCAAAGCCAAACAGCACAGCCTCCAAAGGATCATCGATCATCAAGAGCTGGTACACGCCCAGCTGCTTGCCAGCGTGCAAAATTGCTGGACAGACTGACAGACTCCCCAATTGATTGAAGCTGGATTGTTTTTTCTTAGTTTGGCTGTTCACTGCACTGAAGCAAATTTATCCTTAGCAAATTGATTGCCTGCACGGCTCACTCAGAAATCAGAAAAACATCGGAGATCAGAGTGTGGAGATCAGAGTTTAGAGTTTAGAATGCCCACGAATCCGAATCAGTGTTGTGGAGAGGGCTAAGTCCGTCTGAGCCAAGACATGGAATGTGGTAGTGTGGCTGAAATCAACTCATTCCTCCCTGCCAGCAGAAACTGATGCTAGAAGGAAACCCAAGCCAAAATATTTTTTTTCAGATCCTGCAATCTCTGTGTTCCCGTCACCGTCTCTGACGAATTGTTATCATCTAAAATCTGGAAAGCCGAGCACAGACACTGACACCCATTGCCAATGACTCTTGACTACACCTACAGTACATCCTGCTCAAATGCAATATACTATACAGATACAGACTATACCTGTCAGCCAGAAAAGTAATGTGTTCATCTTGCACCAGCTTCCACTCATAAATCTCATAGATGATTGCTAATTTCCAATTTCGAACACGTGAATCTGCGCTTCAAAATTATATACGTTACTGTACTGCTCAAATCTGAGGCACCTGAAAGGATGCCCACCAGAATGACCGCATCCTCACTCAGACTCAGACTTCTTCAAGCGCGCTTGGAGATCAGAAATTGCTCCCTTCACAGCAGGCGGCAACACCTCCAAAGACAGGTCACGTTTGGCGAGCTTTGTGAGAAAGTTCTCAATGGCCAAAGATGTCTGGTTCTTTGAGTTCAGCAGCATCAAACCTGCAGCTGAGCTCACATATTTCACTTCACCACCTTTGCCTCTAGTCTTGGACCGCCGTGGACACTGAATTGTATGCTAAATCAAAGTCAAAATGAAAATCAAAAATTGCTGACTTTGCTTTTCAACATACAAGCAACCTGACTGGCATGCGATGATTGATTTCGATCCTTGGAGGAGAGCTTCGGCTTCAGTGACCAAGCTTTGCACGCATTCATCGATCTTGGCATCGGATGAAATGGACTTTTTCCAAGCTGTCAGTTTGGCATCCAGCTTCGGACACAGAGAGCCCAAGTCTTTCAAATTTGCTCCAAGCTGAGAATTGATCTTCTCCAGTGAGCAGAGTTGAATCTGATGCCACAGAGACGCTTGCGCACCAATGAGATGCTGCACTTGAAGAACCATGTCCCGCAATTCCTTGGCAGGACCTTCCTCCTTCAAAACGTCCCACTTGCCAGTCACTTTCATCCGAACTGTTTGCAAAGATTTCTGTGTTTTCTCATCCTCAAACAACCAAGGCTTGATCTGGCAAACAATACCATCCACATCATGGGCTTGCGCGGACTCGTTCGACAGTTCAATCACAAGAGCATCAAGGACTTGTCTGCAAACTTCTGCAGCACCATCTGACAAACGCGACCTCAGCAAAACAAAAAAAAAGTCTAGTCACTGCCTAGTCAAAATAAAAAACCCAGCAGATTCAGCAAATTGCTGCTGCAGAGTTAGCTTCAAGCTGCTGTCAGAGTTCACCTGGCGCAAAACTCGCGCCTCCCCAGAAAAAAAAGAATAAGAAGCGAAGGGCAGTATTTGTCATTCAATGTCGCATCCTTGGTCAACCAACTACAAGCCAAGCTGCACAAATGTGGTGGCTGCCTTCACCACCTCTGGGTTGGAACATCGGTTGATGTCACACGCACCATAGGCTACTTTGAGGAAAGCAAGCTCCTTGTCAAATGGAAGTTTGCGTTCTGGTTCTGGCTTTGTCCCCACAACATCACTGAAGATCTGCAGCCCTGCAACCAGATCGCCAATGTAGAGCAAAAAGGACCGCTCAGAAAATGGCAGGGATGCGAGGTGTTTCGCAGAAACCCCCTTGCTGCAATGGCAAAGGAATTTCTCCAGGCACAGACATGGCCGCAAGGCAAGCGGCAACACCTTGACTTGCGTAGGAAGAAAAGCTCTGCAAAAGCCTGCTCAACACTTCAAAACCCTGGGCAACAATCTCTGAATGCTTGCTGCCATCTTCTTGGGGAAGGCGGCTGACTGCCTCCCTCAACCGAACATAGTCCTGCGCACACAAAGCAACTTTCACTGTTATTGAAAAAAAAATGTACCATAATAACAAGAGGTGTAATTTTTGGTATGGTCCGGTATGGTATAGTTACAATTCATTCTAAATTCCAATTGATAGCATTCGCATGTTTTTGAACTAAACAAACAAGAACCCAAACTGCAATGCACTTGGACTTGGTCAAGTCCTGCAAGAGAAGATTAAGGAGCTCGAAGCTGAACTCCTCTCCAGCCTGGGACTTTGACTCTGCGGACTCTTTCGACGAGAGCTCATTCATCAAAGTTCGGAGATCAGCTGCATGTTGCTTGGATTCTGCGTCCAATTTCCAACCCATAAGCATCTCATGGCAATGCTGCCAGAACTGCTTGAACATAGTCTTGCCTGAGAGGGCTTGGATCGGCTTGTGATGGGCTTGCAGAGCAGCAGACATCAATGTGCCATTGATGTTCTCGACAGCCAAGACCGCCTCAAAATCGGAAATGGACTCCACGGTGTGCCTAGAAGCGTGGATCATCTTGTGCCAAACTTCAAGAGCCCTTGCCATTGCAGGCGATAGGACAACCTTGTCAAACCTCTTCAAGCCTGATGGAATTAGGGCTCGAAGTGCCACCATCACATCCTCGAACACTGTGCAGGAAAAGATGCGGAGGATCGCCTGCAAAATCCACTTTGTTTGCAATTTCAAGACCTGGCCCAGTACCGAGCTGAAACACATGTTTTTCTATGCTGCTGTTGCCAGCATTGCGACTGGTGATACAGTTGGAAAGCCGCAACATTTGAAATCATAAATCATAAAACTCACAAGTTGACAGTTGACTCATCAGTAAGTCATAAGTCGAATTAAAAGTCACGTCAAAGCCATGATATGTCATGAATTGAAAACTCAGATTCCGGTTCCTGTCCTTGTCAGACTGAACTCGATTTGACAAGCAGTCAGGGCACATGTAAAAGAAATCGGACATCAGACCGTACCTGTTTGGGCACAATGGCAGTTGCATGTTGGGTTCTTGAATTTTCGAGGCTAGGGAAATCATCTGGCCACAAAAGGGCACATAACACACACACACACACACACTTATGTTATGTTGGGTGGCACCATGTACAACAAAAAAATTCAAATACAGATTTGAAGCAAAATCTGAAAAAAATTGATGACAATGAAACCAGGCTACAAGCCAGCTGCAGCTGGAGAATCATCAGCAATTCCCATGCTTTCTGAGAAAAACAGTCGCGCTCGAACTTTCAAAGCCCAAGTAGCATCAATGTTGCCACCATCTTCAAGGAGTGGCTTGATGGAAGCTGTCACCCAAGCCTGGCAACAACATTGAACCACCGTGAGTGAGTCAAAACTTGCACAGTCACATATTCCAACATTGTGGTTACAACGCAGTGGCTGACACGGCTGCAACAAGACTGGCCAAAAACATTTGATCAACAACGCAACTACCTTTCCTGAACAAAATGAAACAACTTCGCTCAAATCGCCTGAACCCAATGAATTGGAAAGCCAATCCAGACATCACCGTCGACCTTCTTCACTGTATCTTGGAACTTGTTGACGGCTGCGAACAAATTCTCCAAATCAATGGATCCAGATTTTCCAGCTGCCAAAGCCATGTCCTTCAGCAGCTTTGCAGATTCGAACATAGATTTCAGGTAGCCACAGCGAGCGCTCAGTGTGGGCTCCTGTCTAGTTGCTTTCTCTTCTGGGTACTCCATTTTTTTGTCGGTCTTGCCATTCACCTTCGATAAAGCCTTGATCGCATTCTTCACCTCCGTCTCTTTCACCTTGCCACCGTCAGAGGACAAAAGTTTTTCCAAAGTTATCATGAAGGGTTTGATCTTTTCCACCTCCGCCCTCCATTTGCCTTTGGTAACCTCCCTGGTGATGGCCAGCGGAATAGCAAAGACATCGCCATGTGCAGTGCTCGAAAAGTCTTGAGCACTGAAGGGTATTGAGTGTTCCCAAGTGTCCCGCTTGCAAACTTCCTCCTGATTGTTGTCCAATCTTTCCACTTTGGGGACGCGCGGCAAGTCAGCAGCTGGGATAGCTTTCACCGAAGGAGCCTTTCGAGGAACTCGGGCAGGTGCTGGAGACCGAGATCTTGGGCTTGAAGGCCTTGGTCTTGAGTTGGCGGGCACCGGTGTAAGTGGCACTGGCTGTGACCTCTGCGGCCTCCTAGGTCTGGCCAATGATGAACTGGCCAAAACCTGATCAAGAGCTTGGGGGGTTTCAGCACCACCATTCTCTTCAATCGCTTGGCGGTACATCAAAGCAATTTCCTCATCATCCACATCTGATTCGTCTTCTTTTGGTTTCTTGGAAGGTTTCGGTGCTTCCTCATCCTCAGACGACTCCACCTTCTTCTTGCCTGCAAATGTCACTGTCAAGTCATTGTTACACAACAAAAATTGAGAACTGCTTGTTTGGAACAATACTACTAATACAACACAATACAATGACAATGAAGAATGAATATAATAGAGGAGTAGATTAGTATCTAGTAGCAGGTTGGTAGCAAGAAGGCCCAATCATCCCAATTATCAACAAGATCTGTGCCAACGAATCGATCGATCAACCAGCAGTCTGAGATGGTGTGCCTTCCTCTGCCTTCTTGGCAAGCACCTCTCCCATGGACATTCCAGATTGCTTTGCAAGAGATTCAGCAACCCCGGCACGTTCCTGCTCAAAGGAATTCTCCCTGAGCGCAAAGTTCGGAAGTCAAAGTTGCTGACTACCCCTTCCACCAACATCAATCATAATAATCAATCATCATTGAATCATTGATCATGTTTTATCAAGATTTTTTGAGTTTCAACTCATGCACAGCATACCTTTCTGCTGAGCTGCAACTGGCCCTGGCGAAGAGCTTCAGCATCATCATCAATCACACGCTGATCAGCCAATTGAATCTCATGGCAAAGTGAACCACTCCAATAGCCTTTCTTGAGTTTTGGAATGAACACCGCTGGTGTTTTCTGCTGGGTGACTGGATCAATGCTTGTTGTTACCTTGTGCCCAAGGCCGTTGCTGGCAGGATCACCGAAGTCCTGCAAAATGCAACTCTCCTTCAACTCCCACAGCCATGGCAACGGCAAAAAAATATGGAACAAAACAGATTTATGAGTCATGAGTGTCTATTTGATTAGAGTTTAAATTATTAATAGGTAAAAAAAAAGAATTCAAAATTTGAACTCTGTGCAATAAATAGATGAGAATCTTGCAGATTGGAGAAAGACCTGAGAGTACATAGGCTCAAAAAAACATATTGGTCGGTGAGATTGGTTGGTGGGGTCACTGGCATCTGACGGTAGTCCTTCTTGTAGACATCTAAGGCAACAAAGGTTCCTTTGAGTGCGTTGGCCACATTGAGGTTGGTGGTCTTGGTGACTGTTCTCTTTCGCTTTTTCACGCGTGTGCGACCTGTTTGGATCTTCTCTGACATTTCCTCCAAATAGGCTGCACGGCCTTGCAACATCAAATCAAATCCCACTAGTCTGAAAATGCCGGACGCAGGTTGGATCTAGCTAAAGTGAAATGCAATCGTCTGACCAGCCAAGAATTTGGCCAAAATTGATTTGATTTGTTACAACTTCAATGACCAAATGCCAAATCTGACAAGCCTTCGTCAAACTCTGCTTTGAACTCTGGCTTGGAAAGACCATCCACAATTTGCTCCCTCTTCAATTGAGGAAAACTTCTTCTGCCGCTTTCGTGGCAGCTTTTGCATAAAGCACCTCCCAAGCAGCTCTGAGAGATATAGAAACAACCAGAAAAACAAAAATGCGTTCCAAGCCTGTGGGCTGCTCCACTGTGACACCTGCTGCTTTCATGGCTTTTGTCAACTTGTAGAAGCCAGGTGCCCACCTTGGCGTTGATTGATCTCTTGATGGACTGGTGGTGAGCAAAAAAAATCACACGATAACATGCTCGCAGCGAAGCCTAGCGTCTGAAGTCAGCAAAGCAATTTGTTTGATGAATTTTGTTAGCAACAACTTGTCTTG
The DNA here is from genome assembly GCA_009767595.1 of Symbiodinium kawagutii. Lineage (NCBI taxonomy): Eukaryota > Dinophyceae > Suessiales > Symbiodiniaceae > Symbiodinium > Symbiodinium kawagutii. The sequence continues at coordinate 531,287 of VSDK01024625.1, forward strand.
CTTCAGTAAATCAAAAAGAAAGTAAAATAAGCTGATGTGGAAGAAGCACTGCCGGCAAGGGGCTCAACATAGTCTGTTGTCACCCAGGGATCGAAGTCATGGGTTGTTGCCTTGCAACCCTGGCAAGTGAGCCTAAGCAAAGGTCGTGGACGCTGCTTGCGGCCTAACAAAGCCCTGATGCCTGCAGGCGTCAAAGACAGGTTGATGTCAGGCATCATGGCATGCCTTGCATCATCAAACTGGTGGCAAAAAAGAACCTGTCCCGGCCGAACTTGTCCCACTGGTTGATCGTCCTCCTCTGATTCTCCTTGATGAGACAGTGGCACTTCTGAAGGTGGAACATTATCAAGCGCATCGAACTGAGGAGCATCTTCTTGACTTTCTTCAGGGAAATCCATCGAGCAACCTCAAACAACAAAAACATTATGAAAACATGTTCTGAAATGAACAACATAATCATCATTCTGAAGGTTTGCTTTTTGTTTGCTGCAGCGTGCCTTTCGCAGTTAAGAAAATAACAATTTCAATGCAAAGTGTATTGTACTATCTTGCATAGACCTTTTTCATACTCTAATCATTTTTTTGGTTTGTCAATCAAACTACTTCTTTGGGAACATTTTGAGCTGCTATTTGGTTCTTTATACTGTATACTTTCTTTTTGACTTTGTGGCACTATGGTCTCCAACCCTTCCAGGCCCCAACCCCTCGATTGGAGAGCCATCCAATCCCAGGAAAAAGTCTGTTCTCTGGATGCCATGATCGGAGTCCTGGTGGTTATATCAAAATGATAGTTTTCCTTAACTTTCCAAAAAACACAAATTCAATATTTTGTTTTTCTTGCACTATGTGGCACTATGTGGCCCTATCAAATACAGCAATTTTAAATTAGTCTGCGGCACGATCAAAAAATATCATTTTCTTGATTTTTGAAAAAAAAAACATTTTTGGGAAAAAGAAACTCGGTGGCGCTATGTGGCGCTATGTGGCGCTATCAAAAAGTAGCATGTTTCTATGATTTTCTCAAAATTTATGATTTTGACGCTCTGTGGCGCTACGTGGCGCTATGTGGCGCTATCAAAAACAATCATTTTCGTTAATTTTCTCGAAATTGTCATTTTTGAACGATTTTGAATCTCTGTGGCGCTATGTGGCGCTATGTGGCGCTATCAAAAAACGCATTTTTTGAACTTTTTTGAACCTCTGTGGCGCTATGTGGCGCTATGTGGCGCTATCAAAAACAATACTTTTTGTCGATTATCGTAAAATTAGCATTTTTGAGTATTTTTGCAGCTCTGTGGCGCTATGTGGCGCTATGTGGCGCTATGTGGCGCTATCAAAAACAATCATTTTTGTCAAATTTCTCAAAATTAGCATTTTTGAACGATTTTGAAGCTCTGTGGCGCTATGTGGCGCTATGTGGCGCTATGTGGCGCTATCAAAAACGATCATTTTTGTTGATTTTCTCAAAATTAGCATTTTTGAACATTTTTGCAGCTCTGTGGCGCTATGTGGCGCTATGTGGCGCTATGTGGCGCTATCAAAAACGATGATTTTGGTATTTTTGAACGATTTTGAAGCTCTGTGGCGTTATGTGGCGCTATGTGGCGCTATGTGGCGCTATCAAAAACGATCATTTTTGTTGATTTTCTTAAAATTAGCAGTTTTGAACCATTTTGAAGCTCTGTGGCGTTACGTGGCGCTATGTGGCGCTATGTGGCGCTATGTGGCGCTATCAAAAACAGCACTTTTCTTTGATTTTATCAAAAAGATCAATTTTGATCAATTTTCCAGCTCTGTGGCGCTATGTGGCGCTATGTGGCACTACGAGAAACCACCATTTTCTTGATTTTTTAAAAAACGACATTGTTTGATTTAAAGAAAGGCTATATGACACATAATTGCTTTGATTTTATCAAAATTAACATTTTTGATCACCGATTTCTTTTCGCATATTATTACTTTTGAAAAAACAAAAAACAAACATATCATTAATCAATTTTCCAATTCCGCGGCACTAGGTGTCACAATGTAGCTCCTCACAAACTTGTCTGACCTTGCACAAGCACAAAATGAAACTCGTTTTGGTTCCTTAGAATCAGACCGGCAAGACCCGAAGAGCAATGTGGTGGAGAAAGCAGAGTCTGAGAGATTGAGCCGGCAATCTGATCGGGGCCCCCATCAAACCAAATTCCAATTCAGCATGCAACTGCAGTGCGTGTTGCTGACAACTAATGATTTGATTCGGCCTGCTGCTGTTTTCCTGCCCATGACTGAGGACAAACAAACATTTCGAATTTCGAAGTCTGAAAAGCAGTCTTGGACAATCTGGCTGTGTCTCGCTGGATTGCAATTCAATTCTATGAAATAAAAAAAGCTAACAAACTCACATTTGCTGTTTGCTGAACACAGCCAGGCCACTGGCAACAGGACCTGTTGATTAAAAGCAGTTGTCACCTCTTGTTAGAGTTCGCCGTGTGTTTGGCCAGCGCAACCCACAGTGAAGCACAAACACTCTGGGAGTAAGAACTCAATGCTCACAACTGCTGATCACAGTGCAAAAATTTGATGCGAATCTGGCTCAGTAACCCATGTTGTTTGTCAAGAAATGGTTGACTTACTGGTAGAAACAATTACGGAATTCAATATAAGCAGGCTATCATCATCCTTGCACTGCATGGAGCAACAAAGCATCTGCATCTGACCTACCACCACCCGTGCATGATTTGACGTCTGGAAAGTTCACGTTTGCGACCCTTCCCAACCGTACTTTTCAAAGGTGTTAACCCTGACGTGGCAAGGGCTAACAAACTTTTGGAACTCAGCTCAGCTTCTCTCTTCTTGTCTTTCTGAAACTTGTCGATGGGGGTGAGCTTCTGTAATCGAAGTGAGTACGTAGAGGCCGTAGAGGCGAGTGGTGCAGCCAAGGTTCCTACGGCTTCTCTTGGATGTTGGCACACGATGCTGAAAGCGCCACAGTTGGGAGACTGGGACTGGTCCAACTGGACCAAAGTCACACTATCACCACTACGGCACGAACTTGTCATTGACCTGACTTCAAGGCTGTGAAGTTGCACGCCCCGCCCACTCACCTGCTCTTATGTGCCTTGTGCCAAAACAAGAACCTGCAGAAGATCATGTGGTGGTGTGTTAGTGTGTTGTTTTTATGAAAACGATTGATTTCAAAAATTGAATTCTGGATCCCTGCTGCTGCTGAATCAATAGCTTTTGTCAGCTTCACTGTCAGTTGTCAGAACCTGAATGTTCATCCAATTGACGAATTAGCCACAAGAAGCATAGCATTTTTCTTTCCCACACAGTGCACTTGATGGTGGGACATTGTTCGAGGCACCCAAACCTGGATGAGACTGAACTGGCCCGAAGCTTCTCATGGGCAGAACCTGATGGAAACTGATTAGGCCAAAGAGCAAACAGAATTAGTTTTTCAAAAAAAATAAATTCAAGCAAACGCCAACACATCTGTACAAAATTAGACGATGAAAAATAACTTAGAAAAATGTTTTCGGGAAGAACAATAAACAATGCCCGTGCATGAAGCCAAGTGCCTGGGTTGGTCCCAGAGCAAAAAGGACAGAGGCCAATTCAAAGAAGCCAAGAAAAATGGGTAACCTAAACCCAGAAAATTGCTGCGAAACAAGAAGAGCAACCTGCAAGATATCCCCCACTTGCAGAGCGAAACATAATTGCCTTTTAATTAGTACGGACTCCAAAAGGCCTCCCCCTCGCATATTATGTTTTATTTTTTAATGCAAAATATAGAACAAAAAAATGAAATCAATCGAAATTGCACTGTTACACTGTTATTTAGGAGGCCTTCTTCTGTGGTAGGTGCCCTTGGGCACAATTCTACCATGCTCATCAGCATTGCGGAAGCAAAATGCCTGGCCTAGCCACCCCACTAAGGCATCTTCCACTGCATCAGAGCCAGAGCTTTCAAGTGGAGCCGTTAAATAGCAATTGGCATGCACGCAGCAGTTGGCCGCCATGCCAGCTGGAGTCCAGTGCAAAAGATAGGACATAGTACCACACTTATAGCTACCACAGCGGATCTCGTTCCGAACCCGAACGACCTCCCCAATCTGTGGAGCTTTGAAAACAATGTCAGAGTCAGAATCCTTATTAGATTTCACTTGGACTCCAGCCGGCTCAGCAGCTGCACCCTCGTTGTCAAACGCAAGTTCTTCAAACAAATCGAGCAATGCTTCAGGACAGGCCGGGTCCTCCAGTCCATCCGCATCACCTTCTTGATCTGAAGCATGGCTGCCAGCCTGACTAATATTGAGTACTTGGAGCATTCAGCCAAAATGAGCTGACTGGCCGATCCCACGGTGGGACCGGCTGACTCCACCGCAAGGAATGGCGGTTAATCATGAACAAGTAGAGGGCTGCTACAAAAAAATATTTCCAAAGTAAAATATCCAAAGAGTGAGAAAAGAGTGATGAGAGTGTTTGTTGCAAGAAACAAGGGGTCTTGCAAGAATGAGCACAAGAAGGCGCAGCAAAAATCGTTAGCAGAAAGAGTGAGAATAAGAGTGTCCATCCGACAGTCGGACGTCTGTCCTAAAGGAAGTGAGCAGAAGAGCGAGCACGGTCTCACAAAGCCAGCATCAAATCAAAAGAAAAAAGCAGAGCGCGCCCCCTTGTCTATGAAGTTGAAAGTTTGGTTAAAGTGCTAGGATGCTCTGTGTAGCAGTTCAGGGCTTTTCTGAAGCGTTCTTTGCCAAGAGACTGAGGGAACAAAATCCGAAGGGTCTGCATCTCCGGTTCCAGTGTCTGGTGCTTTACATTGATGTACCGGCCACCTGTCAGCTCAGGCTTGCATTTGATCACAAAGATCCAATGGAAAAACAACAATGACACACTGACACATCAATTACTCCAAAATGCCTGTCTGTCACAGTGTCACATTTGTTTGGCTGCCAACCTTTTGTCAACAACCACTGCCCTCATTATGCCCCAGGCACACAGCACAGTCGAGTGTGGGGCGTGGCAAGTGAAACTGGATGGTGCCAATGGACCTTGGAGGCTGGCAAGGAGTTCACACACAGAACAAGACTGTTATTTGCCCAAAAACTTTGCAGAAGCAACGGTCTTTGTTTTTGCAGTTGCGTCTGCGCACCATTCATTGCCGATTGGCCAAAACCAATGCAGAATGGTAAAAGGAATTATGAATTATCAGTGCACATCTGGCTGAGGCTTTAGATTTTTGATCATCATAGCCATAGCCTGGTTACCAATCTCCTGACTCACTTTGTGAAGCTACTCCGACTCCGACCTGCTTTGCCTCCACACTGCTTTGCCCTCACGAATCGTGACCTGCACCCTCCTGGGCTGGACAACTCCCATCCAGATGATTCACTCTGCGATGACAAGCACAGCGGCGATGGATCTGAGTCGGAGTCCGATCCACCACCCACTGGGCAAATTGGTAACGACAAGGACGATAGTGGCTCTCCAAGGACAGGTGGCATGGCAAGTGCCAGCTTCACAGCTGGATGCTGTACAGACTCTTTTCTGGAATAAAACATGGGCTCAATGAACTTGTCAGCAGCCAAAGCGATCAACCCAAAAAATACTGTCAGCATAGCGGTCAGGACTACGGCTTTCATAATTAAGTCAGAATCTGATTCACAGCCGAGAGAAGCCGAGCCATGGCTGTGAGACGACATGATGAATAGAGACTGACCAGGGCAGAAACTCAAGGCCACGTTTCTTGGGCCAAAAACTGACAATCTCAAGTCTCAAGCTATTCATATCTTAGTTTAGATTAGTTTAGTTTAGTTTAGTCTATTTTTTTCCTCAAGCTGCTCAGCCACCAGTACAGACAAGAGACACTGGCGAATGCTCCAGCACATTGACGTACAGGATCCCCTTCTCCTTCATGTTGATGAGCAGCTCTGCGACCAACTCCCAGCTTGTCTGGAAAGAGAAACAACCCTCATTGTCAACATATAAAGATGCCAGCTGCCCAGAGCCAGAACTTGGCGAAGGCTTCATGGCTAGCTGCAAGAATGTTGCAGCCAAAGGTCGAAGAGACAGGTGGCCCAAAAAGCAAATCTTACAGACGCTGCACTCCACAATTTGTGGTGGTTGGGTTGAGCTAGAACTTGACCCTGATCCTGTGGGAAAGAGGGTGCTTCCAGGCACATACCTGAACACAACGGCAACATCACCTGAAGCAAGGAATGCTTTGGCAGAGGATTGCGGCAACTTCTCATCGATTTGCTTCCTGATCTCTTTGAAAATCTGTTGGTGTAACAAGCTTTGGTCACTCACAAGACTGGAACATTGCGATTTGCAGCTTGATCCCTTCAACCAACAGGGCGGCTCATACAGAGTGGCTGTTTCCTCTTGCATTGCATTTTGAAGAGTGGGATTGTGGGTGATATCTCCAACCTCAGCAGCCCACATCTGGGGGGAGTTGGTTCGGTTGACACCCTTTGCCCTGGCTTGGGAAATCTCTTCTGCAGAAACTGGATACTCAGGCTCAAAAGCCTTCGCAGTGTGAGTGGCACCCCAGAGCCTGGCAGGAGACTCTGCGTGGGTTAATCTAGTGAGCATTGAAGTCTGGATCTGAATCTGAATGTCATGTCATGTCTTTGATGCTTTGCTGAATCGGAATCTGAATACGCTTGAGCAAGCGACCCAGAAAAGACTTGGTCGTTGTTGCCGTCCCCAGAATCATCATCGACCTGCCCACAAGCAACTAATTTTGCAATGAAATAATAAATCAAATCTGATTCCAAATTCTCAGCATCCTGGCCTGGACCCTGGATTGCTTCCTCTTCTTGTCGCGTTTGTCCTTGATGACTCGATTGGAAGATCTTGCAAGGTCACCAAAAGATTTCATCAGCCCAGCACCATCTGATGTGACCTGGCACCACACCAGCAAAACATCTCAGCTGCTCAAATTTTAAGTAATGTAGAATCAACCAGTCTGACTGATGTGCACTGTTCATGAAAAAAATAAGGCAGAGTAAGGTCCTGTGCTACATGGCTGTTGTTTTTTTCTCGGCAAATTTGATCCTTCAAAATGAAGAACTCAAAAAATCGTGAGGGAAAGCAGGTCAGGAGGCCACTTTCCTGGACTGTACAGGCCACAAGCCAAAAGAATGGCAATCACCAAATCACAGTTCTGATGTTCTACGTCGCAGCCGGAGGATCCTTCCACAGCGGCAGCGTTCGATGTCCATGGGTGTGCATTCTGCACAGTCGTGCATGTCAAAGATTTTACGAATTCGAGCTCTTTCAGCCGCCGCATCATTTGAACTCTCATTTGAGTCAGAGTCATTGTCATGATGCTCCTTGTTCTTGCCATCGTTTCTGTCGTTGTTGACTGGCGTGTCCCTTTTCAAGGATCCCTTGTCTCCATCAAGCTTTTCGTGATTGTTTTTGTCTATCGGTTCAGCTACCTGGAGGATCTGTGCATCAATGCCTGCGCAAATGCTGCTGTCATTTGAGTCTGAGTTGCCTTTGCTGCCAGCACTGTTGCCCGCGGCAACATGCACAGCCTCTGAAGAAAGTAGTTGAGTGCTGGAAGTGGCCGACATGGCAAAGTGGGAGAGTGTGGCTCTTTGTTGAATTGTTGCGATCATCTCTCAGTGGCTCAGCATCCCTGCTATTGATCTGTCGGTGTCACACAATAATGTCAAATATGTGTAATTTAACTTAACCGTTTTAATTTGTGCGACGTTAAGTCCTGCAAAGTGCAAAATACTGCGCAGGCCCGGAGTGATGTCAACTCACAAATCATCACTAACACCAACCATAACCATCATTATTGTCGTCATCATCGTCATCATCATTCATCATCATCACTTATCACCATTGAATCATCATCACCATTGAATCATCATCATCATCATCATCATCATCATCATCGTCGTCATTGTCATCATCATCATCATCATCATCATTATCATCATCATCATCACCATCATCAACATCATCATCACCATCATCATCGTCATCCAATCGTCATCTCGAAGCAACTTCACAAGCACCAGCTCCCTGTTGCATTGCTGGAGGCCTCCAATCTCTTCTTCAGCCAGGATTTGAACAAAGGTGAAGACATTCCCTTGGCAATTTCCTTGCCTCAGGTAAACTAAACAGAAGCCAGCCAGCACAGCAACTCACAAAAAACCTGAGAAGGGGAGGATGAAAGACAGGGGTTGCGGCAGTGGTCGAGGCTGCATTACGTGCCGAAGGGCAGTCAGCAAAACCAACGCCTTACCGTCACCCTTTTTGCTCAAAATCCACCTAGGACCTAGCTGGTTCTTTAAGCCATCATCTGAATCTGACAAGTGGATTGAGCCTCCAACGGTCAGTGCAAGCCATCTTGAATTGCTTCCAGTAAAAGGACTTGGCCAAATTGTGCCCATGCTGGCGGCCGTAAGCAGTCGTAGCTGTAGCACAAGAGCTGTTGTCATCCATGTCCCTGCCAGAATCTGAAAAACTTGATCGTCTCTGACCTCCGCACACAGTCCGTTGCCACCAGGGGTACTCAATAACACAAGCAAAAAGGCAAAGGGTGAAAAGGACGTCACAAACACAGAGAAAAAGAGCCAGAGATCAATCAAGTCAAGTCAAGTGAAATTCAAGTCAGAGTCATGTTGAATGTTCTCCCCGCAGCTGAATGCCTTTCATTTGGAGGCACTGCTTCAAGAGAAGTCGGCGGTCCTTCTTCTTCTCTTTGACAGCTTCATCGGTCTGCCCTGCCTTTCGGTTGAACCTGAGCAGCGTGTGCTAGCTCCAAGAATGCACAGCCCTACAAGGCCCACAAGTTAGTCTGAACTCTGAACCCAACACCAAACAAACATGAAGTCCCAAGCAAATTGAAGTTTGAAGTTTGAAGCCAGTCACCAACAATGCTGTTGAGTTGCTGAACAATCTTAGCATGGCAGACTTTCACAGAATTCAGGAACGCTTCTGCTGACATCTTCAGCACGGACTTTGCCGACCCCAAGTGACGGCTCTCCGTCACACTCTTCACCATTGGGTGCGAGCACTCAACCTTCCATATTCCAAGGCGGCCTTGGAAGGCGGCAACTGAAACCACCTTCTCAAAGTGGGCAAATGCCTGGGCCAACTTAACAAAGACAGTGCTGAGAAGTGAGAAGGAATTGAGCAAGGATGCAGGCAAGGCAAACCAGAAAGATCAGCAGTGTTGCAGAAAATATTTGGACGCCAGTGACGCCAGCCTCTTCCTCTTGCATTCCCTTCAGACTGTGCTGAAGAGGACGCCCAAAGCCAGGATCTAGGCAGCAAGGACGGATTTGGAGAAATTCTTGAAAGAGCGTCCAACCTGGGCAGGAACAACAGTTAGATTCTGACTTTAAATTTTAGGTGAGACTCGACAAGCGCATGATATCAGAAGAACTTCAGAAGAACTCATGAGACTGAGACTCAATCTGGACTCTGGACAATTTTGTTTTGTGAATTCAATCAGTTGAATTTCTGTCTGAGCTCAAAGACGTTCACGCTGCTCCTTCTGAGCTCCACCCACCCATTTCAAGGGGCTGTGAAGCAATGGGCGATGAAGCCTCCCAGCTCCAACAGAAAAAGAGAGAATTTGAAAAAATAACAATGCACAGAAGGCAAGCCGCAAACCGGAAACCCACAAACCAAAACACACACACGTCACACAAATGATTTGCGTGCGCGCAAACAAATCATGCTCATTTGATGTTCTTGTGGATCAACCATCGTGGCCATGGCCTCACACTCACACCCTCCGTTTTCTCCTGGCCCTGCTCATGATTCCTGTCATTGGTAACCTAATCTCAAAGATCATGATCAGAATCAGAGCCTTGTCAAGCCAGGTTACCTGAAACTTGACTAGAACTTCGAACTCAACTTGAAAAACTCAATCATCATCTACTAATCGCCTCCTCTTGGCTGATGGAAGCTCGGGAGCCCACTCAGAAGGAAAAGTAAGTGAATCGCATTCATCTTCACACAGGGACTCCAGATCAGAATGAGGCACGTGGGTAGAAATTGTTTCAGCATAGTCGCTGCCGTTATCATCCTCACCGTCCTCACCTACAGTCTCATCATCAGTCAGATCCATGGCGTCATCTTCATCTTCAAATTCAATGCACTCACTTCCAGTGCCAGTGTCTTCTGTTCTTTGAAAGTGCCTCTCAATCTGATCATACGTCTGTTGAACCACTCCATTCGAATCCATCACATGGACATGCACACACAAGAACAAACCAGCGTCTGAAGTGGAAGTGTGGCTGGAGATGGAGGTTCCATCAGGCACGTCCGAATCTGAAGAGTCATGACAGTTTGGATCCGGATGGAATTCTAGATCAAAATCATCCTCGTCCTCGTCTGTGTCTGGATCATTCGCTTGGGGCTGGGCCTCATCATTCTCGATTGGTCCAGGTCGTCCAAGAAGGGCAGCGCCAGTACCAGCATTATCATCACAAAGGCAATCCCACGAACCAGCCATCATGGTCCATGGTTAGGCAGCCTGGTTCAATAGTAAACGTTGAACATCAATCATCAATCAATCATTCTCATCAAATCTGATTTCAATGTTGTGTCACTGACCGATGTTTTTTGTGACTTTAATTGTCCACTGAGCTTGAGCCGCCAATGACAGCTCCAGTCACCTGTCTACAGCAAGCTTGCTTATACAGTACTGTAGGACCAGCCCCAGACCCTGTGGGAGACTTGAACCATCCATTTGGAATTGCAAGTTCCGCAAATCAGCAAATACAAAGAGTCAGTCAGTTGATCAATTTGATTCATTCATTCGGAAATTCGATTCCCGCCAACGCATCGAACCACTGAAATGTCCCATGGGCCTTCGCCAAAGAGATGAAGCTCCTCACGGCTGTGTGCAATCAATGGCACAGAACTCAGAACTTTTTTGCAATCTGGGCACACTACCAGCCTATCAGCCGGACCCTGCCAAATTGAAATTTGTTGATTGGCGGCAACAGCCCCCCTTCCAAATGTCACATGTTTTTCCCAGCGCTGCGGAATGAATCTTACGGGTGAAACTCGTCAAGATACCTTCTTGTGAGTCTTTGAAGATTTCTCAAGGAGTCCGCAACTGTGGGGCGATTGACGGCCGAGCCTTTGACATCCTCTCATTTCTTTGTTGCCCAGCCTTGGGCAGCAGCTTCGGCGCTGTCGGCATCAAACTTTTTCTGGCGCACTTGGACTTCTTGCGCTTGGACTTGGGTCGCTTGGACTTGGCTCGGCGTTTCTTCTTTTTGCCACGTCTGAAGCCCCACCACTGACCGTCCCAAAGCCAGCTGGAACAGTACCAAGGACACAGCCAATCCGACCCATCCATTTTGCTCTTGCGTTCCTCATTAGTTTTTTTTTCGGTGCAAAATTCCTTGCATTTCTGGCAAGAGTCATGGAACTCCTCTTCAATCAGGACTTCCTCGTATTCTGCTTGGGAGTCCTCCTCATCGATCAAGATTTCCTCATACTCCTCCTCCTCCTCCTCGAAGTCTTCAACTTCAAAGTCTATTTCGTCTTCAAGAAGATCTCTCGGTTTCTGCGACTCTATGCGCCATCGCAGCATGATGGACTACGAAAAATTGGTTGCAATTGCAGTTTTTGTGATGTGGTGTGTTGCGACTTCGCACAATGGGTGCAAAATGTAAGCCATTCATTATTCATTCATCACTGATGTATAGAGTTAGTGAAAGAGACAAAGAGAATTAGAATTAAAAGGTCGGTAAAAAAAATTACCAACACAGCTGCCCCTTGGCTCCCTTGAGTCAGTGATGGTGGTGGCGCGGCGCGGCGCGTGTGCTTCATAGATCAGAGTCAGAGTAGATTCGGTGGACTAGATGTAGATCGGTAGACGGTAGACGGTAGATTGCTGGGTTTGGCCGCTAGCCCAAATCATCTGCATTGGAATTGACTGTCACGTAAAGTCTGCTGGCCGCTGTGGGCTATTTGCCAAAAATCCGAGCAATGCACAGTGACCAGGCAAGCGTGCAATTTCTGTCCTCCAATCAAGCACCGACGTGTGAGGACCAAGATGTCTTTCTCGGCGACGCTGCTTCCAAACCTCTTGCCAAGCTAGGCTGCAAAGGAAGAAATGGCTTAGGGGAGTGATCAATCTTCTTTACTTATTTTGAAAGCAGCCTTACTTTTTTGATAGAGAGCTCAAAATTCCAAAGCAAATGTTTGAGGCCAGGACAAAGCAAACATCTTTTGGTGGAATCTATTGCCAAACATGAGTTCGGCAATCTCGGTCAGCGACTTCTTGCTGATACTTCCAGTTGTCCTTGGCACAAAGTTTTGACTCAAGTTCGGGAAAAGAAATTGTTCAAAAATTCACGCTCCTGAATCCTGAACACTTGAAGGACAGGAAATGAAAGGAGGGCGAGCGCCATCACACTTTTTTGTTTGGCTGTTGGCTGCTTGAAGTCTAGCCTTTGGAGTTTCGATCCTTTGGACTTTGGAGCCTATTGTCCCGATGGAACTGCCCCCCTTGAGTTCAGACACCATTCTGCAAAGCCATGTGAGCCGGTTTTCGCGTCAGAATCGCTGAGGATACCTTGGTGAGCATGTGGCTGCTGGGCAGCTGGGAGATGAGGCAACGATTCAAATAACAGCATTAAACTAACTGGAAAGGCAAGGAATATATAATATTTTTATTAATTGATTGATTGATATATGATATATTATAATATATATGATAAGTGGAAGTTGCAAGCAAAAACATGAGAACTTGATCTCAGGCCCGCACTGTCCGAGTTGAACAAGTACCGTCTGCAAATTTCTCGCAAATCCCTCTCCTCAGTCTCTTTGCCTTCGCACCTGAACAATTCACCAGTCTGACCATGCATAGAATCTCGCGAACTTCTCAAAACCAAAAATCTAAAGATTTTTACTTTGGTCACTTTGGTCCGAAGAGTTCAGTTCAGTGTAGTTTAATTTCATCTAGTCATTTTCTAGCCATCTTTTATCTAGGCACTCGTCTACTGCAATCCAGTGTGCAGACAGTTTAGTTAATCATTTCCAAACTGGGCACACAAACTGAGAGCCTGGCTCAAAGCGCAAAATGTAAAATAGCAAGCGCCGTATTGGGCGGTTGCATTCCATCACAAGAAACATCTTGAGGGGCGTCTCTGGCTCATTCGCCCTGAGGTGAAGGAAAGGCACCACAAGCTTGGATGTGAGTAACTAGATTGATAGACTATAGACTGGACAGACTAGACATGTGACATAGGCATAGGCCATCCTTCATTGGACAACCGGACAACCAGCGAGGATCAGGATTGTTGGATTGATTTTGTTTGGCCCTTTGATTTCTCAAATAGAGCAGGGTCAAACACCCTTTGTAAGAATAGCTTGGCGCAGCTGGGGTCGCCACCATTTTGAAAGCATGCTACGTCTTGTGCGTTGCTGCGCCCTGTAAGCATCAGCATCTGACTGCTGGACCTTAAGACAGCGACAGTGAACCCCTCAGCACCAGCATCGGTTTCTTGCGCGCCAACTCCTGCACCAGCCAGCATGAGCCCATCTCAGAATCTCAGATACAAAGTCCCAAACAACACTGAGACTGAGGTTCTGACATCAAGGTCATTGAGGTTTGAAGCTGTCTTCCCGGGAGCTGCAGAAACTGCATCTGTATCATCTTTGGCAGTCAACGACATGAGAAGCGGAGACAGAAACTTGTGAAAACACGCTAAAGCTAATGCCCACTGACACACGGAAGGCACTCCTGTCCACCTGCTGGCAGCAGGCTTGCTGGGCTTGATGGATAGGAAGAGGTGCTGAAAAAGACAACACACATGATCCGCAACTGCTGCATGGATGCGATTGCGCATGGTTTCGGACTCCAATGCTTTGTCCTCTGCCGGGAAGGAATTCAACCGAACCAGGAAGGAGAAGCTTTTGAAAGAGACAATGCGAATTCCACATGATCCCAGCCCCAACCGCTGCATGAACGCAACTACGAATGGTTTCTTCTTGCAATGCTCCGTCCTCCACAAAAACAGAAACTGAACTGGAGGACCAATCTGAATGTCCCACCAACCTTGGTCAGTCTGCAACGCTGCTTTTGTTTGGTCAAGCTTCAAAATCGCAAATTCATTCCCTGTTTTAGACGATATTGCTGCTGCTTTTGAAAACACTCTCTTAGAATTTCAGATTAGTCAGATTCAGATTAGCGATGAGTCCACTAGTTTCGATATTATGTTTTTAATTTTTAAGCTTTTAGTCTTAGTCTTAGTTACTAGATTTACTTGACTTTGACTTAGACAGCTTCGGCTTGCCGATGAATCTTGTATGTTATAAAGCGCTCTACAATTCAAACTCACTCCAATGCTGAGTTCCACACCTCAAAAATTCTGCTGCGGATTCTACCATTGCTGGCACTTTCTTCTCCGGATCGGGGGTGCCAAAGTCAACAATGAAATCCAGCTTTGCATCAGAATCAGAAGTAAAGGTAGAAGTGATCGTAAATTTATCCGGAACCTTGCCCAACATTCTCATGGTTTCCAAATTGAACTGCAACGTTTCATTGGCATTGGGAGGCAGGGTGGACAAAGGTTTCAGCACTAGCCAATCATGAAGCATTCGTGCCGCAGTGCTCCTCAACACAGTCCATGTGTTGGCACTACCCATTTGGTTCCCTGCTCTGACCAAATTGGTGAGAAGGAAGGGCTGCCTCTTTGAAGCCGGTTGGGTGGTCTCACCGTCTTTCATACTTTTTTCATCAGTGGCAGCAGTCCCCATTCCTCTGCTTCGGCCACGTCCTCTGCCCCGGCCACGCCCACGGACACTGACTTCAGGCTCTGGCTGAGGCGCTTTGCTTGCTTCGCCCCATGGCCACGAGGATGGCAAGTCCTGAAACATAGCCAGAGCCAAGCCAAGCGAACTTGCAGCAAAAAAACGCACCAACAATTTGGTTTTGAAATCTGAGGCTTGAACAAGCCGCATGCACTGATCGGATGATGTCAAGTGCACCATGTGGCACGCGCAGTTCAATTCCAACACCTCAAATTCACATGACTCAACCATCCAAATCCAAACCCAAACCACACGAAACGCCCAAACTTAAACCAAGCCACCAACCCCCAAACTACCAGACCACCAACCATGCCCACTGACCGCCAGCCAAGCCAAACTTTCACTGAGAAAGCGCATCTCCAAGCACCCGTACAACCAAAACCAGAAGCCACCCAAACCAGCGCAAAGGACAAGGAAAGAGCGGATCCAGATGCCAAGAAAAAAACGTATGTTCGCAAGGGGCGGGGGCCAAGCCAAACCATCACACCACAAATGACCAAAGCCACCAGCCTCCAGCCTATTAAAGCCTCAACACCTCCCACTTGAAGCTGAAGGAGGAAGGAAGAGGAAGGAAGAGGAAGGAAGAGGAAGGAGGAACAGGAAGATGAGGATGGAATAGGAAGGAGGAACAGGAAGAGGAATAGGAGAAGGAGGAAAGGAAGAGAAAGGAGGATGGAATAGGATGGACGAAAGGAGGAAGAAGAGGAAGAGGAGAAGGAGGAAAGGGAGGATGGTGGAATACCGTAGTCTCAATTGGAGTTGTCAAAAACTGAGGATCTCCTGTCGCTGAGCTCCAAACCAAAGCATTTCTTTGTCGTTTGATGACCTGTGATGTGCACAAACACGGACAAAAAAATCCAAATGACATGACATGACAGGACATGACTTGACCAGATGACTGTCTTTGTCTTTTTCAATTCTAACTCTAACTTCTAACTTTTCAATAAATCAAATTTGGCCACTCACACCAAGCCAAATTGCTTGGGCACCTCGCCTCAAACTTCTTAACCAGGGCATTCGAGAAAGCGCCATCTGCCAGCATGATGTTGATGTGATGCCGGGCATTTGCCACCAACTGGGACCTGCAAGAAATGATTGAATCAGTAGCACTGGATTCCCTCCAATGCTGGCCAAACCCCGCCTGTTGCATCCTGAGAGAGGCATCCACCTATCTAGCGCAGTTTTGAGGGTTGAGGCAGTGAGTCGATGCAAACGAAGAGGAGGTACAATGATTGGCTCCTCCACTAGAAAGGTTGAAGTTGAAGTTGGAGCTGCTTTGGAGCACTGCTGGACTGCTGGCAATTCCAAATCACAGAATGTTTTCTGTTACATATTCAAGCTAAGGATTTAAAAATGAGAACAAGACTTTGGACAAAACACAAAGGTTTCAGCGCACAGTCTCCCAAACTCCTTCACAATGACAGGCTGCCCATCCTGGTTCATGTCCGTCACCTCAGCGGTCAACATAGCAAAAAAACAGAATACTCAAACGAACAACATCCCATACACAAACGAACAGCACAAATTTGGCTCCATATTTCAATACATTCCGCGGCATATTTTTGGTCTTTGTCATTGTTGGTTTCATTCGAAACCAGATCGCTAGGCCCTGGCTTGTCACCAATAATATTTTCTGCCCACTCTTCGCTGAGAGCCCAACTGTAATTTCTCCCTGTTGCATCACGATGCTCCTAACGGCATGCCCCGGCAGCAATCTGCGCATGTCTGTCACTAGATAAACTCAAATTTTGAATTCAAAAAAACAATGATAAATTAATTAAAAATTATAAATTATAAATAGTAAATAAACCAGTCAAGGCTTGGGCTCTGGCATAGTCACGTTTCTCTGTGACTGTGACTGCCTCTTCCTCGGAGAAAAAAACATCAGGGGAAGCAGCAGAAAACCAGCAGCTGAAGTGAAGAACGCGAGAAGACCGGGCCCCCTTGGTTTTAGATTGGTTAATGATGGAGCTTTCGTGCCCTACCCCAATCAAGACCCACTCCCTGAGTTGTGGCTAGTCTCGCTGCCAGATATGCTGCGCCGACATTGAAGCCGCTGTTTAAAAAAGACAGAACCGGACCAGCTAGACCAGTTCCACTCCCTCCTTTCGGCGATGTTTCCGAAGCCACTTGTTCCTGAGCACATCGTGGCACAAACCACGCAAGCAAACATCCATGGACCAACCGTGGACAATGACAGGAAGCACATGAACCATTCCGAATCAGTCACACAGCCTCAGCCACACTTAAATAAATCCAAAATGAAAACGATTCACATTACCTTCCTTAACTTTAGTCAGTCTAATCGAAATCTGAGTCTAGAGTCTAGATTATCTAATCAATTTTCAAATCTAACCGCGATGTCGGCTTGCCCACCCAATCAGGACCCAATCTATGCCAAAAATCTGTTTCATCCCACAAGATCAATTGCGATGTGATGTAGTCGCAAGCTGCCACATCAGGGTTTGCCTAAGCCACCAGGCTCTCGGGATGATGGAGCTGCTCCCTACGTACAACATTGTTTTGGCCTTTGGAACTCTGGCCTGGACCATGACAATAACCAGGACCATATCATATCAAAACAATGTCTTGTCTCTGCCTAGTTGTAGTCTTTATGGTCTGCCGTCTGCCGCCTGCTCATTTCCCATGTTTGTCTTCAACGCTGGACTGGAGGCGGGGTAAGTTTCATTTCTGTAGCAGAAAATTGGCCAAGAATCAAAGGTGGCAAAACCCAATCAGAATCGAAGTAGAAATTAGAACATTGGGATCTGCAAAATTTAATGGGCAATCTTCGCGAAGACACCAGGAAGTTGCTGAAGAAGTCCTTTTGTCGCAGCAATGCAACAAGCGCAACGTTCACTTTCGATTCCCGCAAAAAGCGAGCATCAAAGGTATCCTTGCAGACGGGAGCTGAGGAAACTGACTCACAAGATTTTGCTGCGACTTGACAGAATGGAGAAAAAAATTCAAGATACTCCAAGATGTTGTGAAAGGAAATGTCCAGGATTGGAAGCGAAGCAGTAAAATGCTGCAGCTGCATCGATAAACTGTAAAACTATTTTCGTACATGATATGATATGTATGATTTTGAATGCTTGCCCCACAGTGCCACCCACTTTCCTATCCAAGGTTCACCAAGTTCCTTTGTGATGACACTTGCCGGTTTGCTCAGAAGACCGGTCTTCTCAGACAGTGATGCCACAGCTTGGGTCAAATGCGTAGCCACCACAGAAACGTGGCTGTCTGCAATCCGCCCGGGTAGCCAGGCAGCAGCTACTTGCAACTGAGCCTAAGTCTAAGGTTTCCACACTTACTCAAAACATGGCGGTTTCAGTGGTGGCTCATTGGGAAACCAAACGCGAGCACAAGAAAAACCAATTGACAACTCTTCTGACTCCTGACTATGACTCATGGCTCACTTATGAATGACTCACTCTGCTAATTTCCGCAAGAATTTTTGGTCCCAGTGTCATCAAGATCTCTTGATGATGATGGCAGATCAATATCCACACGTGGCCTAGACGATGCCCTTGCCTTGCTCAAAGCTTTTCTGCAGCCGCGTGCGTGCCACGCCCGATCTTGCGCCCCCGGCCCAATGTGCTTGCTGCCAAATGCTGGAACGTAGTCCAACGGGTCCACAGGAGGAGCCATGGTTTGTGACTTGGAGTTGGTAGTGAGAAATAAAGTGTGAACTTGAACTGTGAACCCATAATGTTATAGTTATAGTCTGGTCGTAGTAAGAAGGGAAAGTTGGTGTATGACTCCATTGAAAATTGTAAATGAGCCAACACTTAATCATGTATCCAGTATCCAGCCGATGCTCCATCCATTCTGGAAAGCCTACATTGATTGGATTGGATTGGTAGACACGGCACGATGCTCGCTGGCGCCTGGGCCAAACTGGCATTTGGATCGGCTTGGCTTGGATTTGTTCACATTCATCGCCGTAGTGATTCAGCCCCTGCATGCTGAAAATGCAATTTTCTTTTGTTTCACCCCATCGCTCGACATTGTGTCGCTGGGACATTCTCGCACACAGAGTCTTGGGTGCATGCGAAAACAAATGGAACCAAAATGCGACACCAGTACACCAACCATACAACCATAGGACCAGAGGACCATACAAACATTTTTTTTTATTTTTTATGAACACTGATACTTATACTTATACTGATATCATATATTTGCATCATTAAATCATAGTTGATGGGAAACCCACTGTCTCCAGCGCGAAAAAATGTCCAACACAACGTTAAGTTCCCGTGCAAAACATGTCTGGCACACTTTCCTTAAAGTAGTCACAGGTGCTTTGGCCATTTTGACTTTTTCATTGTGACTCAGGCATCTCTTCAACATTTCGCGCATCAGAAGACTCAGAAGACGTTCTCTCGCGTTCACACTCACAGTCATTGGTTGCTTGATACAATGACTGCTGGTCCGTCGGGGGTAGGTATGGACGAACATACGAGAAGTAACAGTAAGGACACATCTTATGGTCGGCGATCTGTTCGAGACAATGCACTGTCCATTGCACACGAGAGCTGAGTGGCATGGCTGATCCAGCGTAATCGGGAACTTTTGAGCTTAATGTCTACAATAGGGATGCGGGCGGCATGCTCGTGCAGAATTCGAAAAGAAAAGTCAAGCCAGTCAAGCAATCCAATCCAATCCAATCCAATCCAATCCAACGATTTAAATGTCAGAATCGGAATATGATGTAGTGTACGTATGTACTCAACCACATAAATACAGCAAAAATCCTGTCCACAAACAAAGTGTCAAGTTTCCACGCATCAACTGTCCACTTTCCACACACCGACGACCTTGTAAATTTACCAAATTTGTCAATTTCATTGAAACGCAAAAAACACACTTTTTGGCTGTTTTTGCATTTTTGTCAAAACGCAAAAAACATCAAAAAACAATGTTTTCTCACTTTCTCTGAATCCCAAAAAGCATCGTTTTTGTAGGTTTTTTGAAAATCACTGGTTTTTGAGCCTGAACATAGAAACGAGGCCCACAGACCCAAAACGTTTTTCCTAACATATATATATATATATATATATGCGTTTTAAATTTTGTATTCATCCACATATATGTATATAAATACAAATGTAGATTTTTCTTTTTTGGTTTAAACAATGTGTACTGGTCATTCTTAGACATGCTTTGGTATGAACAATTTTAAGATTTTATTTTTAGGTTTACACGTGCGTATATGTATATGTATTTTTTTCCCTGTTTATGTATGTGGGTCAGGATTTTTTCCTTATGCACACATTGTCTTATCAATCATTTTTTTGCACATAAAAAAAACTTTTGGTATACAGAAGAATGTAAACACATACCATCATCATCCTCAGTATCATCAGCATCCTCATCATCATGATCATCCTCATCATCATCATCATCATCATCACCATCGTCCAAACCCACCTCTTTGACCATGACGGGGCGCGACGGGACCCCACGGCCGAGCGTTGTTGTTGTTGTTGTTGTTGTTGTTGTTGTTGTTGTTGTTGTTGTTGTTGTTTGTGCTGTGACATTCTAGGCACTCGATGACTCCGAAAATTATTTTAGGCACGATTGTTTTCGGTTTTTAAGGAAATCGGCTTGGAAACTTCCGCCCCCGGCTTGCCCGGGTACTACTGGTAGTATAGCAGCGTCAACTTCATAGATGACTGACAAGATGCGATGGTGATGATGACGCTGATGATGATGATGATGATGATGATGATGATGACTATGATGATGATGATGATGATGATGATGATGATGATGATGATGATGATGATGAAGTTGATGATGATGATGACCATGATTATAATGATGATGATGATGATGATGATGACGATGATGATCATGATGATGATGAGGATGATGATGATGATGATGATGACAGAAAGCTGATAGAGAAGATGACCAAGCAAGGTGTTAACCACAGCAAAATGCGCCAAGACAAAACGTACCATAGCAAAATGTACCAAAGCAAAACGTACCAGAGCAAAACGTACCAAAGCAAACCAAAACATACCCCAGCAAAACGCATTTCAGCAAAACGCGCCGCGTCAAAGCGCACTACAGGAAAATGTACCGCAGCAAAACGTATCACATCAAAACGTAGCTCCAGATCAAACGTACCACATTAAAACGCACCAAACAAAACATACCAACACCAAGACTTTCGATAAAAGAGAAAGACCACAGCAAGACAAAACCTGTAGTTGCCTGGTGTTGTGCCATTGCGGCGCGGCGCCTAATAAACCAGCCCACAAAAGGGGGGCAAAACCAGCAACCAAGCTTTTTTTTTCTGCGAGAGCGCCGCTTGTGCACTAGCGGCAGCGGTCCCATGTAACAACTGCAAAAGACTCAAAGATCCCAATCAATGAGAATACATTAATTAGCCTACAGTGAGACTGAAAACTATACAGCATCGGCAAACGTAAAAAGACAGCGAAACTCGAAATCACAACTGATGAAAGTCGCAAAGTTGGCTCCGCAGCATAAGCCACTGGTGCTAGGCATCCCCTCGCAGGTTTCCACGTCTCCCTTCGCGAACCACAAGCATGGGGAATTAATTGAGAGCCTCCGGCTCTTGCTCAACATGTTCATCACTAGAACTCCTCCTAAAGAGTTGGAACAACATCAGGCATTCTGTACCCAGATCATGGACGAGGCAGACAGAGACAGCGGTCATCTTATCGCGCTGGCAGTAAGTCTGATGGTAAGCCTCCTGACGGGACGAGGTACCCTGCTTGTGGAATGTCTCTTTGGTGCAGGCAAGACCACTTCAGTAGTGTTCCTTCTTGCGTGGTTGGTCCTCACCACACCGGACAGTGCAAAGTTCACAGTTGCAAGTAGAGAAAACCCGGCAGGACAAGCCATTGCTGCTATGATAGTGCGGCTCCATCTACCACAGTCTGTGAAAGAGAAGTTTGTCCGCACATGCTCGCAGAAAGAACTTGAAGAACTGGGGGGTTCTTGTACTGGCATTGAAGTTAAGACTCGAGAGGCAGGTTCGAGGCTCAGTAATGGTAGAGTCCTGATTGCCACCACGGGCATCATTTATGAGCACATGGATGGCTTTCCTAATGAGTTTGGGACACACCTTGCCAACAGTTGCCTTATGATTCATGAAGAAGCACAGCAAGCTGTAGAGTTTAAGAGTGCGGTGGCTGCTGCTGCGCCGGAAGTACCGTGTTTGTACGTATTGGTTGGAGATGGACATCAGGCCCCCGGGGGCATTGACGCTCGTAACAGGGAGGCCATTGAACTCCGCTCTGAACTTATGAAGCTCCCAATTGGACTTAAAGCACCCAATAGTACCTTCACCCCGGCCACTTTCAGCATTGCTATCAGCCATCTCGTGAATCATTGTGATGGAATCAATCGATACGACTTGCTGCAGCATGTCGAGGATATCTCCAAGAGTCCTGTTTTCGAGCCGTGGAGACATGGTCAAGTCCGGCCTCAGGTTCATGCTATTGCCTCGTGGATACATGAGCAGCTCCCTGCTGCTGCCTTCCTGAAATTGGACTCTCCAATTGGACTGCTGCTTTCGCTAGGTGCGCTTATCGCCATGCCGCATTCCCCTGTGACGCTAGCTGTTGCGTGTTCTGCCTCTGCCGCTGCTGGCGTAGGAGGGCCACACGCTTGGTCGATAATGTTCCCAACGACTTCCAGGGTTACTGGCACGGTCTACGAGAGTCTGGTCGGCGCATTCTATCAAGATCTGGTGGACATCAATACCCGTGACCAAGGCGAGGAGTGGGTTTTCGGTACTGGCACACACAATGCAGCCAGAAACGAACCACATGGTTTCCGTTACATTTACTGGTATGCTGCAGACAAGGAGACGACGTACCACGACTGAAAAAACCATGGGATTGAATCGTCCTCGGGAGTCCGCCAAAGCCGTCACGGCTGCTTACTCGTGTGCACATGCAATGATGAGCTTCGTACCCTCCTACGCTGTTAGTGAACCCGGGCACACCCCGGGGCAATTGTTGATGACCAACACTAATCATGAAAGAAGTGTGCTTAGCAAGGCATCTACAGTGCGACCTCAGCTACCATGGTAAGTCACGAGGGGTTGGCCTACAGGGGTCTTCCTCTTCGTCGTGTCAATATCTCACGCATGTCCCCCTGAAGGTGGAAAATACGGTCAAGCTGGCCGGGGCAACATGCTACAGATCGTTCTTGATCCAATCCGGGGTCTCCTTCCTGTCTGGGAACGATCGATACAGTGGACCTCAGAGCTTTGAAGCGATGCCCGGGCCAATGTTGGCTTGTCACGTGCCATTGGCACGACCATCACCCTGTCTCCACTGTTCGAAGGGGTTCGCCTCATTGATTTCGTGAAGCAGTTCAAGGAGCGGGAATTGTTTGAAGATCCGCTGTTCTGGTAAAAAAGAGTTTGATCGTAGAACTTGCAGAACATGATAATGTCATTTCCCCAGAAGCAAGCCGCCAGGTTTGGAAGGCAGTGATGGAGCAACATGAGAAACTCCCCCCTTATGATACTAAGGACGACAATGTGGCTAATGCTACACCTGGACTTTTGGTGCTTACCAACCGTTCGGATCTAAAGAGCAACCTGCACGGGGCTCGACCATTGCCTCGCAAGCCCAATGGACGTGATGTTCCTCTGCGTGTAACACTAGCAGAGGCTACCTGCCATACTGGATTTTGCTTCCAAACAGGTGTCAGGTTCCTGAGCAGCAGTTACGACGGAGATAGAGAAGATCACATCGAAGCCTATACCAGAGCCTGCGTTGGCTTTAACACGTGCACAGGCTATCACAACCATGATAGCCCCTCAGTTTCATCAAATCCAATCGCCACCACCTTCTTTGATTCATATGGAGAAGTTGACCCTACCGCCTTTGCTCCGCAGGCCGCCGACTTCTTAATGCACGGAAATGACATAGGTGGTGACCACCTCCCCCTGGCTTTCGGCCTGTGTTTCTGCTTCACCACACCTAAAACTGGCGCACCTGAAGTTGCCCCCCCTAAGTGCACAACTGACTATCACCTGATGCTCGCTGATTTCTATGCAGTGGCTGATCGACGTTGTCACACGTGGCCGGAACAGAGTAGGTTTTACCCGCGGCAGCATCAGAAAGGACATCTCCTTTGGGCGTATGGGCGTGACAATTCCAGAACCCCGGAATGGATCGTCATACCTACTGCCACAGGGTGGAAGCTGCATCACCAGTTCTGGAATAAACAAATGTCCAGCAACGAAGGCCAATCGTGTGTTGCCTGGTCACTGGGCAAAAAACATTTTTATGACAGCTGGCAAGTTGAGCCCCGGCACCCATCAAGGTCCAATCCTCTGATGAGAAAGAAGAACAACTTGCGCCGCAATCGTCCTCTCCCCGCCTCTCCCCCTTAGAGCGACGATGAACTTGTCATTGAACTTGATGATCAAAAGACTATGGACCAAGCGCGCAAGCAGTTGTTGCGAGCAGCACTCGCTTCCACCAACGTCGTTCCCCGCCTCCTGCCCCAGCAGGGGGATGCCAATGACGATGACGCCATGGTTCTCAGCCCCTCGCCGATCTTTCAGAACAATTGTCAACCCAAGCCTTTTTCCTTGCCTGCATCGTCTTGGTAGCACTAAGGTAAGGTTGATAAGAAGCAGTGAAACCAGGTGAAACCAGGTAAAACGAGGACAGCAGAAACAAAAATGTTACCTTGCTTCGAAAGTGGAATTCATTCCGATGTTTCAGCAGTGATCCGTTCATTCCGAGCGCTTGAAGAAACATCGCAAGAAGATCTCTGCTCCATTGCATACTTGGTCGTAAGACCAAGCAAGAGTAATCATAATGAGCTGCCAAGCCAATAGATAGCAAATGGCCTGCGTAAATGCAACATCTGCAATCTGCCTCTGCCATAGTGAGAGAGCCAACACGCTCGAAACTACGCCATGGCGAGAGAGGCGTCAAGCAAGACCAAAGACAGAAAGCCAGAAATGAAGGGCAGCGGCGTCAAGCACCGTGCCCGAAGGACGAGAGGCAATCCCAAGCGAAAGCCAGTTATCCTTCAGGGCACAACTTATTGTACTGACGCGGAGTTTGTCAATTGTAGTGCCTGGAGTGACAATGGACAGGAGCAATCCTTGTCTGCAACGAAGGTGGTTCCGTTCAATCTTTGCGTCAGATTCTGAAATCCCCAAAGGGTTTCACTGAGGACGCATTCTTGCCAGTACGTCTCTGATCGGAAGGGGAGCCATTGTTGATCATGGACCTGCATCAATCGATGGTTCTCAGGGATTTGGGAAAAGAGGCGAACCAGAAAAGCTGCGCTGGCAATAGTATGATTCGTTGCTTGCTGAAGGATGTTGGGTAGGAAGGTGAGGATGTCAGGGAAACTCATTCCTTGACCTAGTGCTTGGGCAGTTCGAAAGATCAGCATTTTGTAAAAGTTCCCAAAGAACTGACAGTCGCAGCGAAACAGGCAAGTGGCCAGCTGTCACCAAGGCTTGCAAGGTGACCTTGATTTTCGCAGTTTTACTGCCGGCTTCGTACGCTTCTATGCTTCAATGCTCGAAGCTTCGTCTGTTTCACCTTGTATTAGCATCACTGCTCGTAGTGAAATTGTTGCTGGAGGCTGAGTGAGACCTGTTTGGTAGCCAGACTATTGGATAGAAGTTGAACAAACCCTGTCGGAAAGTAGGCTTAAGGTGACCTTAAGGCGAAAGTGATCTGGGACCTTAAGGCTTAAGGTCTGAACGAAGGCAGTTTTGGACCTTAAGGCTCAAGGTGACCTTAAGGTTGAAGTCTGACCGAAGGTATCTTTGCACCTTAAGGCTTAAGATCTGGTTCGGAACCTTCACTCCAGGTGACGCTAAGACGAAGGTGACCTTGGATCTTAAAGCTTAAAGTGTGAAGATTTCTTTTAAGTTTGAAAAATTATTTAAAAATTCCCGCCGAAATGTTTTGTTCGCAAAGCTTGATGTCAAATGCAACTCTCTGGAAGATTGAAAGAAGATGACCTTGGACCTTAAAGTTTTAAGGTCTGAACGAAGGTCACTTTCAATTTTAAGGCGCAAGCGAAGGTATGGAATTTGGACCTTAAGATTGAAGGGTCCAACTAAGGTCTACTGGGTCTGCGCATCTACATCTTTGATATTTTCATGGTTTTTTTATGGCAAATTTATTTAAAATTTCCAGCCCAAATGCTTTTGTTCGCAAAGCTTAATGTCAAATGCAAAATCTCTGAACATTGAAACAAATAAAACATTTCCAATTTATTTGTTTTTGCAAAGCTCAGCGATTGATTTTTTGTAATCTTTGAAATTATGGTCAAGAAGTTTTAGAGCTTTGATCAGTTTAGCTTTTAAATTTTAAGAAGATGTGGACTTTTGTTCAGACCTTAACCCTTAAGGTCCAAGGTCACCTTCGGACCTTAAGCCTTAAGGTCAAGGTCCAAGCTCACCTTAAGCCGACCTTAAGCCTGAAGGTCCAAGGTCACCTTCAAGGTCGATCACTTTACGCCGACCTTAAGCCTTAAGGTCCAAGGTCACCTTAAGCCGACCTTAAGCCTTAAGGTCCAAGGCCACCTTCGCCGGACCTTAAGCCTTAAGGTCACAGCTGACCTTAAGCCTTCGGACCTTCGTCCCCCCCCCCCCCCCCCAGCCGTACTTCCCAGTGCGAATCATCCCAGAAATAGCGGGACGGATGTCAGAGACTTTCAGCAGGTTATCGCTTCCTCGGCTCGATGGCGATTCAGTGCTCAAACTTACAGAAAGCAGGCTTCCTCGTCCTACTCCACAGCCTCGGCAAACATTTTTTTCCAGGAAGTTTTGTCAAAGGTTTTCTATATTGAGTCTGTCCATTTCTCTATCCAGGCCAGAGTTCCTCCAAAGCAATGCCTGAAGATGGCAAGATCAGACCGGTACACTGCCTGACCCCGGCTCCCTTCCACTTAGTAGCAGATCCAGAAACTCTCCATCATAGACAACGCACGTGTGGCCCTTTGGATGATCGACTCCTTGAACAGCATTCGGCAATATCTTTCGCCTCCCAAATAGCCCCCACCACTTCCCGCGGCTTCTTTGGACCCATCTTTGCGTCAGACTTCAAAGCATTCGATGTCCCACAAGCACAACTCCACGCGTGGGTCCAAGGAGCTCAAGTGCCCATATGATGGTGGAGTCGGGGCCATCCCAAGATCCAATCTGCCCAAGGAAGCGCGCCAAACCTTTGTTAATAAATTCTTACAGCTTAAACGTCAGCTTATTCCGCAAGTGCAATTCCCGGAGGACCAAGATATATATGAGGCTGACAGCTATGTCAGACGACGCAATCTCCGGCAAATAGAGGCAAGAAAGCGGCGTGGATGGCTCCGCCACAAGCCGTCTGACACTGCCTAGCTTGCTTCTCTTCCCCCTCTTCTCTCCTCTTCCTTCTCTTCTCTTTTCTTCCTTCCCTTCTTTCCTGCAGCTGTTTAATTGTAGCCGTATACCTTAGCCCTACGGGCTCGGCCGCGCATGGAACTCGCCCGTGCCCCTGTCTGCAATAGATCACATATGGGCTCTTGGGACTTGGCAAAGCCATTGAAAGGACAAGAGCTCCGGTTCTATGTACCGAGAGACGAAGAGCTCTTCACCTTCTTTCTGGCTTTTCCAAGCCTCTAGTGGCAGAGAGTTTCCTCGGCATCAGTTTTGTGACATATGGCATTAAGCGGGTATCCTTATCGTGCCCCGCCGTGACGTGTTGCTACAACTCATCTGCTTAGGTGATTTGTTGCTACCGTCCCTCCTATTTGTCATATCACTTGGTGGGCTGAGACTGCACCCGTCATCGACCAGTGTTTGTAGGTCTCTGTCGGTGGCTTAGAATTTGTCTCTCTCACACCCTCTGCCCTCGCGATTTCCGTTGGGGATGTGCACCTGCTTCTTGGTGCCCAACTTCATTCACTCGCGTAAGTTTTCTAGGTTCGACTCGGCATTTGCAAAGGCATGGCCACAGCCCATGCACCTCCATAACATGAAGGTCGGGACTCCCTCTGAGCTCGTACCTCTGGCCGTAGGAAATGGTCTGCTGCATGTTTTTATCGTAGTCTTGCAAGTAATCTTCGCTGAACCATGTGCCTTGCAATACTGGAAAGAAGAGGCCGGGGTCCACCATCCTTTCAGGGATACATTGAAATTGATTGATGCCCGGGAACCACAGCAGACATGAATCACAATCTTGAGCCAATTGCAAAGGAAACGATTCTCACATGAATTTCACCGCCCTATATACCTACAAAGACTAAGAGTTACTCCAGAGCTGCTGCTTTCATGCAACACGGCTCTTGAGGATGTCACCCCCAGATATCCCATGGCTCCTTGAGCCAGCCAAGTCTTGGGGGTCTTCTTCACGGCTTATCAGCTCGCTTTGGCATTCTTGTTACGGCAAGGCTACTAATTTCTCTGCATAAGCCTCGTTGCGCAATTTCTGGACAGATGTATAACATGACACATCAGCAACAGATACGGCCGACTGCAACTCTGGCAAGCAGCATCACAATTTTCCGCCGAATTGGTTGATGCACACAGTGAGGTGTTGTGCACGAGATGGCTTTGCTAGCTATCACAGAACCAACTGCAACGCTCCTTGCTGAACGCTACACAGGGTCATGCAGAGGACTTGTAAGGCGGGGAATTCATTGCATGTACGTGATTTTCGCAGTTTTATTGCCTTTGCTTCGTTTGCTTCCACGCTTCTCTGCTTCGAAGCTTCTTTTTGTTTCACCATGTTTCACTTTGTTTCACATGGTTTCACTGCTTCTTATCGACCTTAGCTTAGTGCTACCAAGGCGATGCAGGCGAGCAAAAAAAGGATCGTAGAACTTGCAGGGGCGATCCAAGCATTCAGGCAAACAGAAAGGGGCATGGT
Source organism: Symbiodinium kawagutii (assembly GCA_009767595.1). Classification (NCBI taxonomy): domain Eukaryota; class Dinophyceae; order Suessiales; family Symbiodiniaceae; genus Symbiodinium; species Symbiodinium kawagutii. The sequence continues at coordinate 559,969 of VSDK01024625.1, forward strand.
CATTGCTCCTCAAAGCAGAGATACATCCACTATGCTTTCGTTTGTCATGCTGCATGATGTGGAGTCGATCATCACCAAAGGTAATCTGCCGTTCCGGAACACCAAAATCTATTTCCCAACTGCCTTTCTCGACCTTGTGCTTGCTAATGCCAAGAAATTCAAATTCATGGGGTCATGGCAGGACATTGTATTCTCCCAGAAAGGCCTTCTCGTGAAGAAGTATGACCATGACACTGACCCTTGCAGTTTGTTGTTTATAGAGCAAGGTAAAGCAGAGGTCCCTGCCATCGCGCAACAGGTAGGAGGTGGCATTTGTTTTCCTCTTACACGCAGGACAGGACTTTTGGCCAGAAAAAATGTTGAACTTCTCTCGTGCCGACTCAATCCCACTTCTCTGCATATCGAAGTAAGAGTGCCAACTCGTGACCCGCAGGTCTCTACTGGTGATACTCCCCTTGAGCAAGATTGCATAGAAAATTATGTGCCTAGCAATTGGGATCTTATGTCTGTTACGCCGGGTACTCAATCCCACTTCTCTGCATATCGAAGTAAGAGTGCCAACTCGTGACCCGCAGGTCTCTACTGGTGATACTCCCCTTGAGCAAGATTGCATAGAAAATTATGTGCCTAGCAATTGGGATCTTATGTCTGTTACGCCGGGTAAGTTGATGTCCATTGGTGCTGCTCAAGGGACCGATACACCCACGGACATCTTGGCAAGATATGGTGACTACCTTTTTGATGGTCTGAAGTGTGAAGATGCCATCAAGGCGAATCTTGAGAGGCTCTTCGCCCCGGATGGAACCTTTGCTGATCCTGAGCAGGTGCTTGACGCCTTTGACGTACCAAGGTGGACGCCCCAAGGGACAAGTAACAACGTCTTTCACCGTGACTGGTATCCAACCATCACTCAAAGGAGGCAGGAATGTCGTCAATGATTCATGGCGTAGGATCGGTGACCTAAAAGATAATCCATACATGGCCAAGCAAGAGTTTCGCCCATGGATCTGGCAACCAAGGCGTCCTCAAGCCAGTGGACGCTCTTCCGCTGCACCCAGCAGTGC
>VSDK01024625.1:562083-581168 GCA_009767595.1 Symbiodinium kawagutii
TGCTCTTGGTTGGTGCTGGTTGGTTTGGTTTGGTTTGTTGGTTTGCGCCCATTTGGTCATCATGCTATAATTGAAGCTCATGTGAAATCATGTGCAGTCTTTGCAGCTTTCCGGACTAGTAGTGACCTGCATCGTGTGTGCAATAGGCACTTCCTGGAAAAAAAAAGACAGCGAAACTCGAAAGTGTCACCAGCGTGAAAACGTAGAGTGATGGAGCCAATGTAAAACGAGTAAAGCACAATAGCGACCTCAAATGTGCAGCCTGTCGTGACCAACGTACTTTCATAAGTTGAAGAGAAAGCCATCGAAGACCATTCCAGTCCAAATTGCAAATCTAGAAAGTCAATTTGCCGAAGATGTCATCGCTTGGAGCAAAAAGCAAAATTCATAGGTACGCAATCGTGAACGATGAAAATATTTGTACACATCTTGTCAAGAGACATTGCAAAATTCTATTATGGGCCAGATTCGACAGCGAAGAAAAAGGTCGCAAAAACGACTCAGTGTTGCTGGTGAGAGAAAAGGTGCCAGGCAGCAGCGTCAAGCACCGTGCCGAAGGACGAGTGGCAAACGCAGAGCGAAGACCAAACGTCCTTCAAGCGCACAGGGCTTGTCGAGCCACCGTCGGAGACTTGGCAGTGGGAACCACTGCTAAAGAAGGTCAAGGGAAAATCTGATCTCGAAATGCGTTGAAAAATCAAAATCTCACCTACCTTTCTTTTGTTGACCTGCCTATCGTCATTTTTTGCGCGGGGTTGTGCCTGTAGGCTGTTGCAGTCAAGTGCAACCGCGGAGGCTCCGCTTCTACGAAGCGATTTTCACCTAGATTTTGCGGACCCAATTCAAGGCTTTTGAAACACATTTGTTGAAGAGCAGAAACGAGGCACTGCAAGGGCCGCTGCCGTCATTTTGTGCGTCTGTGGCTTGCGCCAATGTCTCAACATGTTAGTGCTTGTTTCGCAAAGCATTGCTGTGAAACATGGTTCCTGCGCATGTCCTATTTGTGTGCTATTTGCAAGCCTTTGTGTCCAGTTCCTAGCGGCCTGGGCATTGGACATGTGTGAGGGACAAAACCGTGAGCCTGTGCGTGTACTAATTGTGTACTATTGCATTTGCAAGCTTTATTGTCCAGTTCCCACTGGCCTGGGCATTGGTGTGTGAGGGACAAAACCGTGCGCCTGTGCATGTGCTAATTGCGTACTAATCATCGTACTAATTGCGTTTATAATGGGGAAAGCCAATTTGTATTGCGTAGGGTGAGTTTCGAAGAAAAAGAAAATGATTATGATTATTTTTTGGTTTTAGACGCCTGAGACATGTGGAAATGTGCCTGCCAATATGATTTGGATTAGAACGATGATTAGTACGCAATTAGTACATGCGCAGGCGCACGCTTTTTCGGCGGAGGGAAGTGGCGGGCTATTTACGAGGCATTTTCCATTGAAACGCGTTGCTTTCCAATTGGAACGGGATTAGTACGTGCGCAGGCGCACGGTTTTAGAGCTTTGCAATTGCTCATCACATGCGTGTGACCAGCTTTTTACATTGCGTTTATCATCCGCGTAGATCGGAACTAATACACACAGGCGCGCCCCTTTATTGTTCGAGCCTTTCTCAGCAATGTGGCCCATGCTGCGCGTTGCAAGTTTTGAGTGGCTGTAACGATGGAGGCCGCTATTGTGTTGTTTTCGATTTGTATCTGATCTATTTGAGTTCGCGGCGCTTTTCCAAAAAGTTTGTAGCGCAGAGGACATTGCTGCTGCTCATGCATGCAGCAAGGTAGCCACATGCAGCCTCCCTGCGCCCCTCCGCATTTCAATGTTGCCCACTAGAGGCGGCTGTGAGACGCGGGTTTGGGCGCGCGATCATTCACTAGACATGTTGACGGTGCTGTTATTTTGGTAGAAACATGCGTTCTTACAATGGTGCGTTTATTTTCGCGCTCGTCCGGCAACATTGAATTGGAGGTGCGGGGTGGCGCTGTAATATTGTTATAACTTTCTGACCGGCTGCGTTCCTTCCATAGCGGTCGGCGGATCCGTTTTAGGGTGCGCATTTATGCTTGGAAATTGACTCGCCAAAGAAGGGACCTCCACGGTCCTTGAGTGGCAAAGTGCCCGTTTTCTGATCAGTGCCGGTATCATGCACAAGCAGAAAAGAGCACAGAGAGGAAGTGGTCCGCCGTGACGGGTCAAGATGAACCTTCTCCGTAGTCCGGAAGTGTTGCAAGGCTGAGACAAGTTCTGCAATCAAGCATTTTTGCCAAAAAGCTGCTGTGGACAACAGCTGCCACTCAGGTGCGAAATTTGCAAGGTCCGTGGACGCAACCCCTTGAAAAACTCTGCAATAAGAGAGCCTACTGCAGAAGTGGCCGTGAGCAGTGCACACTTGATGTCATCGTCATGGGCCTGTTGTTGTCGAGGATCATAGAGTCTCCGCTGCAGAGGCTCGATAAAGGTTTTGTTTGAAGAGGTTAGAACTTAAATAGACGCGAAACGCAATTCTGCCCATGGGCCATTCCGGCGGGAGACTACTGAGGTCATCAGGCGTAGGACACATCGAGAGAGCGCCTCTGTACGCTCCCCGTGGGTAAGAAATTCATTGACGAAGGCCGCATATTCCTGACAGAGTTGGAGGTAGTTATCGAGCATGCTCTCAGTGGCCTTGTCAGAAGAGGGATAGTCGATATCGGTAGGTTCTTCCATGAGGACCGGGAGGCGATTGACTACTTGCCACTTGTATCGGCGTGTATGCCTTTGATTACGGCGTACTGCTCCACGACTAGTTACTGAATCAAGCAATTCTACAACCAAATCATTGTTAGAGGAGAAGGCTTCGTCAGAGACCTCAGCAGGGGCGGCAGAGCTCGCTCTCCGAGACACGTCAGGACGAAGTACGTCGGGGGACTCCAAACCCCTTTAGGTAGTGCGCCCAGCTGGCCAAAGCTGGCACTTGGTCCATGTCAACACGCAGCACATGTTATGTGGCCTCTCCACCGGTTGCACTTCTATGATGCATGGGCCTATCGACCCAAATTTAACATCCCTGACCTTGTTCTCAACGGCCATCTCACTACGGAGGTCTTTGCGCTGGTTGTTCTGAGCATAGCCCCACAACAGACCCATAAACCATCCCAGACTAAGGGGAAGTGGGTATTGACCAATGACGCTGCCCTCTAGAGCCTTATCCATATCAGCTTCGGAGACGATGTGATGGCTGAGATAATTCTCTGCTTTCACCAGTCCTGGGGCATGTGTCACGACTAATCCGAGGCCAGCTTGGAGCGTGCCCACAACCTGGGCCATACCAACCAGCCCTCTCATGTCAACAGGTGACAAGACAATGGTGGTGCCAATTGCGCGAGAGAGGTCGACATTGGCCAGTGCGTATGCTTCAAAGTTAGCTCGGTCGTCGTATTGATCATGCCTTGAAAGGAGACACCAGATTGCAGGTAGCCCCCGCTAGCTTAACGGTGTTCTCGACTCGGAGGGGAACTCGTGAGAGGTACGGTTGGTCAAAATCTTGGTGGTCTGCTTTGCCTTTGCCCTTACCTTGGCCTTTGGCAAGGGAGGCGACAGTAAGGATGCACTGAGCACGCCCTTCTGTTGGCTTGCGTCGGTTATGATAAGTTGTCCCGGGTCAGCCCTGGGTTGGCGCGATCAAACGCCGGAATAACTCCATCATACGGTGCGCTGCTTCATAAGCTGCTGAGATAGTAGCAGGTATCTCTACAACCTTAGGATCTCCTTTCTTCCGGGCTTTTTGAGCTTTCCGCTTGCGCTCATCCATCCAAAGGATGAAGCGAAAGCCACGTGGTTCTTGAAGGTTGGTATTACGAGTACCAGTACCGAACGTCCAGTGCGACCCTTCTTAAAAGACGAGGGAAGGATAGAACGCTCCTACCAGACCTTCATACATTGTGCGAGTCACTCTGGTGGAGCATGAGGGACCAGTAATGAGGTCCTTGCAAAACGCCGGCGCTGGCTAACGACGGTGTGTACCCTTTGGTGGCTGATGCTGTTTGAGTCTTATAATCCGGCGGGTTGGAAGATCCAAGGGAAATTCCCAACCCTGCATTAAAATTAAAATGAGGTTTGGTGAACAATAACATTTGGGTGCGAGAATTAGACTACGGTTGACCAGATGTTAAGGCTAGGGACGGTTGCGGATCCGCGAGTCATGCCATCAAAGAAGGCTCTGCATGAGGCTGTTGTGGTCTAGCTGGTTTGGCCGCTTCAATTGAATGCTTTCCAATTGAATGAACAACACCAGTGAGACGCTGGTTATGCAGTGGGTGGCGCAACTTTGTCACCTCTGCTCTGTTGTACCAACACCAGGGAGGCAACATGACTTGAACAGGTGCCATGGCGTGCTGCCAGGCTACCTACACCTTGCAACTTTCGATAAGAAGGAGCACGTCCTGAGTCCGGTCAGGCAATACATCTGCATGGAGGCCCTCTGGGGAGGGCCTCTTGACTTTGCAAATTCAGTGGAGGGAGGGCGCTGGCCCCCTCTTAACTTTGGCTCTCATATTACTTTTGCTTCGCCTTTTACCAGCACTGGCTTGCTTTGGCCACAGTGTTATCCTTTTCTGGGTTGCAGTGACCTATGCCATTTTCGTTGCCGCAAAAGATGCTTTCATGGCATTGCGAGTGATTTTACATGCCCAGCCTGCGGATGGTGCATGGATTTGGTCCACCATAGGAAGAGTGAAGAGTGATGCTGAAGCCATGCTAATTGACATTTGAGTTGCGTGAGAGCGGAAGTTTCACTTAGTTAATGTTACCAGTGCCACTGACCTTAGGTGTCTTGGTTCTTTTCTTTTGTGGGGGTGGTTCTGGTTCCGCTTGTTTGCTGGTTTGTGTTCTTCCTTGGTTCCCCCTTGGTTGTTTTGGTCAATGGTACTTCTTTTTTAACTTCGCGATGTGCACTTGTGACCGAGGCGTCGCGCCACAACAGCACAAGCCCGCGCAGAAAAAAAATCTCCCAAGGCCAAGAACGGAAAGCAGGAGTCACAAGGTGGAAGACCGAAGGCCTTTCCCCAGGACACCCGGAGGCAGAAAGAGGGGAAAGAGGAGTCGCAAGGTAGGTAGCCGAAGGTCACTTCCAAGGACACCACAAAGAGGAGAGCAGAAGAGAAAGACGAAGAAGGCAAGACAGCCAGTAGAGGGCCGCGCCAACACAGCGAGGAAGGGCGGTACAGATTTCCTGCGCTGACATGAAAAAGCATGTGATTGATTGAATGTTGCAGGCTGAGATTGCTTGCGCTGACGTGAAAACGCATGTGATTGACTGAATGTTGCAGGCTGCATATGGATATTAAAGACAATGACGAGCCGGTTCCTTGAATACAGTGACCCCAGAAGTATACAAATTGAGTGTGAATAGTAATAAAAATGTGCCGCTAACCACAGCATATGTGTGTGTATCAGCCGACCTTGAGCCAAAGGTATGACCAAACATTCCAAGCTATGAGCTAAGCAGCAGGCGCAGTACAGTAACGTCATCAAGGTCACTCTTGTGCTACGGTTCAAAAAGCTGTGGTAAAAACACACGGTAATGTTCTTCCGCCAGCTTTATCGGGGACCCACTGCTAGCAAGTGGACAGACAATGCCCCGACAGGCTGGAACCTGATGACGCTTTCTCCGGCTTAACTGACAACTGGCCTTAAGTACTTCGATATCTTGACTTTGCCAAGACAAAGTTTACTACAGTACAAGCATTGATCGAGCTTGTCAACACAATGGCGCTTCATCTTGACGTGAAGAATCTCTTGTGAGAAATGGCCATTTTGCTGACACCGCTGCCTTGCAAGCTTGTTAAGGACCCCGAGTGGGGTTCTGAAGATCATAATCGCCAGTGGCCACAACGTGTGGCTCTCATCTCTTCGAGCTGTGCATGAGGGTCAGGTTCTCCATAGCCGCCTTTGGCTTAAGCTGCCTTAGTTCAAGCTTCGGGGAGTGTGTCGCCCGTACAGCTTGTATCAGCACTTGTATTTTCACAGTGGGGAAAAGCCGAACACTTTAAAGAAGGTAGCGGGAGGGGAAGTAGCTAGGCTAGTTTTATCCAGACACTCCTCTTACCGGTTGACCTTTGTGTGAAGATCATTCCACAGGTTTTGGTTCTTGTTCCGTCCTTTGGATAGAGACTTGAACTTTCCTAACAACCTGTGCAGTCAATCTCCTGTGACTTCTTGTTTGCATCACAAGTTAATTCTTGCTCTGTCTTTTTGATAGAGTTTTGAAATCTTCGCCGTACACTGAACTTTGTGTGAACATCATTCGACAGCTTTTGGTTCTTACTGCGTCCTTTGGATAGAGATGTGAACCTTTCCTTGATAACCCCTGCTCCAAGAGTTGGCAGTTGCATGTAGGCTCGATTGGTAATGCCTTCTTGGATCAGGATCCTTGAACACTATGTAGTTGTTTCTCGTGACCGCACCCACTAGTGCCAAAGCTGCACTCTTGGGGGAAAAAATGCAATATCCCTAATGTCGTTTCTAACCCGTATCACCTTTTCTTCGTCATTTCGCCCTTTGTGTGGTTTTACTTGGTCTCAATGCAGAGCCAGGTGTTAATGAACTTTCATGGATTGGGACCCTTGAACGCGCTTTTGTTGTGATTCGTGACTGCAGCCACCAGTGCTAAAGAGCTTTGAGGCGTATGCCCGTGCTAACGTTGGTCTTTCACGGGCAATAGGTATCACCATCATTTTGTCTTCTGTGGATATGAGAGGGCTGACAGGTATGGCTCAAGTCATTGCTGTGCTACAAACTGGAGTTGGGCGCGTCGACGCTGACTCACTGGGGTCACTGAGAGCGTGGACCAATTTGACCGGCATATTGTCTCTGACAAGGCAATGCGAGGTAGACTCTGCGGCAATACGATCTGTGAGGATCCTCTTCCATTGGCCATTAGGATGGGCCCGCAATTTCCCACAGGATCGCCACGCACGCAACTTTCAATCTTATGTATTGGATTATTGGCGTTTTTCTGGAGGCCGTTTTATGGGTCTCTTGTGGGGTTATGGGCTGGACAACCAGAGACAAGCCTTGTAGGAAGTACGTCGAGAATCCACGACCCTGCTTGTTATCTGCTGCACATTGATCGAACCCTGCCTGAGAGAGTCTTCTACCCAAAAAACAAGGCCCATGTCATGTGGCCCCTCTGATTAAAATTCGGAAACTCCCCTCCATTATCATGGAGGTGGACACAGAGGTGGGCTACTCTTCGTGGGATGCTGCAGACGATACAGAAAGGCAGCGGTGGTTGGAAAATGCTCGGAATTTTGCCAGCTTCACACGTACTTTCCTTCAGGAAGGTAAATAAAATGAGACCGCGGCTAGAGCTATCCCACCCCCAGAAGCTCTCAGTTCGCTGCCCCCTGAATGGCCTATGGCTCGGATTGTGGTGCGCCTCCCGTGCGCTTCCTCCATGTACAAACAGACCATGGTCAGAGGTACTCTAGAAAAGCGCCTCAACGACCCAGGAGCTGTCCTGCAAAAAGCTGATGTCATTGCTGGTCTCAGTGATAGCCTTGTCCCGGTGGCGGAACTTATTGCGTCTCTTTTTTTCAGGGGTCCAGGACATTAGCTTGGTGCGTCAGTTCACAGAATGGGAGCTCTTTGCAGATTCTCAATTTTGGTACATCGCCTTGGAGCCCATCGCAGGACTTCTGATGGTAGGATCTTCATGGTGACCCTTTTACAGGAATGGCCAGTCCGAGGGAACCTCAGCGAGGCTCTAATTGTCCTTGTTCTACGTCGGAGGACACTTTGAAACTTTCTTGTGACCTGGTATGGCATGGATAGGACCGAAGGTCTTCGTCTATTGGAAATGGTGCTTTTGCATACCCGGTCGGCGCCTCTGGTGCTTGGCTTTCGATGATTGATTCGCTTGGCGATTTTTGGGGGGGGGCTGGGCCCCCCCACTTTTTGTTTTTCGATGATGTGGTCTCCTCTTTCCGCCTTACATCTTCGCATTCACTCTGTCACTTATTACACAGTTCGCTTTCCATTACTTTGTACGAAGCTGCAAGGGTGGGAGACGCAGTGATTGGCAAAAGTTTCAGAGGTTATCTGCAGGCATGACGCAACCATGGATGTTGGAAATTCATGGAAATTGCATTCGACGAGCCGCGATGATGATGCCTGGTTGAATGACTTCTGAGATGCGTGAGTGCGGAGTTTCACTCGTTTCACCTAGAGCAAAGTTAGATAGTTGTACTGGTAAGATGACCTTCTCTGGGTTTGCTGGTGGCTTGGTGTGTTTTCTGGTTTGGTTCTGGTTTGCTGGTTGTGTTTTGTTTGGTTCCCTGTTTGCGTGGTTTCTTGGTTTTGTCTCTTAACGGTCATCTTACCCTTTAATTGGTGATCTTCTGATCTCTTCTGCAGTCTTTCTGGACATTTTGTGACCTGCATTTCGTGTGCAATAGGCACTACCCGGAAAAAAAAACAGCCACCAGTGCTAAAGCGCTCCAGGAGAAAAAAAACTTTGCATGCATAGATATCCATTTTCACCACTCGGACTAATAGCGACCAGTGATGTGCTTGGAAGGGAAAATAAATTCAACGCTAGAGATGAGTGCGCGGACATTTCACCTAGCTTCGATAAGGGTGTCTGGGTCTTGGTTTGGCGTTTTTTCGTTGTCTGGGCTTGTTGCTGGTTGGTTTGGTCTCTTTTTTTGTTGTTGGTGGCCGCAGCATGCAAAAACAATTCTATGGGAGGGAGCTGGACCTTTCTCCTCTTCTTCTTCAGTGTGCACATTTTCACATTCCACTTCATGACGTCAAATGAAGTTGGTACTACGCCTCAGCATTGATTGGTGTGCTTGATACGAAGCTGCACAATTGGCTGTGTTAGAGCTGCAACAATGTGAAAGAGGATGAGAGGTTCGGATGCTATGGCCTTCCTGACGACGTTTTTGAGATGAGTGAGTGCGCTGAGTTTCACAAAGATTAGTCTGTTTTGCAGTTCAATGATCACGATGCTAAGAGGAATTAAATGGATGGTTGGTTTTCTGCTTTTGTGTTGTTTTTTTGCTTGTTGGTTTTGCTTGGTGGTTGCTGCTTTGTGTGGTTTGGTTCTGGTTCGGTGGTGTTTATCGGTTGGCTGCGTTGCTTCCATGGCATTATGTTTCTCAGCCTGTTCTCATTGTCCGATCCAACCAACGACCGGGTACCGTGCCCAGACGGTCGCTACAAGTGCAAAAGAAAATCCGTAGATGTGAAAATCTGAAGAATTAGGTTTGCAGATGTGAAGGTGAAAAGGAGTCGATCTGCAGATCTGAGTGTGTGAAGATTTGGATCTGCAAATGTGAGTGTGTGAAAATGTGTTTTTGCAGATGTGATGATGTGAAGACATTCATCTGCCAATGTGATGATGTGAAAATGTTGATTTGCAGATTTGATGATGTGAAGATGTTGATGTGCAAATGTGATGATGTGAAGGTGTTGATCCGCAGATGTGAAAGTGTGAAATTTTGGATTTGTAGATGTGATGACGTGAACATGTTGAGCTGCAGATGTCAAAGGGGGGAAGATGTAGATCTGCAGATGTGAAGGTGAGCAAATGTAGATCTGCAGATGTGAAGGTGTGAAGAAGTCGATCTGCAAATGTGAGTGTGTCAAGATGAAGATGTGCAGTTGTGAAGGTGAGCAAACGTAGATCGGCAGATGCGAGTGTGTGGAGATTGTGTCATGTGATGATGTGAAGACGTTGATCTGCAGATGTGATGTGAAGATGTTGATTTGCAGATGTGATGATGCGAAAATGGTGATCTGCAGATGTGAGGATGTGAAGGGGTTGATTTAGGGCTGGTCTTTTGCGAAGAACCCTTCGCAGATGATCCCATAAACCTACTTGGGGGGTTTCCCTATGGCCTGGGAAATCATTATATGTTAGGTAAAATAATAAAATCATGTTATTGGTAAATTTTAAAATCATCGAAACTCATTCCACCAACTACGGAGGAGGAGACCAACGGATAGCGATGCATACTTTGTCCATGGCTGGACTTGTTCTTGGCCTTGGCATGGGATACGTAAAAACATGCAACATAGCAGTTTGTTACATGCATTGTACTTATATACATGTAACGTATATATGTAGATATTTGATGATATCTAACATTTTTGAATGTTTGAATTCTATACTCTAGATACGGCGTTTCGGGCCTGTGATGGGGGTGGTTGTGTACAATGATCAGATCCTGAGCGATTTGGGGAAAAGGCTATTTCGTGCCATTTCCAGGGCTTTCGTGAAAAAATTGTTGTTGTTTCTTTTCGAAAAATCATGATTTTTTGGGATTGGAAAATTTTTGTGCGTTTTGTTTGGTTTGGTTGAAAATTGTTTTTTTTGGCATTGTTGGAAAAACATATGGTTACCAGAAACCAAACCTTTCCCCTTGTTACAACCATGATTAATTATCTGCTATAGTTGGTACTTACTTTGAGTTTAAAAAAAAACACATTTCACCCAACAGGTCACAAACAACAACCGTTCGTGACGAGATTTTATTCTGGCTCGCGACAGTGTAAGAATCAGTGCCCGCCGACATCATCAACCACCATGTGATATTTTGGGATTAGAAGGAAAAGGGGTGAAATTCGGGGTATTTGATTGACACCTAGATTTCTGTGACATAATTTGAGAAGGTAAAAATATACCTGTTGCAGATTGCTTTACAGCTGGTCAGAAGAATTGGCATCCCAGGTCACTGATCAGAACCAGCTGCCGTTCTCCTATCCTGAAACCGACGCCAGGTGCTTTTCCATTGAAGACCAAGCCAAATGTAGCTTCGTGCGCCATGGTCGCTTCTCCGGAACCCATGGTGCCATCGGCGAGGTGGCTTGACCAGTGACCGCTGATCCCAGGTGGTTGCGTTTCTGAACAGAAGGCTATTTTGAATCATGTTTGTGAGTGGAGGATAATGCATCATGGTGGGAAATGCTAAATCTCCAGCCGCCCTGGTGTGGAAGATGGTGCTGCACTTGAAATGGTGTTTAGGATACAGCCCTTGTGTACAGCATTGTGAAGAGATACTCCGATCGAATTCAAAAGTGGACCGGGTGTCCCCCACATTTCCCCGCACATGTGGCTGGGGTCACCTCACCTGTGTCATTTTGAGCGCCTAACTGCGGGGCTCAATCTCAAAATGACCTGAAGGCAAACTGAAACGGCGCACACATCAGGTGGCTTCCACTGAAACGGTCCTACCTCCCCCAATGCCGAAGGATGTGCTGTTCAGCTGCAGCTGCCTCAGCTTTAAGGTTGACGGGGCTCCTCGAAGAAGTCGGAGCCCAACTCCACATGATGTTTCCGCTGGCAGCAGGCCCAGGTGGTTGGGGATGGCACTTCCTGAAATGCGCCCAGTTTGTGGTATGGAGGGCTCACGTGGGTCATATGACTCGAACTCAGAAGTTGCAGCTGGTTGCAAGCGACAAAGAACATCATCATCATCATTTTGCAAGCGACAAAGAACATCATTTTGATCTCGAAAGGGTTGGGATCTTGTAGCTACTGAGGCATCATCTAACCATAACTACTGTAACCATCATGTTCCATACTATTGTTGGTTATTATTTTCCATGATCATCCATCAGCTCACCATCAATAAACCAGTTGTCAACCACCAACGAACCATTGTGGCAACCATCATTAACTACCAATGAACCACCAATTCACTGTTTACCAATCAATATCTGACCATCAAACTAAGTTCAACACCATCAAACTAAGCCAGGAATAATTTGCATTGTTAACCAACCATCATCAACGATCATTTGCCAATTAAACCAATCATCTATTCACCATCAGTCTCCATCATATTTCCTATAATTGTTCATAGGTTCACCATGAATCAACCGCGAACCAACCATCAATCAGCCATCAATCTAATATTATTACTTTTTTAATTATTGTTCTGATTGATTATTGTTATTGTTATCATTTCTATTCTCATTCTTAATAACCATGCGCAGCCATCAATCTTATCAACTTGTCCTGTAAATTTCCATACTTTCACCAGTAATCAGCCATCAACCATTGTTGATTACCCATGATGAACCATCATTTACCATTTAACTATCAAATCACCATCAACCATCATGATCATTGATAATCCCCTTCAATTGCCATAGTTTCACCATTGATTCGCGGAATCCTCCCGGATTCACCATGGAGTTTTCCTCACGGATTCCTCCTTTTCACAGTTTCAGCTCAGGGAACCTCATCAACTGCTGCCTTGGTTTCGTCACGCTCCACGCGGTAAGACGGGGGAACCACTGTGGTGTGGTTGGCCCGGCAATGGCGTTCCACACAGGCCTAGGTGCCGCAGGGCAGCAGGGAACGGGTGAGGTTGTTGGTGAAGCATTTGTCATACTGAAATAGTGAAGTGATTGTGAAGTGGTGGTAACACTATGGAAAGTTATAGGGATTCTGTTGAAAAATGATGGTTGATGATGGCCAATGATGGTTAATGGTTGGCTTAAGTAAGCGATGATTCATGAATGCTGCTTTGTGACGGTTAGTGAGTAGCTTGTGGGTGCTTAGTGATGGGTCAACTTGATGGTAATGAGTAGTAAGTAATAAGTGATGGTTTATATGGTTGATGATGGCTTAGGAATTCTGATTGGTAATAGTTAATCATGATTAATGATGGCGACAAGTGATGGCACCATGGGATGTTTTGAGATGGCAAATAGTGGTTAAGAATGGTTTGTGATGAGTTGTTAATGACGGTTGTTGATGATGGCTATTGAGTGGTCGATGCTGCTCAATAGTGGTTAACAATACGTGTTGATCAGCTTGAATAGTGATGGTCATTGATGAACATTGATGATTAACTTACTGGTTGATATCTGGCTAGGAGTAGCTATGTTGAGGGTTTGATGATGTTTAACCAATTAATCGATACGATGCTCAGTCATGGTAACATTCTTTAATGACGCTTTTCTGGGTCAGCAATGATGGTCATCAAATGAAATACTAATGATGTGCATTATGCCAAGGTTCATCATAGGCCATATAGTGATGATTCATGGTGGTTAAGTATGGCTGTTGATAGCAGTATGGTCAGTTGTGGTCATTGGTGAGTGGTTGTGAATCCTGGTCCTATCACCCTGCATGACGGTTTACTTATTAATGGTTCATCATTAAACATGATGAGTGCTGGTGGACAATGGTTTATGATGGTTGACAAGTAGTTGATTGATGGCTAGTTGACGCTTTTTATTGATGCTCCATGGATGGCCAATTTAATTATTGCTTAATTATTAGTTACTACTGAAGTGGCGAATCAATGTCCATTGCAACAGCTTTTGATGGTTGACAATGGTTCATGAATCTGGAAATGGTTGATTATCAGTTCGCAGGTCATTCATGGCTGGTGGATCAGTTGCAGAACACGTTGCTGGGTTTTTTCTTTAGATCATGAGCAACCCATGGTGGGCGCCTAGCAGTTGCAAGTTGGATACTCGGGCCAGTCAGTTCACTCCTGTCTCTCTCCCTGTGTGAATAAATATGGTAATGTCTCAAAATAGGGAACGCCAAAAGTGGTTGATTCACTACTACAAGTGTTTATCTAGGATGATTTAGGGTACCCCTTTTGAGAAACACCCATATAGACATAGCTAAGTGAGTCAGAAACAAACAACTGTAGCTGCTGCAATTGGGGCCAGAAACCTGCCACTGTTCATGGCCATGGCCTTGTATGGGGTCATTAGTCATTAGGTCCATTTTTCAAGCCACCCAGTGAAGCGTGGAAGCCACGGTGGGGAACGTCCATTGTGGTTAGCAGTGAAACCAGCCAGGAGCAAGGAATGGAATGATCAAATTTGATCATTTCATCATTTGATTCAAAATTGACTCATGTTTTTCCCAAGTCCAATGAGTCCAATGAGTCCAATGGTCAGTTCAGCATTTGAAAAACCGCAGTTCCGAGCCTTTTTGGACAGCCGGACCCAGCCTGGCAGGTCGGAACCTCCTCATGGGCCTCTGCGGGGCCGTGGACACCCTCTCCTCCGCCTATGCGGAGCGCTACCCGACCTCCATGGGGACTGGTGATGACTTGGTCATCACCCGTTGGTCACCGTTTGGTCTACCATAAACACTGGTGACGTTTGGGGTTGATGATGATTAATCATAAGATTGTTGATAACTAGTGGTTGATGATGACTCGTTTATGAATGATCTCAATGGTGCCTGGTTCATGACTAGTGATTGATTTTGGTCGATAATGAAATTGTTGATAGCTCATTTACCATCATAGGTGGTTAATGGTTGATACGTATATAGTTGATTGTTAGGCAGCTAGGCAATGGTAAATTATGATGGTTGATTAGCTGGTTGATTGGCTGGCTGATAAAGCTGGGGATAAGCAGCAGTTGAATAGGGGATGTACTGACAGTGTATGGGTCAAGCTCTGTGACTGGTTGCTGGTCGTGCTGATCATCAATCGTGTTTGATGAGTATCAGCCTTTAATAGAGTTTATATAGTGGTTATGTAGATACAGTTCTAGGATCTTATAGGGTTCCTAGTCTCTTGAATATAGTCATAGTTATAGTTATAGTTGTCCTTATAGCTATAGTTATACTTATACTTATATAGGTATAGTTAAAGGGTTCTTTGATGGTTCTCAGCCCTGCTGAAGCCTGCCGATTTTTCGAGGTTTCACGTGTTGCCCTTTGGCCTCTTCTGGTTGTCAGCCTTGCTGTGGATGCCCTTGGTCATGGATCCTGAAGCGGGCCGCGCCACTGCGAAGTTCCTACTGCTGATGCTACCCGACCTTGCGGAGCAGTGCCTATGGAGACCCATGAACCTCGTGTTGGCGTCGCAACAAATCACCTGGCCTTTTATGGTGGTGCCTCTTGGCGACACTGTGGGCCCACGTTGAAGGGGAGCATGGAAGGAGCTGCCCCAGTTTTTCCGGTTGGCAAGAACGGATGGCAGATATGTGCTTGGGAAATACTTTCGATAGGCGGTTGCTGCAAGCCTAGAGGGTCACCAGAATCATCGGATCGCTGGTAACTCTTCTCTCAATTCGGAACGGAATCAGTTTATATTCTCCAATATTTTTGGTATCAACATCTTATCCAACAACCAAAAGTCCCAACAACCCTAGCCCCTTGGCATGATCACCTCGTAGGTCTCCAGGGTAGTGGGAAACCTGTTCTAAGAGCGTACTGCGGTCCATTCGGCCACGGCCCAAGGCCAAATTGGTCGCTCTCTGTTAGTGGTTGTCCCCCACATCCTCTGAACATGACTGGTCGTGGGCCATTCAATTTATGGAGATGAGACCGTTTGCAAGAAATTCAGGGCTATGCCACTAAAGGCCAAGAAGAATTTCAAGCAAAGGTTTCCGAGGTTGTTTTGTGTTCCCTTCGTCATATTGCCCAACTGCAGGTTCCAACGCATGCGGGTTGTGATTGCAATGCCAGATGATTGAGCAATACCAAGCTACAGAGTGGTACCCCGCGGATGGATGTGTTGGTTCGGAACCTAATGACATATCTACAAAGTGCCTGCTAGTTGGCTACAGGTAGTTGCCCTGGTAGTTCCCCTGGTAGTTCCCCTGGTAGTTCCCCTGGTTACCACCTTAGCTTCACCTGGGATGCACATGAGCTTACAAGGTCTCCGTCGCTCATGGTGTCCAAGGTCCTTCTCGATGTTGCTGTGACACGGCTTTTGCCATTGCTTCGTGTGGTACTACGGAGCCTTGGGCGCAGCAGTGGCCACCAACTGCAGCGGTCACTGTGCTGTTGGGACTGCTGGCAGTGAAGATGACCGGAAGGGGAACGACCATTTGGGGCAGGCAGGGGCTGGGGTGGGGCTTCAACATGAAGAAAAGATGACTTCTGAGGATCCGAGCGCTCTGGTGAAATTCTTCAAATGATTTCATTTCCGTTGGACATGTCATTTCTTGCGAACCGCACCACAACCCAGTTGCCGTTGGTTCGTTGCCAGGTTCACCGATGCTTGTGCCATCAACCAAGCGGGCGGTGGGTGGGAGTCCCTGGCCTCCTTGGCCTATCGCTTGGTGGCCCCGATGCGTATCTTTTTGACAGCCGTGCCTTGCTAACTTTATCTTCTGGCAGTGCTGTAGTGTTCATGGAGAATTCTGAGCACAGACAGTGCTGTAGTGTTCATGCAGTTACCTCTTGGCCAATGTTTATATGGAGTTACAACTGCTGGATACTTGGGCTCTGCCAGCACGGGATACTGCATTGTGTTCTGACTGGGGTATCAGTGTTGAGAGCACCACTTGGAACCAATCACAGCCCGATCCATCGCGTCGTTTCATCGTGGCGTTTGCATTGGTCTTTGCCTTTCCACTGCAGCTGCTTAAAAAATGAACGGAGTGAGACATGTAGGTTGCCCCCCCAGGTCGCACGCGTCGTGGCCTGACCGTGCTGCTTTAGCATCATGGGATCTAGTTGCATGGCTGTATGCGGAGCTGATTCGACTGTCAATACGTTAGATACTTGTTTATATTGTTTGGTATGTTCTGTTTCGTACTGTTCGTGCTTTGTGGCAGCACATTCAAAAGGGGTCCAACGAGGTGTGGGTCCAGAATTCCTTGGAATTTGGAATCATCATTGTTGTCATTGGATGCGATTGGAAAAGGTAAAACTCCTCGCCTCATCCAAAATTTTACAAATATTCATTTCAGACTCCGGCGTCTCCTACCATTTTTTCACATGAGTTACTGGTTAACCGCATGACTGACTTTCAGCCGAACCCATTCCACTTTCGAGAGAGACAGAGCGGATCATCATGTTGCGAATTGCACCGGGACACAGTCCCCTATTCTGTTTGGGGGCGACAGCGACGGCTCAAACAGCACTTCTCAGCACCGTCGCGGTGATCCTAGAAGCCGTCCTGTTCTCACCCAGTACCAAAGTTAAGTATATGAACATCCAAACAAACTACCTGCGCTGTTCATGTTATGTTCAAATTGACAGTACCATGGACCCAATGCTATCAACCTCACAATCACAACTCATTGCTCCTCTGTGTGTCAAGGCCGTGGATGCTAAGGAATCTCAAAATTTGTGGAAGTAGCTGAAGTGACCTGGTAGAAACAGCATCAAATCATGAACTTGACTTAACCAATATGATGATATGACAAATTGAAACACCTGAATCCCCTAGAAGAAGTTTGGCACTCTGGCTATGTTGTGCATCCGAAAGATGCCCTGCGTGGCCTGTGCTGCTTTGGTGACGCTTGTGGCATGCGCAGAAATGATGTTCGCTTGGAAGATCCTTGCACTGTGCCCTAGCGGCCCAAAGAGCGGAATCGACACGATCAGCTCGGAAAAGCTTTGGGTGCCCCAAGAACCCGTGCAGAGAATTGCCATACTCATCGCGGGCACCTTGCGCCGCTTCAATTCGAATGCAGACGTGCACTTGGTGGCACCCCTGGCCCGAGCAAACTGGACGGTAGATGTTTTCTTGTCACTCTTTGATGGTCCTTCCAAAGGATGGAGAAAGATATCAAATGCTTTTCAGAAAGATCCGGTCTTCAAAGGCTTGAACAGATCCGACGTCAAAAGGATTCTTGAATGGAGATTCAGTCTGCTGGGCAGCAGGCTCGTGGTGAACAAGATATTCGATGAGTACTACGAGGCATCAGAAGATATCGCATTCGTCAACAGAAATCGATTCTGGCGGAATAAGCACGGTGCAGGAGACGGAGAAACTGCTCGATTGAACTTCATCATGCTCTTGAAGGAGCTTGAAGGCCTGTGGTACCGGGCCCTCTTAGAGGAAATTCGCTATGGGCCATATTCCTACGTCATGATTCTCCGTGATGATGCTTATTGGTTTCAAGATTTCAACATGAGCCGGCTTTTGGATCTCCGAGGGACTGAAAAGACAGAGGCTGGTCCGACAAACAAAGGGCATGTGTACAGCCAGATGTGCGAAACTCTAGAGGTTCCGGACCCACTTGGACTAACTGATCATGTGTTCTTACTCGACCGCCCAGCAGCAGAAATCTTCGGCAAAGCTTACAGCCGCCTTGCTCACCCTGCACATTTTGGCAGGGAATGGTTTTCAAAGTACGAGAGAGATGAGGCCGGTGACATGAGCGAGCACTTCTACCTCATCCTGGCAGAGTTTACTCAAACCCAGGTGATAGAGGTTCCGGCTGTCCTGATGCCAATGCAACGGGTGGCCCGGTTCCATGGTGCGATGTGCTTGCACAAGTATTGCGATTCACATTTGCCAAACCAAAGCATACCATGGCTCAACCCCGATATGCCTTTGTGCAAGTCAGCACAAAAGAAATATATATTACTAATTACTATATGTATATATATATATATATAATATATTTAATCTTATTATATATCAGATACATTATATTAGATACATGATATTCGATATATTGATTTATCTATTTTTTCACAATACATCACAATACTATTAATCCAATTATCTTCGACTTCTCGAAGAATGTCGGAGGTACTGTGCTTAAATAAATGGAGGAATCGAACGATTGGGGGTTCTAGACACCCCACCAGAGTGGAACCCTGAATATATAGTTTTATATAATAAAATATTATATATAGACGGACTACTGCGAAAATTAAGGATTACTTGAAGGTTCGTGCCAAGAAGGTGATCTTCTTTGCTCCTGATACTTCTTACACCAATATAATAGAACAAGTGGGAACGAAAACACTTGTGATCCATCCATGGAGTGCGTATGCTACGCTTCGTGGCCACTGCGGGGTGCAGAAGTGGGGCACCAATAATGATTTCAGGACCACCTGCTATGACAGCATCTCAGCCCACTATGGATGGTTGTGTAACTGGCCCCGGAAGGTTCCGGGAAATTTTGGAATAAATCCTGGGATAAAAAAATATAAAATTCAGGATCTTAATTTTTAAAAATATTATTAATATTTTTTTTTTATTTTATAAAATTTTAGATTTTTTTTTTTGTTTCCCTTACCTATATTTTTATTTAATAAATTAAAAATAATTATTTATTTTTTTATTTTTATAAATTATAAAATTTTAAAAAATAAAATTAATTAATAAATATAAAAATATATTTTAATAATTTTTTTTAAATTAA
>VSDK01024625.1:623855-637775 GCA_009767595.1 Symbiodinium kawagutii
AGGGAAAGACGGCGTACCCACCAGCCCAGGCCAGGTGACGACATAAATCGTGAATTTTAAAGACGGCATAATCTTACCCATGGGAAAGTTAATCCAGCCAGCTCTTGCTGGCAAACAACTCAATTTGACCAACAAGTGATTGCCAAAAACAAGCACCTAGGTGCTAGTTCTCTGTATGAATCAAACACAACAAAAATATTACCCAGCGGAGAGATGGTAAAGAAAGCTATGTGATGCTATTTGCGATTTTTAAGCATGTCTTTTGCCCTTCTCAGCTCTGAATCAAACTCATATCAAATACGTGGATGCGTTTGGATGCACGGGCATGAACAAAGGACGTCCCATCCAGGTAAGAAATGCTTTCCAGAAGGTTTGGGGAGAAATCATAGGATCCGATTGTATGCTTATGGTTCGCGCAGGCTTACTATTCCCATTCTAATTTGCTGACTGACGATCTCTACAAAGTGTCAGGTCTTGGGGAGAAAGGATACCGAATAATGTTGGCGGTTTGCATCTCTCGCATGGAAAGCTCGAAGTTCGTCTTCCGTTGGTGTCCTCATCTCGGGTCTGTCCTCCATAAACGTAGGAACGCGATAAAGTACACCAACAGACTCCTCCTCTTGTCCCTCTGTGCGTGGTAGAAGGCTGAGTCACCACCTTCTCCAAAAATTCTTCCAGACTCCACCGTATTGCTTCCTGATGAGATTCGCCCTTCACAGGTCAAATGACCGTGCGAAAAACAAGTGGAGTCGTCGCTGATGCATGCCGATGCATTGTGACCTCTCAAGTCCATCTTGCGTACCGTGTCTGACCGCAACTTCCTCGTCGACCAAGTGGAAGCCAGGGGCTCAGTCAATCCCGCAAGCACATGCACGACACAGCACAGCTAATCAGCTAATGTATCAATATACAAGCTAATTCTCTTTGGATATCGGCCTCCTTTTTTGCTAAATTTATGAAGCGACAGTATGGGCTATACACCATGCAGTGCGTTACTGCAGATCCACGAGTTCCATGCATCAACTGTGGGTACCCGGCCAGTCAGCTGCACGTTCCACGCTGTTCATGCACCTGGGACATCAAGCTGCACTGGACTTGAAAATGCAAAGAGCAGGGGTGGGAATTCAAAGAGCTACGAGTCTTCAAAATATAATCTCTATTGTAAATAAGTACATATGAATATTAATATTATATATATATGTCTAAAACCCAATAAGTACAAGTGCATAAACATACACATTTACATACATATGTAAATGTACATATTTATATTTGAATGTAATTGTTGATACGTAAATGTCTTCACATAGATGTAAATGTCTTTATGTGAATGCAAATGTCTATATGTAGAAGCATGTGTAAATAGAAATGCAAACACAACGATGTATCAATGTATCCATACATTCAAATCTATTTGCATATGTAAATACATATGTTTATAGATAAACAATTACACACACAAATGTATATATATATATATATATACATGCTTGCTTCCCTGCTCAGGCCTACTTTGATACTTTTAGACCTTCATTGGGTGCTTTGCTTGATTACCGCAAGCGAGTAGCATCTGAAAGAGATAGTCGCTGTAAAGAACATTTTCGATTTTCACGAATTTAGTGCTTTACTGAATCTCTCAACAAATTTGGCCTTACCTCTGGTTCCACATACTTCTATGCCTTTACCTTCACCAAACTCTTTGTGTAGAACCTTCCTCATCAGAATGTATTTTTGCAGGTTCCCCTCACACAATCCCTTGACACTCTCAACTGTCCCAACTGTTGCATCACGGGTTAAAAAAAGGGTCTCTACCTCTACTTCTAAGTGAAAATGCAACACATCTATACAAGTTAGGCCAGGGCAACATAACTATTTCAAACATGTAAAACCAATCTGAGAAATACGCTTCTCATGAGGAGCCACAAATGAAGGAGCCCCTCATTCCCACCCTCTGGAGAATAAATTTTACATCATCAGCGTACCAGCATCAACTCAACACCCAGTGACCATCACAACTGGTCAACCCCTTGGATCGCTTGGCAGCCGACGACTTCAAAGCTGCATGGACGTGGTTCTGAGCAAATCCCATGGAGCACAACATGGACACGGCCTCCGGGTCTAGCCTCGGGGGCGCTGGGGTGACTGTCTGATGGTAACCCACCCAACGCTGGACAAAAATGGGCGGTGGCAAATGGAAGTTCCAAATCCGGCACATGGTAGCTACTGATATCAAATATGAACAAAGATATGTGGAGCCATCATGATCGCTGCAAATACATAGAAAGTAGATGGATGTTGGTTGCTCGTGATCCCAACGAGAATGAAAAAAAAGACATGGACAAAATAAAACACATCACAGGGCTAGTCTTTTGTTGGTCAAACAGGTGGGTTCATAAATGGCATCCAAACTAATATTGTTTCCCTGGGTACATTTTTTTTTGTTTCTTGGGAATGCTAGTTCATGAACACCATGACTGACCATGAAACACCAATAAGCCCTCAACCAAAAATATATGATGGCGGTAGATTTCAACTTGATTGATTGTCGGTTTTCCATATGTTGGGTAATGTTGCCTCCTGATTGTATACTCCGGTCCTTTTCTGCTGGCAAGTAATGAAAAACAAAAGCAAACCACTGTGTTTCTCACTTCTCAGGTGACAAACACATTTTTCGAAATCAAGTTTGATTCTCCTGATATTAAGTTCAGAAAGCATTGTGTAATAGATGTATTCCAATAACAATGTCGAATAATTCCCTCTTGTAAAGCAATGCTTGGCTCAGAAAATGCGGAACTTCACAAGGAATTCAATCCTTGAAGAAATTCCTTGCAAAAACCGATCGGGGCACCAAATTCCCAAATGGAGTACACGACAGACTCGAGGGAACCCTGAATAATATGATTGCATGGATCCCCGTGAATGACACCAAACCTATTTTGGGAATGGAATTGATGTGAAGTGAATCAAAATTGTTTGTTTTTGTGAAAAAATGTTCATTTAAGATACTGCACTTGGGTATTCAATTTTCCAATTGGGAAAAGACACCTTTTTGCAATTACTGTATGGTTGTTCTTGACCAGCTGGATTGAAGAGGGGAGGCGCACACACACACACACACGCACACATCAGGAGTACACATGACGCGTGTGTATATATCTATCAATATACATATCTATCTATCTATATACATATATATATATATAAATATCTTTGTATTTAAACTCGCTCCTTCAAGAAACAAGTTCATGTATATAGGTATATGCTATACACGTAAATATGTCTATATATGTGTACAAACTAATATATGTAAATATGAAAACATGTAAATATGCAACTATGTAAACAAACCAATCATACATATTTGATAATTAACGATTCTGTGCATAGGGATGGGTCATCACCAACTATGCAACAAATTGGTAAGTGAAAACCTCAAAAAAGGCTAGTTCTGTCATTGAGGGGATGCTCACCGGGTGTACAGCGTTGTGATCCACCAGCACATGAATGTGATTTTTACACCGATTTCTTCATCACATGAATAACGTACAATATCATTGAATGTGTAAATAATTAAATGTGTTAACATTCTTAAGTGGTGCAAATATATATCTATATATATATATAAATATATATATAGATACATATATATATATAGATACATATATATATAGATACATATATATATGTGTACTGTACATAATTTCCATTACACATCAGTGGGCAATTGGGGCGTACACAGCTACACAGTGAGGCACTCACTAGCGCCCTTAAGTTCCGCGCCCCGCAGCTGAGTTGTCGCCAGCTGCGCCTGCTCCTCCGGCAGTGCAACAAAGTGGAAAGGTATTTGTTACCATTGGATTTGTAAAGATCGAAATCTTTTTACCATTGGATTTGTAAAGTGCAACAATTGGTAACAATCCTTACCATCCAATTGGAATTGGAAGATGCCAATGTTTCTTTGTTACCATTGGATTTGTTACCATTGAAATCAATCCAATTCAGAAGCCAGTGATCGGATTTGTGTTCTAAATGCCCAGTGGCTGTGAACTTTCATACACCAAGCCAGTTAAGAAAACTGTGGGGCCAGGGCCAGGGCAGTAAAATCAACGCTCCAAATTATATTATATATCTTTATTCACAGCAAAAGCCGCACCAAATGTAAGGAGGTTGACAACAATTGACTGCTAATGAGAATGGGACCGATGTTTATGATGGACGAAAGGGATAGAACAACCATTCTGAATTTCTTGCACTATTTCAACCCCATCGTCAGTCGATCATGTGGTGGCAACAACAACTGATGCATTCACTCACTGGCGTTTGCAAACCATTGAACCACAGCTGACCTGGAGATGGTCTCACCTGTCCTGCTGCTGGAGGCAAATTGATGTCTGGATCTTCGCTATGTTCGAAGAACCTCAGGTGGCAGGTGAACCCGGGAGGACCCCAGGAGCAAAAACATGCACTTGGTGGTGGTCTGAAGCACAGTTGCAGCATTGCCCAACAATTGTTTTCCATTGTCCAAATTGCCAACCACAATTCAGCATATTTTTGTTTTTTAAAGTGTGATGGGTCGCGATTGAACAAGACAAGCTTCAAACATCAGAAAAGAAATTGTAACAATCATTCGCCATCAGTGATCACCTTTTTCCACCAACAAGTGCAATTGCCTGATGATCTCTGATTGATAATATTTTCATATATATATCTACATGAATGTATGCAACAACACTAAAACACTGTATATACATATGTATACACATTGTAATTATACTATTTATTATCCACGGTGATCCCGGATCCCTTCATGTGAAGCATTGTCCACCACTAAGAATCCTCTTCCATCCCCACAGTGCCGCCGCACCAGGCACAGGCAGCGTCGGCCCCAGAGTTGTTGACGGCGAGGCTGGCACGTTTGGCCTCGACGGTGAGAGCGGCAGGATCCCAGCAACAGCTGGTTGAAAGCTGGAGATTGGGGTTGAGTGACCATAGGGTTGACTATACTTCAGGGCCCAAAAATGACTAAAAACGCTTCCTAATGACGAGTTGTGAGGAAAAGTGTTGATAAATACGTCGTGATTGTAGTAAAGAACGGAAATGATCGTGGTTAGCAATCATATGAAATATCGATCAGTATTGGGTTTGCAATCGATAGACACCATGGCAAAAATCAATATCAATGATGGTGGATGTTCAATAAGCATTAGTAAGAGCTATTGTGTCTTGACGACCATCCCACAACAGCAAATCATCACCACTGTTGCAAAAGTGTAGAGACTTGCAAAATCCATTGCATTCAATTGCCAAAAAGGATGCTTTTTCTGAACTATCATGCACCATCTTTGCTACAATCACTGAACTAGCACCAATCGATACCAATCATCAGATCCATCGCCAGGAGTGATGAGGTCGCCAGTGGATGTTGCACCAAAGAAGTGGCAGCAACTGGGCGACAGCACCGCGTTCTCGCCAATTCCCATGGAGATGAGTTGGGCCTGGAGCCAGCCCCGGACCGGGTCCCATCTAAACATCCTGGGAACTGCGAAGCGTTCTGCACATGGATCCACTGCTTCTAAGCATCGTTCAGAAATGCAGGAAATCCATTCTGATGGGTTATGATTCATGATGGTGCTATTAGACATGCGCAGACCATTGTGAACACCTTTCCACAACTATAAACAGACTGGCAACATTGATCATAATCTGGGCACATACATAAGCAATATATGTTGCATATGTTTACTCCCCAACTGAAAATATCACTTTCTGGGATGGTGTCAGGCTGCCGACACTTATTGATACTCTCGTAGCATAACTGAAACACTTGCCAGGTCACACAACTCTGGCCACCAACTAATGTCGTCAGGGCCTTTTGTGGGCACACTGCACTTCTGCACTAAGTTTCAACCATCGCTGGTTGACAGTTCGTAGCTGGTTGATAGTAACAACTATCAAAATCAATGGTATACTTCTCTCTCTTGTGATCGAAGTATCAAATACAGTAACAATTAGCAGTATCATAATCGTTGCATGACCAGACGACCTATGCTAACAACCTGTCAGCCCACCACCTCTGTACCACTGAACAATTCTGTCGCACTACTCATCCCTCCAAGGCCGCTGCAACGATCATTTCGTCTGCCTCGGGAGCCGCTGATGGCCTCAGCAGTCGACATTTAACCTGCAAAACAGACAACTTTGCAAAAATGAGGAAGGACAACACTAAAGAAAGCACTGGAGACAAGTACAAAGCACTATCAAAGCAAGGTATCCTCAACAATTCTCATCAAGCATCTACAATGACCCAAAATCCTGATTCACTGTGGCACTCGCAACCGACAATGCTGCTTGCCTTGTTCTACGCTTGTGAAGGGATTCGTAAGCACAGTGGGCTGCAAATGACTCCGGCCAATTGGCGCGCAACGGTGGAAAACCCTATGTCTGGGGGTCTCTGCGGCGCAACTGCTGCGCCAGCATCTGGCTCTTCTGGCATTTCTTCTTCTCCTGCATTCGTGCGCCATCATGAAAAATCCAGGTGTGTAGTGGTCTGCAATTGGTTGGCTGAAGATTTGCACAGGGTTGGGGTTGGCTCATAATAGATGAATGATTTGGTTGGCTATTGATTGATTGCGATACTTGTCGTTCTTAACCCACTTGTGCAAACTGGCAGCAGTTTCTTTCTAGCGGCTTGGCTTAAAAGTGCTTCTTAGAGAGAAAAAATAGATAGGATAAGATGGATGAGATAGATTAAATACATGAGATAAACAAGATAGATGAGATAGATCAGATAGATAAGATAGACAGGTTGAGAAAGACAGGATGACATAGAAAGAAAGAAAGATAGATAGATAGACATAAGATAGAAAAAATAAATTGATAGATAGATGAACAGAAAGAACAATAGAACAGATAGATAAGAAAAGATGGACAGGATAAGATAAATAGATATGATAGACGATGTAGATAAGATAGATAATATCGATAAAATAGGTAAGATAGACAAGCTCGAAAAAGATAGAACAAATGAGATAGATGAGAAAGAAAAGATACGATTGATAGATTAGAGAAAATAGAACAAACAAAACATAGGCAGATAGATAGAGAGATAGATTAGATAGAAAAGAAACAATAGATAAAATGAACAACAATTAAGCTAGATTAAATCAGATTTGACTAGTTTTGATTAGATTAGATTGGATTGGACTGGATTGGATTAGATTAGGTTACTTAAATTAGATGAGATTAAATCAGATGAATCAGGTACATGAATAGATAGATAGATAGATAGATAGTTGGGTAGATAGATAAGTTGATAAACGGATACATGAAATGAGCGGGTTAGATATGTAGGAGTAGATAGATAAGACAAGATCGATCGCAAAAGATAAATAGGATAAGAGAGATTGCCTGAGACAGATCGGAGAAGATAGACAGGATAACCAAGATAAGATTAGAGAGGAAGAACGAAAGAAGAAAGGAAGAAAGAAAGGAAGTAAGGAAGGAAGAAAGAAAGGAAGTAAGGAAGGAAGAAACAAGGAAAGAAAGAAAGAAAGAAAGAAAGCAAGAAAGAAAGAAAGGAAGGAAGGAAGGAAGGAAGGAAGGAAGGAACAAACACACAACCGATTTCAGTCACCTGTCGCTTTCACTCTTTCAGCAGATTGCTTTGCCATTCACTGCAACCAGTCTTCCCGGCCCCCCCTTTTTTTCCGCTTCCTTACCACCATTGACCACCATGATCCACCATGAACTGCTGACATCCGTCCTGACTGCAGGCCCTTCCCACGAAGATGCTCCAGGCTTAAGGTCTCGGGCCTCAGGTCCGAGCGGACCAATTTGTTGAATGGTTGGTGGCTTGGCAGCTCGGACCCTGAAGTGGTTTATGTGCAAAACAGTTGCTGAAGTATCATTGAAAACCACAATCCGCACAACATCCACTCATCCAAGGACTCCTTGCACAACAGGGAGTATGACCTTGATGAAGGTGCTAAGGGCTTTGACTCCGACAACTGGAAAATAATGATGATGATGATGATGATGATGATGATGATGATGATGATGATGATGATGATGATGATGATGATGATGACGATGAAACCCATACCAGCCAATACAATCTTCACACCTTGCGTGCAATCACTGCACTGGTGCTCTGATGGAACCACCTGGGGCCCATCACATCGGCACCTGCAGCGCTCGGGGTCAGTGGGTATGTCCTGCGACCCTGCAATCATGTAGCACTGGTGGAAGTGAGGGACAACCCAAAGTGCTTTCAATGGTTGATTGATCTTGAAAGTAGTGGCCATCACCATTGATCTTTCTATGGTAAATCTTGAAGTTAGTGACCATTAAAAGATTTATCATTAAAAGTTAGTGACCACTCTGCCTGCCAAAGTCTCCTGGCCCCAGCCTTGCAGTCCAGCTTCGCGGGACACCACTTCTCGTCGACGTAGTAGCGCTGAAGCTGCACCAATAAATACCTCCATTTTGGGGTCCAACCCGCAAAGTTCATGCTCGATTTTGCGGCGCCCTCAATGGTTTCTGCTCTACACGGATTTCCTACTTAGTTGTATTGTCCAGAATGGTTAGTCATGGTTAGTCGTTGAGCAAATCACGGCTAATTGTAAGTGATGCCAGTGAATGGTAGCTGATCGTTGATGCCCGTGACTATCCTTCAGTAACCTGGATACGGCTGGGTAATGACCATCGACAAGAGGACCATCTACAAATTGTTGATTTGGCATCACCATTTTGAATGTGTTTTACGCTGATACTGCTACATTCACATCATAATTACTCATAACTCTTCTCACACCATGTGGAGCCAAATGTTTCAAATTTGCCTCTGCGAATCACCTTCGAAAGCATGAGAACCATCAGTAAATTGGGATGTTATTCTTGATTGCTATTATGAATTGCCAAAGAGCATTCACCAGTCGCCATATCCGAATGCATCGTTGGTGTCCAATGAACCCATGTTGACCCAGTACAAAGTCCCAGGGTTTCTGACACAAGAACCACACAAGAACCACAGACGGATAGCGGCACCATTCTGAGCTGAGATTGATGCGGTCAATGATTGGCCTAATAGCAGCTATCATTTTCTAACCATCATTCACCACTGGTGAATGTCTGCGGTTCAATACTCTGTACCCCTTGTGAACATCCCTTCTCACCCCCGAAAAGAGACCCCCAGTGGATCCCATTGGCACCCACTGAGATGTATGGATTCCCTCGACTAAATCGGGCGGGGAGGGGGTTGGGGGTGCTGATTGTTAGGGAGAAGGGATGTGGCGCTTGTTCAAATTACTGGCGGCCAAAAAATGATTTTGGTTAGACTGCCATCGAGAATCGTTGATTATGCCTGCAGCAACCCAGGAATAAATCTGGCTGATTGTGGTTCATGAATAATGAGTTATCCTCAATAGTTTCCCGATCTACTATAATGTTTATTCAGGGTTGACATTGTGAATTATTAACAATGGCTACATCTCACCCCTCTTAATATCGTCTGATGAAAGTGAACAAATCCGGGAATTAGGCCCTGAAGGCAATGAACAAACCATATAAGCCCCGTTGCCATAGGTGAAATATGCTAGACATAGAAGTCCATGCTTTCTTTTTGTCAATCCCCATCAATTTTTAATGGTTCTCTGTTCTCAATGTCAATATCATTGATAAATCACTTGATTAAATGACAAACATTCCATTGGGGTAGGATCACCACCGGCAACATCCAATAATTTACAAGCAACCATCAAGAGAACTAATCGTTAATCCTCACTATGTTAATGATTAATTGCTCATTGGTTAATGATGGGTTACTCATTGGTTCAGAGTCACTATCATTGGTTAATCATTGGTTAATCACTTGTTAATCATTGGTAATCCAATTATCAATCATTGGTTGCTTTACCATGATTACCTGATAGTGGGCACCATGATTAATCCAATTCTACTAGTGGTCAATCATTGGTGAATGCCCAACTCACTAGTAGAATCATGGTTCATCATTGGTTAATCAGTTGGTTAATCCCCAACTCACGAGTGGTCAATCACTGATTAACCAACTATCAGATCATTGGTTAATCTCCAATCACTTATTGGTTAAGCACTAGTGGTTAATCAGTTGGCTAATCCCCAATCTGATAACAATCACTAGTGGTCAATCATTGGTTCATCCCTGTTGGCCCTTGGCGGCAGCCTGGGCATCGTGGCCAAACGTGTCCTCATAGCCCGCCCGCCGTAGCAATTGGCAGGGGTCCAACAACGTGGGGCCCCATTTGGTCAACTCACATGGCAACAACCACATGATTTTGAATTACTAGGCTACAGTAAGTTTATTAGCATACCAATAACTCGTCATATCAAAATTGTCATTAACATCCCCCTGTATATTTAGGGGGTCACCTAGTACCCCTGATTTTGTAGTGTACGAAATCATTTTTGGTCATTTTTGAGGGGGTACCCCTTACAAATTGTAAATCCTAAGTGTTTCAAAACAGCATCAGCCAAAAGGGCTTGTGTACAAAATCTGCATGCGCAGCTGTAGAAACCTCAAGTGAAGCAACCACCAAGCACAAACGCATCCCTGCCCCGCAGCTCTGCTACGCAACACGGCCACGCAGCAATGCCACGCAACCGGCCATGCAACAAAGCCATGCAACCGTGAAACATGCAAATTCTCTACAGATTCCTTACCAATATTCAGGTTTTTGATACCTAGGTAGCTTGATTTTGCAGTGGAAATATGAAGGGGGATCCAGTAACAATATCATTAGTACAGTATGTTGATTAGCCATCATTACCAGTTTAAACATGCTAATGCTATAGTCACTAGCCAGCGAACGTGAATTGCAATCGTGTTTCGCTATAAATATGTTTCAGTCACTATACGCAAAATATGTACACTAGCCAACGATGGTTTTTTTGGACGCTACACAGTAGTGAACGATTCTTGCTATTTTGACTTCTGATTTGTCAATCAGTTATTAAAGGGAAGCACCATCAATCTCATAGTCGAGCCAGCAACAAACATCATCTATGGCTCTGGATCAAAAAATGGGTATGGATCGCTATGCGGTGATCTAGAAGTATGGATTGGTCTGGATCACCTTCGTTTTGATATGGATCGAGGGTATGGATCGCATGTGCACCCGGGGGATGGATCGGGCCTTTACTTTTGATCTGCAGCCATATCTGGACTAGTCAACCTACAGAATTATCAGTGGGTGTGGCAATGTTGATATTCATAGCAAACAGAATAATGTGCAACAAATACTCATCTCCTTGTGATGATGAATTTCTGATGAACGTACTCACTATTGATGATATATGATGATATATCTTGATGATACATGATGATACATGGTTTGTTGAATCATTTTCATTGGGTTGAATCTAATTTAATTGAATTATACGTATGCTTGGGATTGTATGCGTCAAGGATGTGTTCACCCCGCAGTCAGCCATTTGCGTAGAACGATCGCTGGCATTTTGGTACGGTACTGATGGGGTATGTGGAGGATGTGGGCACCGGCACCGGGTGCCCAATCCATACTGACGTTAAAGGGTGAAGTACTAGGACACTTCCCAACAATCAGAAGTATATCCCATATAGTTCGCTGTTTCATTGCCAATTACCTGGTAAGCCGAATGGGTGGAAAAAACAAATCTCAATCCAAAAAAATGCGTTTTTGGGATTTGGTTCAAAAAAACTACCCGTGGTTGGGTTTAACCGTTCGAAAGCGTTCGAGGGGGCTGCAAAGGTTTTTTCCCCACCCACCTGGCTATATACAGTTTATATACGTAAATGATTGTACAGTGATAAACCACTAAATACAACACATATACACCACATAAAATTGTTTTGCTTTTGTGCGTTTTTGATAGGTTCCACCAAATCTAGAATTCCGTTGAATTTCTGGGTTATTTTATTGATGAACTTGGTTGGAAAAAATGAGTCAAATTACCTAAAAGAGCGTGCTGCTGTGAAAAAAATCGTTCAAACCCAACTATATTTTTTTAAAAAAGTTTGTGCCCGTTCGAAAGCGTTCAGAAAGCATTTCATACCGTTCGGTATTACCTAAATTACAATATGTAAATAAAACCAAGGAATTTGCAAAGTCACCCGAATTATCAATTTGTTTTGATTAATATGACTTGGTTTGTGGCGAGCAACTTTGATGGGAATGGTGGTGCAATGGCGTGATTTGGTGGTACTGTATGTGGCATGAAAAAAGATTTTCGCAACTTGGTTGAAAAAAAAACGTTTGTGGGCGTAAAAAGGCGTTCATGTTTGGTTTTTCTACCAAATGTGGCCGAACACTCTGTTTTGAGGGATTCGGTTGGAAAAAACAAGTTGGGGGGTTTACCAAGTATTGGTAACTATACATTTTGAAATAAATAAGTCAATATATCAATAATATATATATATATATATATCTATTTATTTACATAAATACAATGTAAATAGATATCTCAGCATATATATATATATATCAATATTAAAAAATATCAACATGTACATGTACATGTTGATACGTTTATATATATATATATGAATATATATGTATAGAAAAATATATTCATATAAATAAATAAATAAATATAAATATATATATATATACATATCAATATTGAGAAATATACATTTACAATTGTAGAAATATATATATATATATGTATACAGTGCGTATACTGTAAAAGAATCTATTGTACAAGAATTTGAGGGGCTCGATATGTTTCCGTCCTTATATGTGTGTATGCATCTTCCCCCTGCTCAATTAAGAATTTGAGGGACCCTCATTTCGGGGATTAAATTCTTAAAAACAATGGTCTAGTTATTACTGGCGGTGCACTTGGTCCCAAAACCAATGGATTTTGCACCTGGCAAGCCCTCGAGCATGAAATAAGGCTTAAACAACACAGGCAGGCCTCAGGGTACCTGAGGGGAGTTGAGCCCCCAACCACCAGAAAATCAAAAAAAACTTTTCAGGCTCCGAAACGTTTTTTTTGTATTTTCCACCCTTCAAAAATTAACTAGCCCCAAAAAGCCGTCCCAGGTCCCAGAACCAATGGATTTTCATGATGGTCACCGCCGTTTACATAAACAAGAATCTGTTAAGAATTTAAGGGACCCTCAACACATGATGTTGCAAAATCCAGCGCTATTTAATTTAAGAATCTGAGGGACCCTGGGCAAAAAAAGTGGAATTCTTGTATAGCGCATGCACTGTATATATATGTATAGCTGCTAAACCATGAGTCACCAACACAGTTAGCTATCATATCCATGACTTTTCTCACCTGTTTTTCACCCGTCATGCAGCGCTAGCCCCAGGAAAAAAAAACTTTCAGAAACTTTGTTTCGACCAGGAACTTGATGAATCATTCTACTTAGTGGCTAGCTTGCTCGGCTGTAACTTGAACCAGTAGAGTGAAGAACTTCCACTTGTGCTCCGTGACCTAGAGTAAGCATGGATTACTGCATGTCGGAGGTTTCGTAAGTGCACGAGACTCAAGGGTTCCTAAGGAATCTACTTGTAATTATCAACTTGTCGGCTTTAAAGGGTTTCGGAGAATCCGCGCAGCCCTGGGTGAACAAATTGCGGCCGAAAATAAGCAATTTCCCACTACGACGTCCACCAAAGTGACATCTTTGCGATCCCTTCGCTACCTATGTTTGAGCACGAGCCATGAAGATATCAGGATTCCAAAAACGACCGTCTTAATCCGTCTTAATCATAAGCAAAATAATTTCAACCAACTTCCGTTACTTTATGCAGTGAGCTTGTCAGACCCATCATCTGTGTTGCTCCTCAACCCGGCAGGGTGGCTGTAAGATCTTACCTGCGCACCACCATCCACCCTGGGTGTGCAAACGTCTTAGACACTGCACTTCCGCGAAATTGGACTCCCTCC
>VSDK01024625.1:637791-659660 GCA_009767595.1 Symbiodinium kawagutii
TCAGCAGGGGCTTAGGATGCAACCGACAACAGTTGTGGTGGAAACACAAAACTCACACTGCTCTGATTGTGGGTTCTGTATCCAATGATTCACCTCTAGCCCTGTTGTCTGATGCAACAGTCACCTTTCTTTGGAGAACCAATCACTATCATACTCATTGGTCATCACCCGGGACCAGTGTCATGATCAACTCTACTGCTTTGTGAAAAGGAATCTCGGTCAATGGATGGAGGTATGTGTCTATACACATAGAGCCAACCAACACGTGTCTATAAATCAGCACAAAAACATACATGCCATACCATACTATACCATACAATACCTTACCTTACCTTACCTTATATACCTTACCTTACCTGTACCATACCATTACATCACATCACATCACATCACATACATCACATCACATACAGTACATCAAATCACCTCACATTACATCACATCATCATCGCAAACACGTATATGTATTGAATGTATTGTATACATAGATACATCTATAAACAGAAATATGATGAATTACGCATATTCACAAGCTTCAAATAAAACCATGTATCCATTTCTTCTCGGTTTCACGAACGCCAAGCACTCCTCTGGTGCTCCAAAGCGTGCGAGGCAGGTCCTGGGGTGTACCATGGGCAGCAGAACCCGGGTACCCTGCGAGAGAATGGTGAAACATCACGGCTTTGCATCGTGGTGAGTTGTGCTTAATGCTGTTCTATCCTGGATGATACTGGCGAACCATGTGTAGTGTCTGGGGCTATGTGCAATTTGCCTTCTGGTCGGCTAGTATCAACCACTGCACATGTCAAAGCAAGGATGATGATCATCTCATAGATACTAGGTACTATAATTACCTGAAACAACCAATCCTCATTCTGGATTGTTAGTATGGTTGTAAGCTTACAAAATGATCATCATTTCAGAATGTTTCAGCATGTTTCATTTGGATGCCACCGTTTTTGGGTACACATTTACATAGCCATGCCCACTTCATGAGTACTCGGAGCGTACCCTGTGCAAGCGTCGGTCCTTCTTGCTGATTCTGCACCATTGTTCATTATGAAACGCTACGGACCAACACAATAGCTGAAATACATAGATATAGAATGATGATGGACAAGTATCAACATTCTCCATATCATAATCTTTGACCAGCATCAACTGTCAGTCTCAATCATTGCAAAGCACTGTAAAAGACTAATCATCTATGGTTACCATTTATGATGTGATACTCAGTAACAATGCCACCACATTTACAGAAGTCACAACAGTGAGTTTCTGCTTCACACCGTCACCAAACACCGGGCCATTTGCCACAGGCAATTTATTGGGACATCATGTCTCATTGACCCGCATCAACAAACTATCATTCGACATCGGTCCGAACCAACCGTTCAGAACCATGCAACTTCTGTGAAGTTTATCAATATGAAAATCACCCTTCAATGTGAAGGTAGAAAAAGTACTAAAATGTGATAAAGTGATCATTACCTAAATCAATGCTATACTGGCTAAAAACATGTAAAAAACCATAATAAAAGGTATAAACCTCTATGAAAACCATTACCCCGTCTTGTATAAAGTTCCATCTTTTCTGGCCTGCTCAGCTCACCAGCTCAACTCGCCCCAGGCGCCCCCTACGACAGCTGAATCAAGGGCTTGGGCTCTTCTTCGACGCCTGGAGGCTCCGTGTTGATCACTGCAGTGGTCACTGCATCACTCGATCACTACAGGTCGCCAGTCATTGCTACTGATGAACAACGGCGGGTGATTGAGCTTGGATCGGTAGTCACAAGGGTCAGTGACGTATCGTAGTGATGGTTGGAGATGTTCACCCACGTCGGTACTGAGGATTGAACCTAATGGACTTGGTAGTATTGCTGCTGTCATTAAGTTAAGGGGGAATCTGCGCACGCAAAATTGAGTCATCTGAGTACACAGCCTTTGAGTCATCCGCGCACACAGATTGGAATGGTTGGATTCCTTGGCATATGCATGGTTGTGAAACCAAAGATCTCACCCTTTTCGATTGACATTGGGGACAGGGGGCATGGGACATGTGGTTTAGGGACATGGGGCACCTTTATGGTTGAGAAGATACTTGTGGGGCTGTTTAGGACTTTAGAGTTGACATTCAGAGGAAACGCTAGACACAGCGAGAGCGGAGGCTTGGCATCTGCCGCCATTGCAGCTGTACTTGCGGCCGGTGAACGCTGGTCTTTTCTGTAGAGCCATATTGCCCAAATAGCGAACAATCAACGTCCAGATCATCATTGCCATTTTTGTCATCATCGTATTCACCATCCAAGACATGTCGACCCCTCAGCAACCGTCAACGTTTGCATGTAGGGGCGACCCCTTTTCCGCGTGCAGGAATGACTCCGTTCCAGCGTGCGGGGACCAACCCTTTACATCATTAACCATCATCAAACATCATGACACAACCATTCTCCACTTGTTAGTTCACTGTCATTGACCATCATTAAACATCATGACAATGCAACCGGGCTAGTGGTGGTCAACAACTGTTGACTGTGGCTGCAGCGACAACCTAGCGGACCTAGCGTTGAGAACGAACAATTCATGACCAAGATTGGATGGCACCGGGATCATCCGTGCACACGGCTGGAGGGTTAACGGCGCACATGGAATTGCAGGAGGTCGAAGAGGGTCATCTGCGCACATGAGTCGTGCGGAATGCCAGGCCTGCCAACAGGGTCAACCCCGGACATGTGATACATCTGCAACACAGGTCGGCGGGGTGGGGTGGGGCTGGGTAGGATTCAACGTACGCTCCCACCCGAATGCCACACATGCCACACATGCCACACAAACGTCAAAGTCATAGCGTGTCAAGAAAAGAAATCTGCGCAGGAAGAGGAAGATATGTGCACAATATCTCGATCTTGGCGTTTCTATTGAAGACCTCTGACATCTCTACACAACCGCTGTGAGGCTGTGCAGCAAAACGTGCACTACAGTCTTGGACGTACACAGGGGACCCCATGTGCACGGGCGACCCACTTTCACCCTGCACCAGCGACCTGGTTTCCAGTTTGGATCATCTTGGGTGCCGATGTTTATCCTGGTATATCATTCATCCATTGTTGGGTGCCTCCAAAACCATCAACACTGTCATCGTCTAAAGAAGAACACCATCAACTTCGTGGTCAGTCTACTCTTAGAAAACACAACATTTAGATGTCAAATCTATGGGCAAATCAAAACGTCAAACCCTTTCCTAGTGATAGTATCTGTAGTTATGGCTAGTGCTGCTTAATCGTGGATACCCTCCACTAGTGACCAGATTTAGCCGGCTGAGTCTTAAAAAATCGCTTTTCCAAAGAGATAGAGTAGATAATCTACAAATATACACTTTTACTTGTGCTGCTTGAGTAATCGGCGAACATGTGGCATACATGTGCTTATCATTTCGCAACAGCGACGTTGTGTTTTCCTTCTCATCCAAGGTCTTTTCCTTCGCGTCTTGGTGGGGATATGTACCCGACAAAACTCGGTCCAACCAACCACTGGCCTAGGAGGGTGCAGTCCATCTCTCAAGAAATCCTTCTGCTTAATATGGGAGATAAGCATTATTGACAATAATAAGCTCATATAAGTTCATTATGTCTTCCTCATTCTTAGCTTTTGCCGACAAAGTGTATTTGATGATTCGCGCAACCTCTGATCTCTTGTATCAATTGCCATTGCTTGATTGGATGCTCGCTTGGGCACATCCATGATGGCACCCCCAGCTCCCAAAAAGACGATTCTGAAGAAAGTGTCATTGACAAAGCCTTTCTGTGAAGATCCCGACGTCACCATGAAGAGGCTCAGCTGCGTGGGGACACCATTCCAAAGTCCAAGCCTTTGAGTCCAATTGAAGTCGACGAATCGCAGGGCTTTTTGTAATCATTAATTCATTAATCCTCCATCAGAATCATTAGGTCATTATGATGGTTTTCATACTCAGGGTATAATTCATGATAATCAAACCATTGTCTTACCATTAGCATTGGCCATTTGTCCTGCTTTGCTGATGTTTGTTCAGTCATGGTGGCTAACCTTGATGCACTCACCATCAATCACCCTTCATGCACCAGCTACTGTAAACCATCTCACAAGGGGCAATCATGTGTCGATGATCACTGGTTGGTGGTTTCAACCCCTGTGAAAATACTAGTTATATATAATCAACCAAACGTTCCAAGTATTGGAGGAACAAAAACCTCTCAA
Source organism: Symbiodinium kawagutii (assembly GCA_009767595.1). NCBI lineage: Eukaryota > Dinophyceae > Suessiales > Symbiodiniaceae > Symbiodinium > Symbiodinium kawagutii. Next base: position 642,028 of record VSDK01024625.1, read on the forward strand.
ACCACTAGCCAGATCAGGCAGTTGCCTTCAGTCTTGAGCTTCTTGGGGTCCTTCTCCTCCTTCTCGTGTGCTGCCTTGTAGGCAGTCACCTTGCGGATGGGATTCACGGCACCATCGAGGTACACACTGAGTGTTCTCACCATCTCCTAGTAGGTCAATCATGGTGAATGTACGTCACTTTGACCAATGTTAAGCAGTAAACCATGGGTGAGATGGTCCAATGTCACTATTCAAGCAATTTCACTCATCTCACCAGTGGGTCAAATGGGATTCCATCCATGGTCACCGCAGGGGAGGACCGCCTCGGCCAAATTCTCCGCATCGTCGAGTTTCACCTGGTGTGGCAGCCGAATCGGTGACTGCGGTGCTGCGGCAGTTAGCATCGCCGACCCTATCAGCTATCAACCAGCTCCCACTTACAGCGCATCCAAAGATATCTTGATATAGAATGATATAGATTAATAATTTCCCATTCACATAGATGAGTAATTTACAGCTGGTCATTGAGCTCAAAATGATCCACGGCCAGCGTGATCGACCAGGGAGGGCTTTGCTCTAGAGATTTCCAGCCATCGTGCCATCTACATGGTTGATAAATATGTGGCAGAAAGCCCAAATGGATGAATTCTGGTGCTTGAAATTCCGTTTGAGTGAGCGAGCTAGTCCTTTGGGGGCTGGATGGGGCTGGTATATCAGATTTGGGAGAAACGATAAAAGGGGTCCATCCAGCATAGCATCGCACATAGAGATGCAAATCATGCCTGCCAAGCATGTGGATGGCAATGGGTGGGCCCAGTGAAAAAAATAATGCAAGAGGCTTCCAAACGTTCAAAATTTCATGAATTCTCCATCTGTTGAACTGTTCAACTGTTCCATTCTCATGTTGGTGGCGACTTGTCAGTATTTGGCAATTCCTCCTCATTGGCCATCATTGCAGGAACATGTAGGAACAGTATCAACCGCAGCAACCGAAAGTGACAGCTGTGTTTGCTCAGGGATATCTGACAACTTTCAGCTAAGCCCTTGGCTGGAATTCCCAGCATGTTCTGTTGCATTCTGCTGTACCTCGAGGGGCGATGAGCGACGTCCATTGTGCTAGTGGAGTCCTCATGCCATTGGTTAATCCCGAGCATGGCAGCTCAAATGGCCAGCAGCATCCTGGTCCGATCAGTCACATGGACACTCTCAAGCCGCACGGTAGAATCAGCTCGCTGAGTGTCGAACAACCATGAAAACATACGAAAACAACCATCCAAGGGGCATCTCGCCAGCGACACTACGATAATCATGATCAAAATGAGCTGATCAAAGGAATTTTGGAAGTCAAACGCCTGACTTATGGAAAGCTGAAGCAGTCAGTGTGTCAGATCAGAGAAAAGATTGCAGATGTGTGCCCGCGCGAATGATACAAAACGCGTGAGATTCTGTGTTTTTCAATGTTTTGTGCAACCGGATGCTCGAAAAGGTAGGCACGACAACCTGGCGGATGTGGAGGTCGGATCGGGGAAGGGATCAGAAAACAATTCACACCGCTGTGGCGAAGCGCACGTTTGCAAGTCAAAATCGAAGAAACTGACATTTCCCGCGGATCCCCACGGGACGTTTTTGAAGATGTGCAAAAAGAGCGTGGCGCTGCGGCAAAACACACATTTGCATAGATTGGCACGTGAAAACTGTAACCAACTGACAAGGCCGGGACACTTTTGGACGATCATATGTGCAAGAAACGCACAGGGCTGCGGTGAAACGCATGTTTGCAAGTCAAAATCATCCAAAATTTAGGGTTTTGTGACGTTTTCAAAGTTTCACGAGGAACTGAGCAAGACTACCACATCACCATCACCGTCACCAGCACTAGCACCATCACCATCACCACCACCACCGCCACCACCGCCACCACCACCACCATCATCCTCGTCATCGTCGTCATCGTCGTCATCGTCAACGTCGTCATCGTCATCATCGTCATCATCATGATGTGCAAGCCAAGTAAGTGCCACAGTCAAGTAAAAACCAAGTACTTCCATATGGAACAACCAAGTAAGTGTCACAGGGTAGTGAGTGTCACAGTCAAGTCAGTGTCTCGGCCAAGCGAAGTGTCACAGCCAATGAAATGTAGCAGCCAAGAAAAAATAACGGTGCAGAAAAATCACCAGAGGAGAAACAAGCCAAAGAGAAACACCAGCAAAGGCAAAACGCCGGCAAAAAACACCAACAGAGAACGAAAGAAAAACACTAAAGAAAAAACACCAGAAAGAAAAAAATCCAGCAAAGAAAGAACACCAGAGACAGGACACCAGAGAGAACCCCAGAAAAGAAAAACACAGGCAAAGAAAACACATCAATAAACAATAATCAGAATCTTCATCCATCACCCACACCATCATTTCATCTCAAACCGTGCTCACTTCCTGTAGGCAAATCTTTTTGGACACTTCCGCTACCGCCTTGTGCTGTTACTTTGTTACTATCTAATAATGCTTGCAATCATTCACCATTGATTACTGTCAGATATTGTTCAAATTCTCACAGTAATGTGATCATTCTCAATTGTGATTGGCCAATTGTAAACACTATCTATTACCATAGTAATATTCTCAATTTATTGGCTGTCGGTATCCATTCTCCTCCGAATCAACGAAGTACCACTGCGCTGCAGCCAGCGCTCCCGGGTCACTTCACCCGTCGCTGCCCGCTGCTTTCTTGCAGCCGCTCCTCCACCTGGCAAACTCAAAAACAGGGCCGCAGCCATCAGTGACCAGCACTCACATGTCTAAAGCCAAAGAAACTTGAATTAATGTATCTATCTATCCATGTATGTATGTATGTATGTATGTATGTATGTATGTATGTATGTATGTATGTATGTATGTATGTATGTATGTATGTATGTATGTATGTCTTCAAATCCTTGTTTATTAGAACATATCATACCTGCGAAGACCCTTGAGCCATCATGTCGGGTGTCGTGCACGTCATATCCAATCAGGATAGGATTGCAAAAAATCACGGTCCTATCAGGATGAATGATTGGTACCCTCAAAAAGAGCCTGACGCCAACCGTACGATGACAAATTGGGAGACAAATAATTGGTGCCGAGGGAAAAAGCTGGACACCACCAGTAACCGAAAACAAACGATTGGGAGACAAGTCATTGGAACCCAGGAAAAGAGGAGGACACTACCAGTGACAAGTGGGAGACAAATGGGAGACAAATGGGACACAATGCGAGACAAGTCTGGCATCATGCAGCCCAAGGCATCAGCAACTGGGAGACAAGCCGCAAACGCAAATGGGAGACAAATCTGGCATCATGCGGCCCGAGGCATCAGCAAGTGGGAGACAGGGAGGAACGCAAGCCCGTATACAGAGGCAAAAATCATGTAGCCCAAGCAAGCACCCCTTGCGTAAAACTGTTTGAGGAATACATACAGGCATACCTCTACGTTTGTGTGTAACACAAATATTACCCACCAGGCGTTCTATGAGTGTGCATATACAGTGCTAAAGAGGACTGCCGTGAATAGTTATTATGCGGGTACGGGCTGCTTGCCAACAAAATCTGGCGGGTGCGCTTGTGCATCAGCAGGAGAGGCCACCATCACACGACACCACCATCAGAATGGAGGATGATCTTCAAACAGATATCTTCAATCATCCTCCAAACATTGTTGGTTGTTCCACAGAATTGAAGATCAATCTCAAAATAGAATTCTGATGATCATTTTAAGATGATCTTCCACAAAAAATCCACCAGACAGTGTTGATTGTTCCACCATCAAACCAATTGGATTGATGGTCCGGCCAAGTTAAGTGCTGGAGTTGCAAACCATGGAATGCAACAAAGAGTGGTTCGTAGCAGCTCTTGTGGTTGTCAGCCATACTACAGTGGTACAAATGTATCTATGTAAGTAGGTGTCTGTATATGCAAACATGTTTGGGTGTTAAATACGACTATATACTTGATTATATTCGACTATATATTGGTAGGGCATCCTTCTATTCTTTGTCTTGTAACGAAGCCTCGACAGCAACAACGAATATCTCCGAGAGGTCACACATTTTCTCACCCTGCCGTGGAATTTCCCAATCTTCACAGCTTCCCGGAACCCAACTCGCCAGGAGCGCCGCAAAGTCGAACATGTTGGAGGTTGGACCTTGGCCACTTGGCTCTCGTGTTCAACTCTGGTGAGCATTTGAGGAAGCAGCGGATCCTCGTAGCTGTGTTGTCATTTCATAACATAGCAATGGTGAGGATGTTTCATAAGTTGATCAACTACAAAACCAAGGATTTCCATTGCTTTTCCTGAGCATGGTGATTTCGAATTTGTATTTGGCAATGGCAATGCCAAATGTTTACAAATAATGTCACAGTGGATACAGTCGAGTTGCAAGTAGAAAATCCACATCTTGAACACAAAGGTTGCCAATGCGGACTAGCTTCTCAGAAACATTTCAAACATTGTAGCACTTGAGATCAGCAAACTTGGCAGTTGCTTCCAAGTTGGGTGGCTTTCGATCAACTGCTGAACTGCTGATGGAAATGCGGCACGTTGTAATCCAGAAGACATGACCTGCATGCCACTCTCAAGATCTTGGATATAGACCAACATCCAAGATATAGAGCATCCTCAAATATATTGACTAGTATATATGTATATAAGCCAGCAAGGCAAAAGGATGGATTGCAAACACACGAGCCTTAGCATTCCAACATCCACTTGCATGCCCAATCCACGCAGCTACTTGTGGTACAGTACCCTTCGAGGGGGATAGCTAAGAGCAGTTTCAATGGTGATTCATGTGTGTGCGTGTTGTTATACCATAATTGAACACGACCAGTATCAATCATTGCACCACTATTAAGCACTACCGGGTGTTGTTCATGCATAGCACCCCTGCATACCCCTGCTGCCTCACCACTGATCCCATCCATAGGATCTGCGCCATGGGACGATCTCCAGGCACGCGAGAGCCCAGGGCACCCCGTTCTGCACGGGACAGCTGCTCCAAGAAGTACTGCCGTGGCGAGCTGGGTGGCTCCACTAGGTGGCTCCCAGGGGGTGATCCCCAGGAATTGGTTAAGGACAATTCCTATGGCTCGATAGCACAATTGTCGTCGTAACCTTGATATGGCGCCACATTGTCCATATTTGTCCATGTAAATGTGCTTGTTTGATCTTGTTTGCCCATTTCTTGGGGACCATTTTTGTAACAAACCATTTAAACGAACGTACTTTGCATCGAGCACACTTGAGGCCCCAAGATTGCACTGCTTGTTGGAAATTACGTCTGGTCGCCTCAGGTTCTCATTCTCATGAAACTGATCACCATTCAGCCATCCAGCGAGACGACCGCAACAAACTCAAGTCCACGTCATGAGATTCTCCAAGACTAGCGGCGCATCCTCCAAACAGAACAAACACGCTTATCATTACAAACACATTACGCATTCATTCACCAACATTTACCAGTATCATCCCGCCTAGCGGCACCATCATCAACCGGGCCTCACCATCATCGACCTTCGCTAGTCATCTTCGCTGAGTAATATATAGTAATATCGTATTAACCCATCATGAACCGCTGCTAGATCTCAAAAACCATGTAGTTGACCAATGTTAACCGGTTTGCAGTGCTAACCATTGACCAATGTTAACCATTACAAGCTGGAACACCACTGCCTTGCAACAACCAGGGGCACCTTCCAGTCCGGACTGTTTCACCCCGAAACGCCGAGGTTGGCGCCTGAACGAATTCAGCAGCATCCTGCTGCCTGCCGCGCTGATGGTTGACCCTTAAAACGCACAGTTGATGATGAAAAGGTTAGCTAAGGCTAGTGCTGATCGTGCTCATCATTGGACCATTTTTGATAGTGATGAATGATAATGCTTTGAGAATATCTAACTATCTAACGGCTTATGATTTCTGATGCTCGACAATTCTAACGGTGGTTGATCTCTCTGATGGGCGACTCGTCCAGCAGTCTCTCAGCTGGTTGATTGTCTCATTTCTAATTCATTTTTTGGTGAATGACTTCCAAAGTTTCGTACCTTCAAAAACAGGCGACAGTGCTCTGATTCCGGACGTTGTGTTGCACAAGTTCCACATATTGGTGGCATAATATGATATGGCAGTGGGTCAAAACCCCGTACCCCTGGTTCCCCTATCATTAGCCATTGTTTTCCCTTATTATTGCTGGTCATTATCCTCCACTATTGGTTGGTTAATATTGACCCATAGCCGGCAACGTCTGCAGCGTCCCTGCCCCGACCCCCCGGAAGGAGTGTGAGCAAGGTTTGTCTTGACACGAGTGCCGAGCAATGGCCATACCTGAAAGTAATATTGACCCATAGCCATATGGAGATCTTATGGACTCAACAATGGTGAAGCGGGTGTACCAAGGGTGTTCAGCAGGGAGAGGAGGAGGAGCTTTGAAGTCTGTGACAGGTCGCTGAAAAGGAGAGATCTGCGCAAAGGTCCCTTCTTCGGGAGGAGACAGTTCTGGGAGAGATTAGAGCATATTAGAGCAACTTGTAAAATATTTCTAGTCAGGAAATTGATTATGCTTGAGCATATGTCCAAAGAGATTTGGAGAGTGTGAGGAAGAAACACAAGGCCGGGATAGCATCTGCAAATGTAGGTTGCAAATTCCTTACTGCCATGCAGTTGGGTTTAACGGGTGTTGGTGGGTATGCGACTTGTTCTACAAAATTAGGATCGAGTGCCTATGTCAGGTGTTTTACATGAAGCTGGGAGTACCATGTTTGTCACAGGTTCTCAGTCTACCTTGGACCACATAGAATGATAGAGTGACTACCCGCATCGTCGGGCATCCTAGTTGCAGATTCTGTGCATCAATCTACTCATTAAACGTAATCAGTCAGCATAAATAAAGCCTTGTACTTGCTCTCTACATAAAAAGCAAAGCACATTTTCAGCTTCATAAGAGCCCGAGGCCACAAGAGTTGTGCCTAAACCAGGGTACTTCCAGAAAGGATGAAGCATCAAGTGAATAGTTTCCAGATATCGTCAATCAACCAGCCAGTAGAGCCGCCAGCAATGGTCAGCAGTAACTATTATACACTTCTTGTTGTCATCCAGCACCCAGTTAACCACCATTTAACATGCTGATTTATTGAGCATTGCCATGCATTACTGCATTACCCATGATTATTCATGCTTATTCACCATTGAAAACTTTTATAACATGAATTATAATCCTTCACCATCATGGTCATCCTTCATGAGTCATAATCCTTCATGGTTATTTCCCTTCACCATCCTTCACCGTGTTAAGCATCGCTGCACCCGACGTGGCTCGGCTACGTAGGCTACGTGCCTCACCTTGAGGTCGAAAACTCGGGATGCCCCCGGCCGATCAGCGTGCGAAACATCTGAGCAGCTGAATGACTTGAAACCAGCTGACCGCTCTGAATTCACTCTCTATTCAAACATAACATGTGTCAAAATGAATTCATGAACATATATGGAACATATGTAAATGTGTGAAATGAATGTACTTAACTTACCGCTAAAAATGTAGCGATGCAATGAAGACATGGCTTACTGGTAAAACTAGGATTCAGTGTAGGATAGTGAAACGTTCCCTTAAATTTGCTGCAGTTCTTCGAACAGCAAGAGGTGTTATTCGAACTCTACCAGCGTTTGATCACGGAACAGGCCTCAAATTTGTGACCTTGGATGCTGGAAAGTTATGATACCATGCAAATGGAAGCAATTTACACCATCACTTCGTTGCTGTCTTCAGTGAGGGAAGCAGTTGTGGTAAAACACTTCTCCAATCTCCTGATACGGGTTGATAGATAACTTCACAAATATCATCTACGCCAACCAGCTATCCCATCCAACAGTGAAATGTCCAGTTTCGCAGTGACGCTTGGTGCACAGGCAATCCCGTGCCAAGAAACATCTGGCAGGTCAGCAGGAAGGCGCCCTTACTCTAAACCTTTCGGATCTCAAAAGTGGCAACGGCCCAGCCCAGAGATCTCTCAACGAGGCAACCGATGAACGACCTCCCAGCAAAGGTTTTCCGCCCTCCAAGAACTGTTAAAAAGCCACGTTAACACATCTTCAAAACACATCAAAACACCATGGCCAGAGTTATCCAGAGTTGCCTGTGGTGCAACGACATGCTTTGGATCTTCTTCATCATCTCCCTCTTTCCTCAGCTCGCAAACATGAGGGAACCTTCTCTGGAGGATTGTCAGTGTTTCGTTGTGTCCTGAGGGCGTGTTGGCAACTGAGCAGCTTCTTGGGACTTAACTTTCACCACCTCCGCTTGCTTGTCCCTCTTTTTAGTTGAACTGATTCTCGACCGCTTAAACCAATGTTGATTTTTGCAAATGCAGATTCTTTACGTTTTCCACTTGTTGCTTATGATCGCATTTCATCGCCTCGGGAACCCAACCATGACTGGGAAAACCCTGACTGTCCTGTGTTTCTAGCAGTCACCATTATCAACATTCATTGTGTGATATAACCATGAACCCCCCCATTGACCGAGCATTGTGTCCTCCACCAACGACTCACCACACAACTCGCAATGAGCGGCAAGGGTGGAGCGTAGCGCGGGCCATTCAAGCCGTTGGCCAACTTGGCCACCTCCAGGGTAAAGGCCGCACACGATGGTCCAAAATGGTTCAAAAATGGTCAGTTAATTAGTCGAATGGTTAGTCATTTATTCAACGGAAGGAGAATGGTTGAATATGGTTAGTCAGTTATGGAATAACTGTCATTCTAGTGAGTGGTTGAACAACGGTCGGAGAATGGTTAGGTAAATGCTAGACGATGGTTAGACCGGTTAGTCCATAGTAGCGGTTCGCTAATTCGTAGCTATATAATCATTTTCCCAATTGTGATTCATGATCGTTAACGACACATCAGAGTAATGGTCCACACACTATGGATAGTGACAGCTGAAAATGATTGATCATCTTCACCAATCTCAGTCATCTCAAAAGAATACATCGATGATGGAGGCCACCAGAAAATCGGCTTGAGATCGTTTCTTGATAAACCGTGACCCCTCACAGGAAAACCGGTTGCTTTCAGGCCTGGGAGCGGACTTTTGCTCAGAAAGGTTCCCGCTTTAACCACAGCCCCAAGGTGTGTTCCCACCAAACCTTACAAGTGCCTCCAGTGAATGCTCCCCTGTTCCCGCCTGGCTGATCAAATCGTTTTGCACTTCCGAGGGCCCGGATTTTCGGATCTGCGACAGTTTCAGCACTTCGCAAAGGAAAACAACTCAGGAAACAATTCTTTGCCCAAACATTTCATGTACAAAACCCTAACTTGTTGCGAACATCCAGTATTGGTTGGCGGCCATTGACCATCGTCTCCTAAGCTGGCTGGCTTGGACGCTCTCCTGGAAGTCAGCGTCCATGTAGCGCTGCTTCACTTCTGGAAGAGCCTTGTGTGCGGCATGGAGTCATGATGCTCACAACCAGTTGCTGCGTGGATGACAGGAATCCATGGGCATCAAGCCATACAGGATGGGCAAGCCACCAATGTCTGGGATAAAGCACAGCTTCATGGCGCAAACTCAGGGTGGGACCAGGAGCAGCTGAACTGAAGAGTTCATGTAACAGGATTGCCTGGCACAGTTGCGTTCGCTTGGGGTCACAAAAAAAGGTGCGTGGTTCACATGCATTGATTGATCATGCAACTACAATCATCATTAAGGCGTGAAGACCAATTAAGTATGTTGGTTCAAAAGTACGTCAACCGCGGCTGTATCAGTTTTGATAGTGTCTTGATGCAATAAGAGTCCAATGCATATTTGAACCAACTCCTACCTGCTGGGCACTACGCTGTACAAGGATCGGATAGTTTAACATGACGCTTGGAAAGACTTCGCTCAAGGAATCCAAGTCTTCTTAGGTTGTTGCTTTGTTGCATTGTCATGGAGCCACCCATCCTACATCATCGCTGGTTGAATCTGACAACATAATTGGGCTGCCGAGGCATTTGCAGAATTGCGGTTCTCCATGTCCCCATGTCAGATCACTACTACTAGAGGTGAATCTAGATCATTTGTTTGGTTGTAAATGTATCTTATCTACATGACCTTAATTATCCGTTCCGTTTCGCAATATCATATATAGACATATATATATGTATACATCAAATTGAAATATCAATATATATATATATAAATAAATATATATAAATACATATAGGTATATTCATACAAATCTAAATGTATACATGTACACATATATATATGGATAATTGACTACATTACTTCACATATTTTCGATACATGTATATATATATATATATACACATACATGTGTACAATTATCTATACATATATGTATATACACATGTGTATATCATATATACACATATCTACACATGTGCTATGGTTGCATTCATAACACCACCGTACCTAAAGTGGATGTATCCCGCACGGCCAACCCATCCCCACAATACAAGTCTAAGGGGGGACTGACCTATTGAGACATCTACCCGTTCTTGGGTGATACACCCACTGTATTCGTATGTGTGTATATGTATTTGCATATGGTAAACTAGCGTGGGAATGGAAAAAATCCACCAAAAATGGATAATCACCGGTTATCTTTATGAAACGAGCGGAGTTTTCATTGCCAAATCTAATTTCCCAGAGTGTATATGTATTTGTGCATGTGAACATGCTATACATAGGTAACCGATGATCATGGTAGATATCCTCTAGCAAGCTGCAAGCTAAAAATCATTCAACTCATATGGAAAACCCGTTCTCAATGGTGGATTTTCACAGCTTTTCCACTTCCAGGTTAGTTTGCCAGAGTGTGTATACATATGCCATATTGGCAAACACGGGTCCAATCAAAACTATTCAGAGAGGTGCCCCCGGTGCCCCAGTTGCAATCGGCTGAGATGGTTGGTTACATCATGTTACATCCCTACATTTGTTTCGATCCCTTTAACGCACCTATTCAAATGATATCAAGATGTTGATGCGTGAATGATTAGAGTATGTCGAACAAATACATATATGGTCAATAAATGAATATGATACTCTGATGATGAATGGTCACTTCTATCTCATGTTCAATCCTATCCAATCCAAATACATGTATCTATATGGGTGTTTCTCAAAATAGGGGTAGCCCCATATCATCCTTTATTAACCACTTATAGGTAATTAACCAACCATTTTTTGGGGTACCCTATTCTAAGAAACCACCATCTATTATCCAAATCATCTCCATATTAGGGGGATGCACTTGGCCACAGCCATTTTCGATTAGAAGAATGGAAGTCATTAGAAAATGAACAATATCAATGGGGATTCTAAATCAATGGGCTTTCTCTTCTAATCAAACACAATATCTGTATCTGTGGCTTTCTCTTCAGTGGGGCCGAGGTCCCGGGCCCCAAGTTCTTGAGACCCACCAAGCCAGGCCCTCGCAAGCGCACCTGCCCAACACGTGAAGTTCCACATGGGATGTGATATGATGTGATAGGCAATCAATGCGAAGATATGCGAAGATGATGTTTACTGAGATTGAACCGTTAATCAAAGGAAAATTCGTAGAGAAACTCGGACTTACGGTCCCATAGAAGTGTGAAGTCAAGCCTCAGTGTGAAATCAAGAAACTGTAAAGCCAGGCATGTGTCACGTCAAGCAAGGGTGAAATGAAGTAAAACTGAAGGCATGTAAGTGTGACAGCATGTAAGTCTGCAGTCAAGGAAATGCGAAGTCAAGTAAGAATGAAACCAAGAAGGCTTGGTACTTTGAGCATTTGCAGCTCTGGTTCCATTGTTTTCAGTGTAAATGATGCACAGCATGATCTCTGAGAGTGGTGCAATTGTCACTTTGTGCGGCAGGCGTGCTCTACTTCCCTGCTTTCCACAATGTAACTGCTGCGCGAAGACATGTTAATATCCCAGGTCCGTGATGGCATTTCTCTCCGTTTTGGCTGCGTGCGCTTCTGTGAGCCTGGGGCTAGCTTGTTCTGCAACTGCAGGTTTGCTCTCCGCATTGTAATTGCTGCATCCAAGCAAGTTTGGATGCCATTGCTGTGCGGTGGTGCTATTGTGCTTTGCAATTGTAGGTTTACTTTCCGCGCTGTAGCTTCTGCATCCCGAAATGTTGGGTACATCGTAGTACATTGGAAATATTGTAATATGTTGTTGTGCGGAGAAGTACGTCGCGCTACAGAATGAAATTGTAAGATGCAAAACATTGTAGCATGGTGTCGCATGCTGTAATACGTTGAATATAATGCGTTTTAATACATGGCAAGAGGTCGAATGCGTTGAAATGCGGCGTAGTATGTGGTATTACGTTGCAGCACCTTGTAATATGTTGTAAAACCTCTGTAACACGTTGTAAAGAAGTGTAATACGTTGTGATCTTTTGTAATGCGGTGCAATACGCTCCAACTCAGAGAAGAATAGCTTAGAAGGATCATGTAGTTCAGAAAAAAATAGCCCAGAGATGCCCAGAGGATCCATGTAGCTCAGAGAAGTTTAACTCAGAAAAGTGGTGTAACTCAGTGAAGAAGAATAGCCCAAACAATCATTTAGCTCGCAGAAGCGTAGCTCAGAAGAGTCATGTAGCTCAAGAAAGAGTCCGCAGCCAAGAGTAGCTCAGAGGAGTCATGCTGCTCAGCGAAGAGTAGCTCAGAAGAGTCACGTTGCTCACCACAATGACACAAAGGCAACCAGCAATGCAAAGATCACAAAGATCTGCAACGCCAACGCCACACAAACCTCACCAGACATTCACAGCTCCAACAAACATCCGGACCAAGCTGCGAACAAAAATCCTGGAGCACATTCCTACAGGCAGAACATTCTCCCAGCCTCTTATAGGATCAGGCCTCCCTCCTATTGGAAACTTCTGCCCCCCATCCGGTGCAGGTTCTACGTGTAATACTTGTAATATTTGGCAATCATACACAATGCTTTACTTTAATGTTTGTGCTTCTTATTGATTGGTAACATCTAGCGATGAGAAGTTATTGATCATGAACAACGGTTACCAGTGCTCATGATGGGTCACCAGTAGAACAATGGTTCACCATGGTTCAAGAACGGTTCATGTTACAGGAATGTGTACTGTTTATGACGGTTACTTTTATTGAAATGATGAACACATCCTGATGTTGACCCTCAGTGAGATACACCGTGAATTTTCAAGCAGAACGATGGTTTTCGATGAACATGCAACATAGAACAATGGTTAATGATCATTCATTCACGAATATTATGATGGGTAGTAATCAAGAAATGATGATGATCAAAGGTAGTCAATGTGGAAGAATCAACCATAGGAATGGTTGCTGATGGCAGAAACCATGGTCAGGAGGCCCTGCGCAAAAGTCTGAGAAAACGGCAAAAAGACCAATAGGATGGACTGGCGTGTTCACCCCCTACCAGCAAGAATACAATGAAATATAACCGATCAAATTTTCCCACACAGTTTCGTATACAGTTCACAGTTCCTTGCCATCATTGGTTTCCTACATTGGATTCCGACACCTGGGTAACAGGTCATCAACTATCCATTATCATTCATTGGCCAATCCTCAAACATATCCACTTTCATTGGCCATGTGCCTAGTGGATAGATTTGGATAGTACATCATGCATAGCTGGTTGCTAGCACTGAACCCAATGTATCTACATGCCCACTCATTAATATCATAAGATACAAGCGCCATTCGCAACCAGCTGATTGCAGCTGCAGGCCCGCACCAGTGGCTTGTCGCCGGATTCGCAGATCTTGGACCAGTCGTGGTTGAGATTCAGATCCACCTGACGCGGCAACGGAAAAAAACGGCGACTGCTGGGCTCGTTCACCATGAATGGCTGGTGAATGAATGGTTCATGATTAATTAATAATTTTAGTTGTTTAATGTTGTTTACATTAGTGGTTGAGCATTGGTTGATGGTGAATGGCTGGTTGTCAATGGTTATTGGTTGGTTAATTGGTGAATTATTCGGCTCAATAGATGTTAATAGTTAACTATTCACCAGTAGCCAACCAATAGCCACTCAATTATCAACCACCATTAGCCATTTGTGAACCAAACCGAACGTGGGAGGAAGCCACGCTGTCCCCTTGACAACAAAGATAAACAAAACATGAAAACAAAGACCCACAAATCCGTAGGATGGCACAAAATTAGATGGCTGGCCAGTCGAGGTCGTCTGCATAAGACTGTACACAACTGTCGATGTCGGCATGACACCAAAGGGATGAACACTTTTTGATACTCCTGTTAATATTTGATTGATCAACACCATTAACCATTGATATACCATTGATATACAACAAATCTGCCAGTGTACTACCCTTTTCATTGTGGGCACCTATCCCTTGACCACCTTCAGGATGTGAAGTCACCAACCGGCCCTCATCACAAGGATAGCAGTTGAAGCATAGAGATTGTGTCTCCCCAAAGGTGAGCCCCCCAACGGTAAAGTTGAGCCCAGCTGTTAGTGCTTGATTGATTTTGATGGCAGGGGGAGGGCTTAGTCAACCCCTTGAACCATGAAGCCTCACCTGCATCTCTGCCATCGTCTTGTCAGTCTTCTCCATCCTGGGCTTACCACAGCGGTGCTATCTTGCTCTTCTCTTAGACTTCTGCTGTTTGTAGCCACAAATATGATTGGACACAAATACCAAACAAAGGGACATACGGCGTGTACATCTGTGTATACACTCATGACATATGTATATATGATTGTATATGTCTCTAATATGCATAAGCTGCAATATACCGCTTATATGTAGGTGTAAATATGTATATAAGCAAATATACATATACATATACATACATACAATTCTGTATATACAGACACACACACACACTGCGTTACCAGGAACTGATAACATAGTTTCACAAGAGTATCAGCATGGAGGAAGCTGCGTACGCAAGGTCATGAGTGACATGGGGCTCTCTCACAACTGAGGAAACTGCAGGTCAGACTTTACTGCACGTGTTCCTTCACATTGTGCAGTCATTTGTATAGTGATACCCATTGTTGGCAAGCTTTGAGATTTTTGAGGCATTTTGTGTTGTAATTACGCGGAACAGCAACAAGGTGCTTGATACTAGATGCTGCAGGTCGCTGCAATCAACAAACAAATGCTGCTCAAATCACATTTGTCTTTGTTGCAGCCTTCATGAAAAAAGTTTACACCCAGTGGCCTAATGGGTTCCCCTTCTAGCTAGGCACGGACATATACCACGAGCCACAGTCATTCTACCCTCAATCGCAACACGATATCGTCCACGGATGCAACTGCGGCCCCATTGTCCAGCCAACCCGCCGTGCAAAAACGGAACAAACGATTCGTCGTTACATCGAACGAGACACATAGTATATGCATATACATGTATATATATAAATATAAGGACAATGTGATAAATGACATACGCAAATACGTCAAACATAGTATGAAACCTTCCTACATAGTCATAAGTCATAGTAAGTCACGTTAAATCATACCTAAATTGACTATTTCAAATAGTCATATTTCAGTATTAGAAATAGTATTGATTCATACATAGGCAGTGATAAATTATTCTTATCTGGTTGGTGGTCAGTTGGGCCATCCCGAACATGTCCTTTCTAACGAACCAACCATCCCAAATCTTGTGGAAAATAATTTTAATCAATCAAACCACCAACCAGGTATATGTAGATTCAGATACACCCTGACATAGAGAGTGAATCCTGAAACATAGATCAACATAGAATTGATTTGAATCAACTAAATATTGCTAATCGATAAACAGAGATAAACATAGAGAACCACCCACATAAGTAAACATAGATCAACATAGATATTACATGCTACCATTAGTGTCTGATCATCGTCCTGCCGTCCAGTGACTTCATCACATCAATGCCCCAATGCTCCAAATGCTGCGCTAACAAGGGGTCCTGGTGCCAACAGTTCGATGGTGACGGTGAACTGTTCGAATCACCAGGGTGCAGGTTTACTATGGTTAAAATATGTTAAAATGATGGCTACCTATGGTCAAAATGATGAAAATGATGATTACCTATGGCCAAAATGATGATAATGATGGCTGCCTGTGGTTAACTATCATCAAGTGGTTGATAATGATGGTGATGAACTATGATTACCTATGCTTCATGATGGTGAACAGTGGCCAGTAGCTGCTAAGAATGGTCAGGTGCTGGGAACATCGATGCTCAACGACGGTTGAGATACTGAATAACCATCTGCAAGTCCGAAAGCATATCAAAACTGGGGCGAACTCCTGTGTGAAAGTCAATGATGGATAAAGAAACATGATGACTCAGAGAAAGCAAGGATCATTCCGGATGCATGATCAGGCACGAGGAAACAAGTGATAACAGCTGAAGCCAAATGCAAGAATATAGTGAAATTACAAAGTAACAGCTATAACCTTTGAGTTCTCAATCACGCTACCTGTTGCTTACGGTAATTTTTGAGCAACTTGGTTCATAACATGAGATAATGAACTGCAAGACATGACGTGCAAGAACCTAGCTTTGTATCAAAGATCGCTTCTATTTGTTGGTTCATCGGTATTTTCTAATCAATTAGTTTTGGTAATAACTACTGAACAATCCAGTAGAAGCCCTCGCAACAAGGATTGCTGTAACCGAATGATATGATCCATTAATGACCCGTTTCAACGATTAATTTGTTCAATAGAATCTAACTACATTAAGGCTTCTTTGCGGCCCTTTGCGGCTAGGTCCGCACGCGCTTTGGAATGCAAAGGGCAGCACCGATTTTTCTCCTCTTGTCCATTTACCTTCATGGTGATAGTGATATTCTTTATGCAGACTCGTGGACCATGCTTGCAACAAATGCTGGCTCGAAACCTGAGCAATATATTGAAGAGTGGCATGCTTGGGGCCATTGTTGGGGGTATTAGGCATCATTTTCGGCGTGCATGCTGCATGGGGGATGTTAGCGACATCGGAACCATCACGTCAACATGTTTTCTAATTGGACCAATCTTGTCAACAACTCATTTAAAGAAAAATGCTGACAGCAGGGGGTCTAGAGCAGAAAAGGGGCACACGGCCGCATGTTGGACCCATGTTGGGCCCTTTCGGGAATGCTGGGGCTGTGGGCGCCGTTCTTGGCGCGGGTGCTGCATGTTTCTTGGGGCCATCTTGGGATGTTGGCGACATCCGAACTATAATGACAAAATGTTGGCCCCATGTTGGACTTATGTTGGGCCTCGACTGAAGGCCCGCCGTGCACACTTTGTCTTCAAAAAACATGGAGAAAACACATGATCTTGGCCAGGAACCGGCTCTTTCAGGCACAGCTTGGCATGTGTTGGAGCCATGTTGGGGCGAGTGCGCCCTACCGTAGCAACATCTTGGCATATGTTCGGCAAATGTTGGACCAATCCTGCCGAAAAGTAGCTTTTAAACATGCCAAGAACAAGGGACTCTAGAGCAAGAAAGGCCCCAAGCTAAAGCTGCACTTTTCGGTGCGGGCAGATTTGATCATTAATCATTCAATCATTCAATGTAACTTCGTTGCATTCAGATTACTATACACATTTACCAACATCTACATTTATTCAGTTGCACCAAAACTTCTTACGTCAAGGCTTTCCCTCCT
>VSDK01024625.1:659748-677289 GCA_009767595.1 Symbiodinium kawagutii
TTCCCTACTCACCTCACAGTCCAAACCCTCAGCCGTCTGCGCTCCTTCACGAGGTTGTCCTCGTCTGGCGCATAGGAGTAGACATCCGCCCCTGGTGCCACGTCCCCAGCGGATCCCCTCGTCCCCAGTGCACCTGAAATGGTAAACTCAGGTTTTACTCACAGAATTGTGATAATTCATGGTAGAACATGTAGACACCCAGAGTTTCTATGGCTTTCTGAGTGGTTTTCTGGAATGCAAGCACATGATCGGCTTGCTTTATTTTGCTTCGAACCCAACGCAAATGGCACCATGACTCCATGTTCTTCATGGGGCTTGTTCCAGCTGATGACCTCATCAGCATTCCAATCTCAATCCAGCAGGCATTCATGGTTTCAGCAGAACCGCGGTGCTCGGAAACACTTGGTTGGCTCATGATCTTCCCATCGCAATGACTGATGATGCTAGTTTGCACTGGCTTAATTCAACATATGGATGTTTCTCAAACTAGGGGACCCCTAAATCACCCAACATTGGTCATTTGAATAATAAGTCAGTCATTTTCGGGGGTTCCCTATTTTCGGAAACAATTGACATCATCAATTTACCAAAGGACGTTGGGAGAACCTGAGCATTGCCGCATTGTTACGACTTGGAACGCCAAAGGAGACCTCACAGTTTTGGTTAGCTTGGCGATCTCTTTCTCTCCAAGCCTTAAGCATTTAACCACCGCACTGTTTTTGCCTGAGCAGATTGAACGGTGAACATCCCACTCAAGGTAACCCAGTAACTCTACGGTTTCTTGGGCTGTTCATCAGTAGAGGGCCTATGCATGCAAAGAGATGCCCACATGTAAAAAAGGCACAGTTTTCGAGGTGAAAAGAAATGCACTTCGCTGCTCCAGAAATTGGTGCTTTTGGAGATGGTTTTCTGATGGGTTTCTTTCAAAACAAAAACACATTTGGTACATGATGCCAACAAAAGCTACTGATGGTTTTTCTTCCAAAAATCATCCCTGCTTGGTGATTGGAAGATTTCACGGCCGAAATCAACACCACGCGGGCGCTTCTGTGAGAAGAGTCACCACAAAAAACTGTTGGGTCTTGCCAGGTAAACCATCATTGAAGATCATCATTGAAAATTGTAAACCATCATCACCTGGTGTATCCCTTATAGGGATACAAAAAATGGTAGTGTTTTCCGAACCAAATCAGGACCAGCTCGTATCGATGGCGGCCAATGGACGGCCCCAGTCTGGGCCTTCAGGAGTGATGGTACCCAGCTTCACAACCTTGGAGACGGCTTCTCGCACCAATAGGCAAGCCATATCCAAAAGAAATGAATTAAAGCACAGGAGTCACCATTAATCACATTCTTAAGCATTTATAATTGTTGGTCTTTACATGTCTGCACCGTCATTGGGAAGTCTTCCTTGTATTGACGACTATTATTCAGGAGCAGCCGTTCTTAAAAGAAGCTTCATCAAACTAGCCACCCCCGGACATGCAGCTACGGATGTCTCTTCAATTAGCAGGGACACTAAAAATTAGTGATTATCAGGGACAAAGCAATATATATCGCAAATGCGTACACATGTATAGACATATATATACAGTAAATAATATGTATATATATATATATATATAATATGTAAATATATATAATATATATACATATAAATATAATATGTATATATACATAATATGTGTGTATATATATAATATGTATACATATATAAAATATGTATATATAAAGAATATAATATGTATACATATATGTATGTATACATATATATATATATACATTTTATATATATATATATATAAAATGTATATATATATATATGTATACATACATATATGTATACATATTATATTCTTTATATATACATATTTTATATATGTATACATATTATATATATACACACATATTATGTATATATACATATTATATTTTATATATATATCTATACAAATATGTATACACATATCAGTGGCATCCGCCACAGAACACCAGAGATACAGAGATACAGCATTAGGACCCATAACCATTGTGAACTCACCACCATTCACCACTCCAAGCATTTCTAGCCACCGGCGAATCATTTCCCAATGTTAATGAGAACTAGCACTGGTTGACCATTCCTAAGCACTGTTACCACATGAAGCTCTAACCCACTGCCAACTGCCCAGGGCTTTGCAACTTGGTGACTCCGTCACGGAGTTATGGTGGTTAATAATGGGCTAATAATGGGTTAACGATGATGAATGATGCTTGATCACGAGCCATTGATGGTGAGTATTCAGCTGTTCAATATTGCTGTGATGATTGTTTTGAAGGTTACCCATGGTGGTTACCGACAAACATGATAGGGAGAAGCAACAAGAACCAACAGTGATACGAGAGACCACTTGTATTAGTGGATAAACCGTTTTGATAAATCTGCCATCTTGACAGGTAAACCATCCGAACTATTCATTGCAAACCGGCTGGTGGTTTATTCATATGGACCTCCCATTGGGACGGGTACAACTCTTGAGGGCGTACCAAGCGTTAGGACCATGACCCGTCTGGATTTAGAGTACGTCTTTGGCCTCTGAAAGTTGTGCTAATGGTCCTCTTGAAATTCATGAAGTCAACTTTGCTGGTGCATCACCCTATGGTTCAATCTGGCCAGCGCAATTTTGATCGTCGATCGCATGTGCAACGATTCACAGCTCAAGCGAAATCCATAACCACGGCCACCCGAGAGGCTCATTAACATTGCAATATACTGTATATAAAGTACATTCAGCCCCATTCAGCCCCATTCAGCTCCAGCATAGCAGCAGCAAGTATTTCAATTCAGCATCCCAAACAGCTAAATCCATCAACAGCCGTGTGAGGGTCCGGCAAGTGGAAAGAAATTGCCTTTGGCTTTCTCCTGTCTGTGGTCAGAGTCAAATAGAATGGGGTATTGATGCTCAGCCTAATCCATAAACTAAACAACAAGCAAATTTCGCTGATTTGGGTGTTGGAAAACGTTGGCTCACAGATTGCACCAGGAAAGAATGAGATCACTTCGACGTGGCTATATAAATAAATATGGATCTATCACATCCGGTTTTTGTAGGTCATATAGTATCTACGGGACACCCTGCAAACAGATCATGGTGGGTCATGATGGGTCTTGATGCATCACACGAAATTGGTCTGGAGCATGTGCGGAGAAAGAAAGACCCCCTTTGACACCAGGAACTTTGAAGTCACTGGGCAAATGGAACTCGGGCATCCGATACCCATAGGAACCCCCATGCCCCAGCAATGTAAAGCGCTGGCTAGTTCATGCTAATAGTCATGCTAATTGATTCACTACCAGCTACTGCTGAACACAATAAAGTCACCTCAACATTGCTTACACGTGTGCTTCCGCATGGAACTCCGCACATCAACTACCCCAAAAAGTCACCTCAACTTTTTTGCCCAATGGAACTCACCATTACTTGGTAAGCAACTATTGCCTTTGTCGAGTATAATTACATCCATTCTGCTATTGAGTATGGTGGAAGGAATCGAACACGTCCAACCAAATGTAAACTTATAAGTTTTGATTTACATCCTGATGGAACTCCGACCGATTCTTAGGTTTCTTGAATTCAGTAAAAGGATGTAAAAGGTGTTTCCCTCTTAAAAAAAGACATGCTCTTTGGGGTCGAACTTATATTATAGTGTTTGGAACCAAACCCGGCCGAGACCAGAACCAAACGAGAAAGCTTCCATTTCCACAAACCAATGCTGTCAATGTGCATGCCCCAACATGCAGCCTTCAAGTTGAAACACAGAGCAGGGCGCCAAAAGTTTGAGCATGAGCAGTAAAACACAATGGGCTCACCGTTTTGAAGGCATTCAATTTCATTGAACGCGAGTAGAGGAAACCCGGCGCACACTGTGTACGCAGCCAAACCAACAATCAACAATGCAATCATGCACAGGAATGTCCTTTGACCACTGGCCCCGAACGATGTCAGAACATGTCAGGATGCCATATCAAAATGGCCGTGGCACAATGTACAGTGCCCGTTGGTTAACCCCCAAAAACTGATCACACTGGTCTTTGTGGGATGTTCGTCATTTCCCTCTTTTTCCTGTGAGGTTGCGTATGGACTTACAAGAGATTGAGCATACAGCATTTGCCTTTTTGAATCGTTCGATTGACATTGACCACTGACCATCATTGACCCATATCCATCTGGATGTCACAACCAGTGGTATCCCAAGTTAGCTACGCAGCCAATCAAACTGCCCATCATTGTCGGGTGCAAACCATGAATTACCATGAGCCCAACCCACCAGGGAAAGCTAGGGAAACCTGTGGCAAAATCGTCACACCAGAAACCGCACACTGGCGCCCGGGCCTCTTCAAAGTGCTCCAGGGCCCCATTGCTTCCCCCAGATCCATCCCAGTGACGACGACCACTTCCGATGTACCTGGCGACCACATTAGAAAAAATGCAAAAAATCTGATCACTTTGCAGAAAATTCAATGAACAACAACAGTGCAACAAGAGCTACCAGTTGGTATTAGGTGGTATCAGGTGGTCAGGAAAACCAGCAAAACCAACTAAACACCAACTATTGACTCGGTGAAACGCTTCTCAATGGCTAATACTTCATGATCAAAGACGAGTCTGTCCATGAACTGTGTACCTAGATGGTTCTCTCATCAGTAAAACGTGGTCATTCTTAGTGTGTTTTAGGTGTACACACCAGCGTTCTCAAGATGATATGAGATATGTAAATGACGTGTGTGACAGCTTATGGGGAGATCGGACAATTACTATCTAACAACAAACACAAACATAATCAGGAAATTATCAGAACAAATGAGAATGGAACTGCACTCTGTACGACCACCAAAATGTCTTGAATGCCGGTGGATGACGAAGAGACAACTAGTACCATGGTATACAATGGGAATTGTTGATCCTCCCGTCATTTGTTGACAATTTGAATCTCGTTCGGCTGCCTCTGGCTGTGCTGACAAGCACCGAACCGGTCACATCTTAGGACCCGACCCATCCGACAGGTTGAGCCAAAGGTTTTGAGTGTCGCCACTCTTTTCGCACCTTAGACATTTTGAAAAACTAGGGTGAACAGCGGTCTACTTCTAGATGTTCCATGATACTTAATGACCTTTCAGTGGAAGGGGACCATCACAAAAAAAACACACAAATGTGGATTGGTTCGACTGGACGATGGAATGCACTTGAGACCTTGTGATAATCCAATCAAGTGGCTAGTAGAATGACATCTAACTGCCATCACCGTGGTTTTCAACTTGGCTGCAATGTGGGGCCGTGACCAACACTATGACTTCATGCCCAGGATATGACATGTTGAGTGAACAATGATCCAACATAACCATCCAATATAAAGCATATGACCATTGGTTGATGGCTGATCCAAGACAGACCATGATCCAATATAACTATCCAACATCCTCCAACCACCCAACACAAGCCCAAGAGCCATGATCAATCAGGATAATCCAATATAATGATCCAAAATAACCAGGAGCCGTGAACTCCAATGGTACAGCGACGTCAACCGTAAGCCTAGTGATGGGGAAGCCTTCGAGGCAACTCCACAGCCTGCTTTGGTACCCCACCATTTGTTACAGGAGACAGGTGGTTCGATGGTCGACGTCTCTCTCTCTCTCTCTATATACTACATACATTGCATATCATATTATGTATGATAATTAATGGTAGTAGTGGAATGTAGTAGATTCTGGTTGATAGATGTTGATTGTGGTAGGAGCACTGGTCAAGCTTATGCCCAACCGATGATTATTGAATGACTAGTGACTAACGAGTGTGGATCAGCATGGCACATCAACCCACAGCTCGCCCGCTGGGTCTCGGGCTTCCAATCCTGTTGCGAGATCAAGGTCACTGAACTGGAACCCAAACTGATACCGAAGGTTGAACATAACCAGGTGGATGTTAGTGGTCATGACACATGCTGACAATGATCGTAGTGTTTGGTTGATGGTGGGTTTAGTTGGCTTGGTGAGCTTGTTTGGCTCGCTTGGTTTGGTTGGTAGGTTACTAGGTTGTTTTTAATTCTTTTTTGTTATCTACAACGGGTCTGCAGCAATCCGGTTGATCACGTAATTCGTCGCGTCTGGAGAGGTTTGCTCCGGTGAGTTCTCTGTGTCCTGCGTTGGGTATGTCCATTGGTCTGTTCAAAGCAATGGAATCAAAAAACTGTTGGATCTGCAGATGTTTGCAGATGTTTGCACGTTCAATTTCTCAAAACGGTCAGGGTCGGGAAAATGTCAGTTTTCAGAGCTTTGACCGCCCATCAAAAAAAAAAAAAATATATATCGGTAGAGAGATGTGTATGTATATGCAAATACATATTATATATGTAAACACGCATACATACACATTCATAAATCGAGTGCCTCAAAAGCATTTCTCCGAAAGCAACTTAGCAACAAAAGCCACTGACAGTTTTCACCAGGAGTTTCTCAAGGTCAGGAGCCTTGCAGTTGGTTCTCCGCCACTGTAAGCCCTTACACCCAGGTGCTCATGGGAAACCGTGGGTTCGCTCATCTGGGGTATCCGTTTCTTTTCCCTGTAAAAAACAGAAGAAACGCACCAACTGCTTCTGCTTATTTCGCACCTTACTTCACCATATCTTATTTCACCATATCTTATTTCACCAGCTACTTCTGATCTTATAGCTTGGGAATGCTTGGGATGTCTCTTGCAAGGCTGCACATCCATATTTGGTCGCGAAGCCGATCATGACCCGCAGCTGCGGTGGCACCTTGGGGTTTGGGCTGATCTTTTTGGTGGCCGGCAACTGCACGAGCTCCTGGAACCACAAGACCAGCAAGCTGGGAACGAACGGATTTCGGGATGGTACACCTGTGCATGTAAACGCCTGGAAGATATATCACCTGGTGAAACTCCAGATGTTGCAACAGTTTTTACTTTATCTTACATCTCAATTGATACACCGGGTGAATCAAAGAATCGAAATGTGAAATGATGTAAACACCATCCTGGGAGAAGTGATAGCTGTCTATGGTTGGGACAATCTGAAAGCAACTTTGCACCAGTGCTTGATGGATGTTGTTGCCACCAAATTCATGGAGTCTTGGGATATGGGTCCTGTTGTTGCAACAATGAGAAAGTCTTGACTGAGTTGTCCGACTATAAAAGAAGCTTAGGATTGCTTCGGCAAATTCTTCAAACACATATACACATATATATATATATTCCAAAGACTGCAAATGTTCGAACAAGCACACTTCAAACATAAACATCTGGCAGAACAAATGTCGACATCTGACTTCAAATTTTGGTCCAAGGCAACGAGGCTAGACATGATAGCTGATACCCATATCATCAACGGTTTGAGCCCATTCCTACAATCTCCAAACACATCTTGTAAAGTCAAATCTTAATCAACAGCCACCAGGTCATCCACAAAGTCCCTTTCTCCCACAGCCTTGAAGTATTTGCTTTCTTTTACCTCCTGACATCGCGGCAAATTCTGGAGGGATGAAACCGTGCGAAACAACAAGGGATGATGTGGGGAGCCATGAAAAATGAGAATTGGATGCGGACCTGTCTCTGTGCTATGTGTTTCTGGTGCAACGAGCGTAACAACACCATGCAAATCATTGAGATTTCATGCGCAGTGATGTGGAACCCTCAGAGAACTACCTCACCTTCTGGGCAGCTTCCAACCCGCAAAGTTGGTGTCCCAGTGCTCCAAGCACCAACGGTTTTCCGCAGCAAAGCCATCTTTTTGAAGGGAAAGCGTCAATGTCTGTGGTATATCTGTCTTTCTTTTGAACAAGTCATCAATTCTAACTTTGCGAACTTTTTGAGGGTTTTACGAAACCACCTCCACTGTTTTGCTTGCTTATGTTTGATTGTTTCCAGCAGTTCCTATGAGGTTGGCGAGCTGACAGCTCCCCAAAAATTCAAGGCAACCAGCGGTCCCCATCCTCAGCGGATACCGACGGGATACCGATCCCTGATCATCTCTTGTCAATTCGTCGTCAATTCTGATCATAGCTATAGAATAGCTTGTTAAACAAATGCCAGTTCAACTCTTGAACCAATATTGATCCCATACTATCAATTGAAGCGATTTCAAAAGATTTCTGGTCTGTTCTGCAGTCGTGGCCCATCCCTTCAGCCTCTTCCCACTGGCTCACTGCTTCTTGCGACCGTGCACCCTGCGGCAGCAAACATTTTTGGGGTCGGTTAAAGGCAGCGCCAAATAGATCCCCAAGCCATCCCAAGATGCCCTCCTGTCATTTCCATGGTCATTTCAACCCGTGGCTGTAGCCATACTTCACGTGATGATCTTTACACATCTTTATTGAGCCAACTTGTGAAGTATTGAAGACCTCTTGGGAATGTGTTCAGAGTTGAAACCCACAACCGACGTCGTGAAACAAGCATAAGAAAATACAAGAAGCAGAATAGTCATGAACAATCACATCCCATCACCATTTTTGACTAGACAGGAAATTGATTGCTAACTGCCACTGGTTCGGGGTCATCCCAAAAAGCCGAAGCCAAAGTCGCCCTGGCTTGTTTAACTGTTTGCTTTGAACCCTAGGAATGGGATGCATGGCGTTAGACCATGCGGACCCTCCCAAAATGAATGACTGTATCACTTTGATAAATTCACATTATATTCAAAGGTTCAAATCTCACATTGATTCCATTTGATCCCCTTCAAACTTATAAATAGGTGGAAGTCAGTGGAAGTGCCAACAAAATACCCCCAACCACTATTCCAGCCGTGGAGCTTGCGCGCAGCCGGGCTTTTGACATCTTTTGAATATGGCCGCTCTTGTACTTAGGCCCTAAGCCTTGGACCAGGATGTTACCAGTGGGGGCTCCCCAGGGTCTGGCAATCAACCCCTTTTGGGAGGCTTTGCCAATAGCTCAATGGGAGCTGGGATACCACTTTACGATGGGTGAATCTAAGGCATGGGATGGAAGTGAGAATGATTTGAAATCGGCATGCAGCCATTCATAATTTGAACCATTACCATAATGTAGCTCAACGTTTGCAATCTCAACAGCTGATCTAACAGATTCATGATGCTCACTTTACCAAGCATCATTAGCCATCCTGAACCATGATTGGTTTTCTCAAGCATCATCCAACCATAGATTCTGGTGTTTCCCTGGCCCTGGCCCAGGGCACGGAGCAGCGGCTCGAGCAGCCCTTGTGACCGGTGTTCGCCGGCTTTGTATGCTGAAAAACCTCGTAGTTTGGGTAGTTGGCCGTTGGCGTGACATGGAACAACAGCTCACCCCTGTCCGCGCACTCTTGACCGGAAAGAGGGAAAATGAAGCGTTCCCGTCGCCACGCGATGCAGGGATGTTCATCAATCAGCTTGCATGACACATTCTCAGAAATGGGGCACACGTACGATAATCCTACAACAATATCCCCGGTGTAGATACACAAATCTCATCGTCATTCAGGTTTTAGCTTTTGGAATCACGTAGACAACTGACACAAAACAACCGGAAGTTTTGGGGAAAGTAGCCATTGGAAGCCATGAACCCACGCCGGCTTTGAAACCTACTAACTGATCAACTTCCAAGCTAGCCTTCAAAGTAGCGGCGTAGCCCTACTACAAGTATGTACCCGCACAGAGTTCCGATTCCATAAGATGAATAGCATAGTTTAGCCTATAGCATAGTCCATTATTCGGATGTTCGTCCATTTACTTTTGGCGCAGTTTGCTGTTCGCTGTTGACCTAAGCCCGAATGATGGGGGTGCCCATAGTCATCCTCGTTGAACCCTTGCAACCAAGATTCTGGATGATTCTGGGTACAGCCATGATCAATCACATCAGCAGTGAGGAATCACCCAAAACTAGTTCTTCAGAGTCTTTGAGGGTGGTCCACTTCCATCAATCACCACAGTCAACTATGAATGGAATACTACTAGTTTGTTATCAAGCATTTACCATCACCTACGGATCTGGTTTGTGGTTTCCAAGAGCACTAATCAATACTATCAAATCTAGTCAATCAACCAACCATCCCAAATACTCTCCACACGCTTGAGCGGTCGACCCAAATACTAGGGAAAAAGGGGCATGTTCAAAACCACCAGTTGTTAACCCAGTGGCATAGGCAAACCACCAGCTATGAGTACCCTTGTGACTGCTGCTCCCCCAAACCCGTCTGATGGACATCAGCATCCATGCGCGTCGTCGGCATGTCACGGCCACATGTCTTTGCCGAACTTGCGCAGCGAATCCAAGCGGTTCTCTCAAGAATTGCCTCAAAGCAATCAGTTGGAGCTGGTTGGAGCTGCTGAATAGCTACAGTTGCCCTCCTTGACTGTATTCTTTAGCAGCTATCAACGATCAATCACTGCTATTGACCGTTATTGACCGTTAGTCTTCAGCTTTCAAGCAACTCTGAACCCGTATTACAATGATTGATGATAACAGTTACTTGCACATACTTGCACTGTCGTACACCATCCCCTGTTGGTGAAAATTGAGGACTCTGCCCTCACACCATGTGGCCGGTCATACCCTCACTTTCGCACCTGACTTGTCACTCACTTGCGCACTCTCACTCACTTGCGCACTTCACCCACCACTGATCACTCACTTGCGCACTTCCACACCCAAAGGCTTCACTGGGGACATGCAGGGCAGGACATGGGGTGGGACATGGGGCTGGGGACATGCACCCCAGGAGCAGGGCTGAGACATGGGGTGGGACATGGGGTCAGACATAGAGTGGGACATGGAGGAGTTGCGTCACCCAAAGACTTCACTGGGAACATGCAGGGCAGGACAGGGACAAGACTTCACTGGCGACATGCAGGGCAGGACATGGGGCGGGACATGGGGTGGGACATGGAGTGGGACATGGGGTGGGACATGCATCACCCTGCGGACATGCAGCGCAGGACATGATCCAGCCCACAGAACGTCCACAAGGCGAGAAATGTATTTACAGACATGCACTATACACAGTCGAGTTCATTTGAAGACTAACTCGTCAACATCTGTGCGCCGCGGGCCGTGACCAATGACCACTGGGCAATTGGATCATCCAAAGACCAACACTGGGGCCCATTCAGGGCAGGACATGGGGTGGGACATGGGGTGGGAGGGAGATGGGATAGTCATCATGGAAAAAATTATCTTTCCATTGGCATCTATTTTCCATTGGGAGAAAACCATGTTTCTGAGGCTCCATCTCCACAGAGCCAATACCCTACCGGAGGAAGCTGGTAGGTCATGCACATGTAACAAGTGTATAAGCGAGTGATACCTCAAGTGTACAAGCGAGTGACAACTCAAGTGTACAAGCGAGTGGTCGCCCATGTGGCCCGTGTACTTCCGGCGTCATGTTGAACCGGTCCCATGTTGAAAACATCAAATTTGACAGGCACGCAAGCTCCGCTTCTTTACAGATTCTTTACAGATTTGCATCGCCTGTGCAGGAGGGAAAAAGGTCCCTCCGGCATTGCATCGCACAGCAGCACTGTGGATGTACGGCAGTAAACAAATTCAGACATCGAGTGCCAAAGCCTGTTGACTCCTCTGATTTGAAGTGACGGCTGAGAGCAGTTATTCGCAGGAGGACCGATGCTTTCTGTGGCGCAAGAATTGCCATTTTGACTTCAAGACAGATTCAAGCCACTAGGCCTATTCGGAACCTCAAATCCAGGAGTTTCTTTCGGCACCTCAACCAGGAAGGAACCCTGTTTGGCTCAACGTTCCTTCCGTCGTTGCTGTTTGAAAACCAGTGATTTTTGGCCAGCTGAAAACCTCATTGACCGTAACAGCCTGTTCAAAGCGTGAGCCGCATGGGGCATGGCAGCGATGGATAGCGATGGCGCGGGTTAACAGCTGGATCATGCCGTTGCTTTGGGTCATGCCATCACTTGGGAATCTCGTCGAAGATCGTTGAGCCCGCCCGGCTGCTCTTCAACATCTGGGGCCACACAGCCACCGCCTTGGAAAGGACATGCTAACATCCCAAACCCCTTGCGGTTGCCAACATCAAATGGTTGACCACTGGTTTATCACGGTGGTCAGTATAGTAAGTCATGGTTCAGAAGTAATGATGATTCATACTTGGTAATCCATATGAAAAAATCCTGAAACCCTCCTTGGCTTCGGTGATCTACACCTACATTTCAGTGGGGTCGGGATGGTTTAATGATTGCAAGCAAAAACCAACAACAATCAAACCAACCACCTACACCTGCCCACAACCCAAAGGCAGAACGGACAAGTTGCCAGTCGGGAACAAATTGCAAGGTGTTAATGACCGTTGGTTGGTGATTGAACCCAACCAACAAATAGGAAACATCAAATAAGTGGCTGTCAGCCAGTTTGCCATGCACCCCAGCGACACGTTATATAAACATTGATAAAACTCCCTTGATTGGTATGCTGACTTGCCCCAATCTTTTGAATTTAATATTGAGGCATACGCCAACAAACAAGACTACACCACCGGCAACCACCACCACAACAGCAGCAACAAGAAAATCATCAAATCAATGACAAATTCAAAAAACAACAGAACCTGGGCTCTCTTTCCCAGTTTGATTGACGATTCCACACAAATTATCAGCAACAACAATGACCTAAACGGCAACAGCTGCGACAAAGACAACAGCAATAATAGCAGCAAGCGTACCAGCATGGAAACATCAGCAACATTTTCCAGCACTATCCCAAAACTACATTTTTTTAAGGATCAACATGGATCAACCCCAACGTGCAATCGGAACACATTAGAACTTCATATTCGCTCCCAAGCTGTTAGGATCTACCAGTCATGGCTCCTGGCTCAGCCATGACGCCAGCATCAAAGCCATTGGAACCGTGGCCAGGATCCATCCCACGACTATGGTCCACTCCGGGAAGAAGCCAGTTCCTGGACGGTGGAGAGGGGACCTTGGGAGCTAATTCGATGGTCTAAGGATTCATTGGAATCATTTTTTCACCAACAACAATACTTTGCTATGGGGTCTTTAGCCCAGATTGGCTCTGGTGCGATCCGGCGCAGCTTCAACACCAGGTTGCGGACAAGGTTGCAGCGAAAGGTGCGGCGCAGATGCATATTGAGGTTCTGGAGGCTTCCGGTGCAGACAGCCGATGGGGTTCCAGAGGGTTTGATGAGGTTTTCGGAAGGTTCGGGTGCAGAAACTTCGCGAGGTTCCGAAAAGGTCCGGTGCAGATAGCTGATGAGCAGGCGCAAATGCGTACTGAAGTTCCAGACAGTTCTGGAGCAAATGTTGAAGCAGAACCTGCCAGAACCTTCCGGAATCTGCCCGGGTTGTGGTGCAGCATCCAGGTCGGGTTCCGCCGGGTTTCCGAACAGCATCCTTGTTGGGTTCGGGCGCAGCCCACATCCGGTTTCGGAAAGTTCCGGTGCAGCGTCTAGATTGGGCTCAATGAAACAGATGTCTAAGTTTGGTGGGAATGACAACTGCTAGGTGGAAGAGGGGTCGCAAATGGGTCATGTGCTATGTTTGAGACAATAGCAGTGTGGAAGACCACCTCTTTTTCCGCAGGATGGGTATCATCAACTGCCCACACGAGTATTATTTTGGCAGGATAGTTTCCAACATCAATAAATCTGCAAAAAACTACCTGGCACACAAACTGTCATGGGTTGGGGATAGCACTTGAGTTTATTTTGACACTGAAGGGTTCTCAACTCGAATTCGAACAGGCAAAATCCAGCACCACAATGACAAGAAGCAAACGCACCCGGTGGCGGACCGTCGGCTATTCCTGGTGAAATCGAGGATTGATTTTCATTCTTTTGTCATTCATTTCACCGGCAACCAGCAACTAGTATTGTTCTGAAATCTTGAAAAGCTGGCTCATTTTATTGTGAGATCGAGGATTGATCTCAACCATTGCTGCAAGTCCCACAACTGGGGCTGATCAACTGGTCCTTCTGGAAAGGGCTTGGACTTGCGGGCGTTCATGACATCTACTTTGGCAAAGGGTGGTGTGATGCTCACGATGACCAGCAGCACAGAGAGTGCTGGGCACACGTAGCCCCACGAGGCCTCGCCAGTGCAGCTCCATCCAAGGACATTCTGATAGGTTGATTGGATGCATCCTAGTTCGTTCCGTGTGCTTTACAAATACCCTGATTGAATCTGAGTATTTACATTCTGACAGGTTTCTGACGTCAGGTCAGCAAATACCACTGCTTTACAATCTGAACTGTCCTTGTCAGGAGATCCTGTTCGCCAAGCAGTTTTCAGCGATATGTGGCATTGACCCATGAGGTATCAAGGTATATCAACGTTAGCGGGACGGATTAGAAGGATAAAAACAATATGGCTAACTTTGATGCTCGCACTGACTCATTTGGGTTCGCTGCAGCCGATACCAGTAGTCTTCAAGCCAACAAGCTGGTTGGCTTTGACGCATTGTTCCAAACGGCCCCAAATAACAATTGCACCAAATACCCACAAACTCCAACGGTTAATAGTTTTTTGTAGCTGTTTACATTACAATAATCATAATCCCTTGCCATTCCCAGTACCAGGGGATGAGTGCTACACGCCACTGCAATATGGGATGTTGGAGTCAAGCACTGTGGCCTCCAAATTCCCAGGGATTCATGAACCACTCCAGTTTCACAAGCCCTTCAGGAATCTCTGTTGGTCGCCAAGCCTTGCAGATCCATCCCAAGCGAAGCCCTGTGTTTTCTTCGCAAAGAATTTGGAACTGTCTCCAGGTTTCGCCGCGCCGGGTCCACATCCTGAAGGTGATCAAGGCGATCCAGGGATATTCAGGGAACAGTTTGTCGAGTTCGAGATGTGCAGGGCACACCACATTTGCAACATCTCACAACATCTGGCAAAATCTTGCAACCGTGCATATTAGAGACAGAACATAGAGAACATGCTAGAGTCTAGGCTAACAGTTGCAGCAAATTAGCTACGGAACTTTGTTCTTTACGCGGAATCGCGACTCATGAGACATGGTAACTAAAGGAACTAGTCCCATCTGTAACAACTCCTTGACGACCACAAATTTGCGAATTTGCTTGCTCCCTTGGTCTGTCCCTCCACTCTTTGCTGAAGAACAAAGTTAACCTCGTTCCCAGATTAAACTTTGATTAAGTGACTCTCAAGACTGGACACTTTGAAATGGAATAAACTCCAAATCAGCCAAGTCATGTGGTCACCAGGTGATCAATTTCTCAGCCTCCAAAAAGAACTGCCAGGAGAAGCTGAATGAAGAAATCTTTTGAGGATCGATTCCTGATCTAAGTGGGGTGATCAGTCATAAATCAGGGATTTGGGGTTTCAATGATCACTTATAGACCATTGTCAATCAGGAATTGACCAACCATGAAGAACCCCTATCAACACATGAACAGCCAGGGATGAAGCGGCGTGTGTGAACGCTTCGCCAAGTTGCAAGCCCAAACATTCCAGCGCACCCACTGCGAACATCACGTAGATGCTGACGTAGTTGTCAAAACTGAATGAGCAGTTGAGCAGTTTCAATGTCAGCTTCAAGAGCAAAACAGAGAGACATGGGTTGTGCAGAGCCAACCATAAGGGATCAGTAACCTTGAGCCACAATCACTATTGGATCAAACAGGACCAAAAAGTTCGTACTGAGTGGCTGTTCACACACAAGCCAACCCATGGTCACCAGCACCACTCAATTTCATCAAAGGCTGACCTTGTCCCGTCCAACTATTATACCAATTGTAGGTTACATTGACTTCCAGATACGGCGCAAACAAATGGTTACGATGCCACCATGAAGCCTGGTGATGTAATACCAGTTGGCTGCCAACACAACGAAAGCGCTTCTGAGCACACACACACACACACCATCCAACTAGTGAACCAGTGGGATGAAGTGCTGGATCCCCTTGGGCACAAGCCAAAACTTCCAGGCCTTTCGTTGTTTCAGCCATAGGACAATGTGGTTCTCTCGAAACATTGGCGATCACTTGGCATCGCAAGGCATCCCTAATCTGAAAAATGAGCAGGGCCTGAAAATCAAATTCATGTGAAGGTGTCTTTGCTCTATAAACCGATAATTTTTGGGGTTTCTATTTCATCATTATGGGGAATATCATATTACAATAACATTAATAATATCACGCAATACCATCATCACTATAACATAATTTTGTCTTTCACTTTGTATCACCACAGCAAGTCTCTTGACAACACACACGCACACACACACACACATATATCATCGTGGACAGTGGATG
This sequence comes from Symbiodinium kawagutii, assembly GCA_009767595.1. NCBI lineage: Eukaryota > Dinophyceae > Suessiales > Symbiodiniaceae > Symbiodinium > Symbiodinium kawagutii. The sequence continues at coordinate 676,015 of VSDK01024625.1, forward strand.
GATCGTGTTCTTACCCTGCATTCATGGCCCCATTTTGTCGCCAGGAAGACACACCATCCTGCCATCAAGCGACAGCTCCAAGAAATAGACTCCCGCGTTGGTCACAAAAAGAATGCCAATAAGGTAGGAAACGAAACAAATGATGCCTCAGCCGCCACCCAAAATTGTAATTCCACGAATGCTAACACAAAGACATTGATTTGACTAACTTGAAAAAAAGCGACTGCCAGCAACGTTGTCTAGATCGTTCAGATCAAACATTTTTGTCACCAGAATGACCAGATTGACAAAGGTGTTCCGTTTGATCTATATCAAAATCAACATCAACCACCATGTCCGTTACATGCAACCTTTGGTCCAGTATCTTCGATGATTCAATGATGCATTAGTGATCAACAAACTAATCATGTTTTCATCGTCTTGCCTATAGTATCAAACAACACGTCTTCAAGAATCTCTTGAGAACATGTGAGAAGGGAAATCCATCACCCGCTGCAACTAACAATCCCATAGCTCCCCTGTCCATGTACCATCCAGCACCAATCTGAGACACTAAAAAATGTCTCTTGGACTCTTGGAGCCAAAAATTCATTGAATAGATTCACTTTATGCAAATTCTGTAAATAGATAACGGTCCAAGAAGTGCCGAACTGATTTTCAGAATCAATATTTTCAGCCATCCATGTACTCACCGGGGTTTGTGTCCACCAAAATTGGATCGTATGGTCCCAGCGAGGCACCGCAACATGACCGTCGTCAGTTCAATGTTAACATCAACCGTGTGGGTAGTCTGTGGAAGGCACTCCTCATATGATCTGTCATACTGTAAGTCACCTTTCTGAGGTACTTTCCCCAAACCCACAAATGTCCTGAATTTTAGGCATGGCCTACGGGGAGACTCCTTTCGAGTTTCCAAACAGGAAACCAAGATCAAACATCACCATTTCACCTACAGTGTTTCCCGAGCACCCAACACTCAACTGTTGCCACCTATGGTGGCTACTTCCGGCATCTTCTCAGAAAATTGAAAGCTGTGAACCATGATCATAGTGAGCTCTTTGGTAAACCCAAGACTGTTTGGGCAATTCCCACGTAGTGAACTGTATACATATACTACACACATATATATAGATATATACATTCCATACTCATATTTACTCATAGTCTTACTAAGTAAGTACCCATGTGTATAGTAAATCATTGAGTTTACAACACACGAGCCCCCAAGTGCTCTGCCGTTGCCCCCCCCTTGCTGCCTGACAGCACGGGTCGCGG
>VSDK01024625.1:677305-695738 GCA_009767595.1 Symbiodinium kawagutii
GCCCGCCAGCCGGTCTCCCACGCCGGCGTCCGTCAGCACGGTGGCGACGGCTTCGATGTAGGCGAACTGCGAATCGATGCCCAACAGCAACATCCTCAGGTCGATGTGAAGCTGTGAGGAGAACCTGTTGGGTGAACCTGTTTGGATCATGTTAGGTGAACCTGTTAGGATGATGTTAGGGGAACCTGTTAGGATAAAAGTTCGGATACCAGTTGAACAGCGACATAATGAGAGAATGGTGAGGTGAAGCGACCTTCGATGAAGAACTCGAGGAGAAATGATCAAAGTTCAGATGGTACAAGTGAACATTAACCAATTAGACACAAATGATTAGTGAACCTTTAACAGGTGCTAATGATAGTTTAGACACAGTGATCATCAATTGACCAATTAGCAGTTGTTTAAAAGTATGGTTGTTGATCACTGTTCATGATGGTTGATGATGGCAATGATCCATGATGGTTCATGATGGTTGATGGTCAACGATGGTTTATCATGTGTATATAGCAACAATTGATTCATATTTGTGAATTATGGTTGACAATGATCAATAGTGGTTATGAATGGCAAAGTCCGGTGAATAGTCGTTCATGATGGCCAATAGTGGTTGATGATGGTTATCGATGTAAATTAAGAATGACCAGCAGTTTCCAGAAGCGATGATGGTTCGCTATTTGTGGTCTATCTAATGTTTATCCATTGGTAATGATCAAATGTGGTTGGTGGAAAATGATACGCCATGATGGTGAATGATGAATCATGGTGGCGGACGATAATCATCAGAAACTCACCAACTCTTGCTTAATCAATGCGGATCCTATGGGGGGGATAAGCTTTTTTGAACATTGAAAAAGCACAGTGAGAGCGCTTGCATGATTACTGTATATATATGCCGCAGACCAATCATAGCCTTGCTTGCCCACAAAATCAGTGGTATCTGACCATCTAAAACTATGGATGTGTCCAAAACATGCAGTTGTTTTCCGCTGGTTCAGTACCAGCCACAGTGACATACGGACCCTTTTAATGTCCTTCATTCAGCTTGATTGAGGTTGGTTGAAAAGATACTTCGATCATGGGTTTAGCCCTTCAACCAAGGAGGATCAGTCAACCAAGCAGGTTTTCGCTAAAAAACACCCTACTTGTCCACCGATCTAATTAAAAATGCAAGCCCTCTCAGCACACCCTTTCTGCCCCAACCGAAGATTGGTGTGGTTAGCTGTACTAAAGTAAGACATTGCGATTCAAACCGTATTCATACATGAATTGACGATTGAAACATGCCATGTTCGGTTCAGCTTGCAAAATCCAAATGGATTGAATACATCAATTCTTAAATCGACTTGATTAATGAGTCTCAACCAAATCTTACCCACTCATGGTGCTTCCTTCTTGAGGGAGCTCTCCTTTTCTTGGTCACGGGTTGCAAGCTGAGCATCATGAAGAAGAAAAGAATGGCCTTGGAAGACACGGATCCGGTGGCTGGACGCGTGCTTAAAACCTTGAACATAGATAAGCCTCCCTTGAAAATACCAATAATTACGATTAGAACCTTTCAATGTATGTGCAAAACTGGCAAATAGATTTTGTCGAAAAATCGCCGAGATGGTGAACTTGTAGGCGCCTCCCGAAATTTGGGACCAGCTACTCCTTGATGCTGGTAGTAATCACTCGTCCTTACAATTTCTTAACCAACGTGAACCCTTCTTCATCATGATGAAGGACAATTAATCATGATTCATATTGATTAACAACTTATTTCACAATCATTTAACGTCAATTACTGTAACCGTATTTTTCCAATGCCGATCAGGAACCATTGCTTTGCTGTTGATCATCCCCACGAAATCTGCCATCACAACTTTCTGGAACTGATCAGGACCAGGTTCCCAGCGACTGTCTGTGTTCACAACAGGTATACTGGGGTTCCCGGCGCCAAATTTTGACCATCAACATCCGAACGCCAAATATATCATCTTTCATCTGGAATCCGTGTGTCTGTGAAAACATCTGCAACCATTTATGCCTCTGTATGTTCTAATTGTATTCTAACCATATTTAGTATTCTATGATAATCTCTAAACATATAATCTATAATATATAACAATATTTAAAATAGCATTTTTTTGTACATTCTATTTTACAAAGTAGAACTTAAACTAGTATTTTTCTAAATACATAGCATGTAAAACATCCTATTTAGAAAGATATTTATATTCCAATATCTTCTTTGTATAAACATATGTATACGATTATATACTAAACATATGTATAAACACAACCCCAGAGATCTCCATGTGTGGGGTTGGTATCCCACGGCCAAGTCGCGAAGAAGAAGCTGCCAGGAAGCTGAGAAATGGCAATGGGAAAGGCTACAAAGGCAAGTCCTGGGCGATTCGCCGACTACTGAAGCGAAGGACTAAGTTAATGAATAAGTAATATACATAACATATAATAACTAATGAACATAATATGTAATGAAATAACAACTGAATAAATGTGAATCATCTACTGTAATAGTAATGATCCATTGACCAAATTAATACATACTAATAAGAATCAATTAAGTTAATGTTCTGGATAAGTTAGTGGATCTGTTCATGACTAAGTTAATGATACATAATGATACTAAACAAATGATTAGCACGGTGCTTCGTGTTCTGGTGAATCATACCAGTGGAATACAAAGTTTATGAGGTGAACCTATAGGAGCAAACGTTTTACCAGGAACAGCATCAGAACCACGCCCACCCCGAGACAGCAACCACTGCTCCTGTGCCAGAAAGACCGATGGATTTCAGGCTATCAAGGCTATCGCCTGCAATGCAGGGATCGGTCCTGGGCGTTTGGGGCTCAGGAAAGGGATGTTGCGAAACGGGTGGTAGTGTACCTGAAACATCAACCATCAGGCAGAGTGGTGGCTTTTGACCACAACCCACTCTTGCAAAGCGTATGAACAACCATCACTAAACAGCCTGGTGATCAAGGGTGCCGCGGTTCGTGACCAACCAAATGTCAACAGCCGTGGAACCCATATCCCATATTGATACCCAAATGTTTGGTACACCCCAGATTTGATGGTTACCCAATCCAGAAGAATCCTGAAGATTACACTGTATTATCTATAATTTGAAGTTGGTTCCGTGGTACCCGATCAAAAATCATGATTGACCAACCTAAACTGGCCGGCTGGCCTATAGTGGATTGTACCAATCCTCTTGGGAACTAGCTGGCCTGAACCTCAACAATAAACAACCAACGAACCAACCCAGCCTTGCGAAATGGGTGTTGGTGTTTCCACAAATGTTGGTATCCCGCGAACCATCAATAGATGTCAACTCTGGACCACTTCATTAGGCCGCTTAGATGTCCATTGTTTGGGGGGAACCTACGGGAAACCACCAATCATTGAAGGGACTCACTCACGCTGGCCACGAAGATCCAACCACTTTCTTCCAAGGCGCTTGTGCAATTCAGCTGCCAGGAAACCTGCTGGTTTCGGCAGCTACTGGGGTCCCCCACTGGCCCACGAAGATCCATGAAGTAATAATGGCAATAGTCATGGTATAATCATGTAACTACCGGGTCCACCGCTCATATCTGGCACGACGAGCTTTTATTCGAGATCCACAATTCTTCAATGGGTCACAGTCCACTGTGATGATCAGCAAGGCTTCCACTGATGCGCACGTAAGCAATCCTAATAGATTTATCAAACATGGTGTGAATCCCGGTAGGGTTGCGATGTGAATTTGATTTTCCAGCCCCGGGCAACCTAAGTCATTGCAGCATTTTTTGCAATACTTTTGCCAATGAGATCCATGTAGTCAATTCTGACCGGATTTAGGAAGCCCTGTGGAGATCTGATGGGAATTGTGATGTGACAATGATGTTTTATGCTCGTGCATTGCAATGTTGGCCAACATCTTTTTGGACCTTTTTTTCAGTGCATGCTTGCGTTCTAGCAGGAACAGTCCACCAGTGCGAGCCCCTACATCGGTCTTCGCCAGGCAAACTGAAAAGTCAGCATCAAAGTGCATCAAATAACACAAAAAACCAAAGGAAGTGCAAGCAAACATTAGCATCCCACCCCGCTCCCATGCCACAGGTAGCATCAACATGCGAGGCAAATGCAAGCGAACGTTTGCATCCCACCCCGTCCCATGCCACACGTAGCATTGAGATACGCAGCAAGTAGCAGCGAACATTAGCATCCCACCCCGCCCCATGCCACACGTAGCATTGAGATACGCAGCAAGTGGCAGCGAACATCAGCATCCCACCCCACGCCATGCTACACGTAGCATTGAGATACTAAGCAAATGCAAGCGAACATTAGCATCCCACCCCACCCCATGCCACACCCAGCATCAAGATACAAAGCAAGTGCAAGCGAACGTTAGCATCCCACCCCACCGTCACCCGACCCCATGCCACACCCAGCATCGAGATACAGAGCAAGTGCAAGCGAACGTTAGCATCCCACCCCACCGTCACCCCACCCCATGCCACTCCCAGCATCAAGATACACAGCAAGTGCAAGGGAACTTTGGCATCCCACCCCACATCATGCCACAGGTAGCAGCAACATACGAAGCAAGCGCAAGCGAACCGTGTGTAACATCCCAACCCACCACAAAAACGAGAAAAAGAGAATACACAGCCGCTGTGAGCGGTGGTCCAACCAACGCATGGCAATAAGGATTCATGGGTCAATTTCCTTTGACAACAGCATTTTTTGGCCGATAATTGACAGTGGCTAATCGACATCGTTGATAAAATACAAATGCCTGACAGTGCACGTTCATACATGCTCTGGGGAGGTTAACATTAGGGGCTATTCAACATGCTCATCCATTATTAGTCAACCGGTAGGAACCATTCAAGACATCTTGTGAAGCTCCCATTATCAACTGTGACATTACCCACTATTGTCAGTGGTTAATGCCTAAATTTAAACATTCATAGTTTGACCACTGTAAGTTGTGAATCACTGCTCTACTTATCTGACCATCATCCCTTGCATAGGTAGTGACTACCTTATCACTATATTCCAGCTGTCTGACCATCATTGCTTGAATAGTACATGATTACTATATCACTATATTCGAGTTCTCTAACCATCATTACTTGAATAGTTTGTGATTACATGTGATTACTATATCAATAGTCTCACCACAGCTCTTGACCATCATAGTAGAACCCTGACATCCACCAACCCAACCCACCCCATGGCCTAGCACTGGAAAAACTACACAGCCAGCCAGAACGGAAGTGCCGCAGTTGGTGATGGCAACCTGAGCAGTTCAAACACCAACAACCATGGCATTCAAACAATCGTAGAAATCCTCAATATGATCGATTAATGCTGATAAGCCACTTTATGACCAATTAATGCTGATCATATGGCCACTTTATCCTCAAGATGGTGAAGAACTTGTGAATCTGGAGGATTAGTATTTCAATGTATTTCATAACGCTGAAATCTCAGACTCAAAGTGACGGTAAACAAACATAACATGTGCATATATCTGGCTCAAAGCTGGAACAGGTTGGAGGCGGCAAAAGCAGTCACCCCAGCTGGGAATCCAATCTGTTCATGCGATCTCCCATCAAATCCCATGTATTTAAGGAGCTACGATTTAGTTGTGGAGCACCATTCACCATTCCCAATGACTTGTTGGCCATCTGTTTTGCAGGTAAAGGAGCCATGAACCATACCCTGGCAGAATAAACACAGCGATTTCACATCCAGTGGATCATGGGGATGAAACCAACCAACATCAAGGGCAACATGTACAACAAATGATCAGAATAGGCAATGGTTCAAAATGCAAACCAACTGAATAGTGTATAATTGATGTTGAACAATTAGAGAAGTTCAGCAATATCTTGGCAACAAGAATGGGGATATGACAAACGATCACCCATGCGGACCCACGCTAGCTCCTGGTGCTCAGTTTTGCATTTGCACATCCGCCGTGATACCTCCCCCATTTTTTTTGGCACTTGTCCAAGAGACGACATTTTGGGAAAAACCCAAGCCTTTTTGCATGTGCAATATCTACTTTTAAAAGATGTAGACGCACAGCATCGCAAACCTACAATGTGGACAGTAGATGGCGCAACACAATTTCAACTACCATGTTGCATTCCTTTCCCGTGCCTTTCCGTTCCTTTTCTTTCCCGCTCCTTTCCTTTCCAATCGCTGAAAAGCCAGGGTTTTCCAAGATTTCTAACAACCGCCATCTATTGAAATTGCTTGGCATGGTCTTGATAACTGTTTGGCCCAGGGAGTGGAAAGTGTTGCGCTATCTACTCTTCCAAACGTTGTGTTTCTTTACACAAGGCTTGCTTGCCCTTTAAAAGTGTTTAAGCTGGAACCCTTTCCTTTGCTTTCCTTTCCAGCTCCCTTCCCTTCCTTTCGTGGTGTTGCGCCATCTACTTGGCATGGTTCTGATATTTTTTGGGCCGAACAACTGGAAGGTGTTGCGCCATCTACTGTGGCTTTTCGTTCGAGAATACATTGCCTGGATATTGCCTATGCTCCCGGACCATTCCACTTGAGCAAATAAGAATTTGGGGGATCAGTTCGTAGTGTTGCCCCATCTACTTGGCACAATTCTGGTATTTGTTGGGCCCGGCCAGTGAAGGTGTTGCGCCATCTACTCTTCCAAACGTTCTGCTTTTTACTCAGTGTGCTTGCCATTAAAAGCAAATTAGCTGGAACCACAATTGCTGAAAACCAGGGTTTTTGCCATGTTTTCAAAATAGCGATGATTTGGTCATTTTGTGATTATCCCCAAAAGTGTGGAAAACAGGTCTTTGAGCGGAGGGGTCTGTGCCATCTACACTTGTGTGTGTGTTGCGCCATCTACTTTCAAGTGAGTGTAACCCGGAACTTCCGTTGCTAAAATAACTACCTCTGGTGTTTGTCACTGCCCACATCTGTCGACAATGGCCATCGAGGCGCTGCTGATGCATCACGAACGAAGTTGGCAGATTTTTTTCCAAAGGAGCCGAAGGACGTGATACAACCATATCCTCAGTTGATGGTCTATGCATGTTCATGCTAGTTCGCAAGAAGCACGTAATCCTGGCAACCAAAAAATTGAGCAGGGACAAAATATCAAGCTCTTCACCGTTTAAGATACATGGGAGCACAGGGATTTAAAACTTAGACACCTCCCATTGCCAAGAACCAAGTCATGATGGTTGCAATTCTCGGGACCAGTGGCCCTGGAGAATCTGAGTTTGGGTCGCAGGTATCGTCCAAGGCTGAAAAGTGACTACATGTTGAAGGCTGAGAAACCAATGGTGCCTTGGTATCTCCATTTACAACTCATGGTGCTACTGATTTCCCCCGCAGAAATAGCGTGATGTCTGAATTGCCATAGCTATTTCTTGGTGTATGACTAGTTGCTTAAAGTTATAGCTCTTTCTTGGCGAATACTAATGCTTAGAAATGGCGAACGAAGGTGCACGAAGGTGAACTTGGGGTGAACATTCCAGCTGGGATCTGGGAACGGGATACTATTCTGATACTTCCCTTTAAAAGGCTCTCTTGCCACTGACATCTGGAATCACAAACCAGCGGCGGTTTCCAGGCCATGCGGCTGTGAGGATTTGGTGTGGTGGATAGTGACCCCTAATCAGTCAGAATTTGGACTTGAAACTGGCATCAAATGCAGCAGATGCACAGACATCTATCTATCTATCTAACTATCTATGTAACTAACTATCTATCTATCTATCTAACTATCTATCTATCTATCTATCTATCTATCTATCTATCTATCTATCTATCTATCTATCTAATCTATCTAATCTATCTAATCTATCTAATCTAATCTATCTAATCTATCTAATCTATCTATCTATCTATCTAATGTAATCTAATCTAATCTAATCTAATCTAATCTAATCTATCGATCTATCTATCTTTCTTTACATACATACACATGTTCGGACTATATCATATACATACATGTCGCACACTTTTTTGTATTCCTGAAACCTAATTGATCTTAATTGAATTTACAATTTCTTGTATTGGCAGTTTTCCCGCGAATGTCCCTCATAACTAATAACGATCAATTGCAACAACTTCAACGCTATTATTCGACGTCTTGGCCGCTTTGCTCCAATCTCAGTCCACCATTCCGAACCAGTTTCCAATGCCCAAGGAAAAGAAGATCTGGATCGCACCGTGAATCCACACTTGCGGATCCGACAAATGGCTGTAGTCCTGATGGCACATTCCCCAGCTGTCCAAAATACAGTGGCAGCACCCAAGTACTTACAACGTCCCACAACCATTTCACCTTGGTGATGGGAATTCATGGGCCATGAATAACTCACCATTTTTGGGGGTCATGGACTCTGATTGAGGCTTTCCGTGAACTGGGTCCCGAGTCACCCACAACTTTTCATGATCTGACGGATGCTTTGATGAATGAGCCAACTGCAAGGATTAACGATATATTCCGTGTATTTCCATGTCGTATGTTTCATTCCAAATACGTCATGTTTGTATATAATGTTTCATCACGTGATAACGATGAATCCAACATGGAATGGCCAGCAGTCAATCATTCTGCTTAGTAGCGGTTCATGATGCTTGATCAGAGACACGACATAATTTTTACCATCAATGACTGCAGGGGAACAATGTCTCCCTGAGTGCACAATTTGCAAAAACCCAGCTACGCCATCGAACTGTGCAAAGTTTGCAACCCACTCAAGCTGCAACATTGTCCACATTGGAATCCAACATAGCAATGGAAACTTAACATTTTCTCAAGAAAACCCTGAGAAACCATCAATTGGTGGATTCTCCATTCGCAGGCTAATTTGCTTGAGAATAACTTATTTTCACTGCTTCTGCGGGGATATGTCAAGGGTGTGGACAATGCTGAATGTTGTGTATGTTGTATCGCGCCACAGCGCAGTTGATTTGCTCCATAATCATGAACAGTCCGTAATGACCTGCATGGTTAGGGTTTTAACCCCACTCCAAGAAACCAATTGAACCAATTATCCCCAGTCATGGCATTGACAAATGATAAAGTAATGTCTGAAACCAAAACAAACAACGGTCCGGGATTTTGGTGTAATGGATGATCATGATCTGGCATTCACCCAAAACAGTCCCATAGGATGGGGGTCAGCCAATTTTTTCGGGGTGCGTTATGTTTGTGGACAAACGCGCCAAAACAGTGCCTGAAAGTCGGACAACAAACAATCGGGCGTTTTGAAGGTTTCAAATGCGCCTTCAAAGATAATAATCTTTGCCGTTTACCCTACATTGTTTTCCCTCAACAATTCTTATGTGACTTTGGGTCGCGGTTGCTTGGGTTGCCCCCATGGCGGGCTGCATGTCATTCCTCGTCATTGTTAGATAAGTTTTTGCAACCTATGCTGCATGCTTAACTTATTTGCATTTTGACAAACTATTTCCATCCGTCAATTAGTTTTGGGTGAATTTGATGAACGATCATAAAGCCGGAAACTGGGGCCAAGGAAGGATTTTGCAGAGCGATGAGTTACCACCAGCAGCAAAAACAGTTGAACAGCTTGCTAGATCATACAACATGCAAGAGCCATTAAGCACATTTTTCCCACATCAACTACTTCCGGTGATGCCCACCATGCCCATCATGACATACCAATCTGACACGCTGGAACCAGACGTCTTTTCACCGTCTTTTCATGGCTCACTTTTGGTTCCACGGCTGGTCAAAACCCTGGTGCCCGAATGGTGAAGATCCCATGATCCAACATCCCAACTATACATCCCATATACTAGTAAAATAGGTAGTTGTGGGTATCGGTATAGTCTTTCTTGGGATGTGAACTACCCATTTGTTGCTCCCTTGCAGTGTCAAGGCACGGGCTTGAAGAGGAACTTCAGACCCGTCATCGCATTGGGCAACGTGAGGGCTCTGACCTAAGCAACACATGCACCGAATGAAACCAAGACATTAGTTCATCAACCAACCAAGGAGGGGGTCAGAGTCAGCCACCCTGAGTCAGTCGCCCCAGGGTGAAAGTCAGGAAGCTGGTAAACCACAAGTCAGCCACCCTATAGCAGTAGAGTCAGTCACCCGGGCGACAACAGTCTGGGAACCAGGGTGATTGAAAAACGAAAACATTCACAGTACCAACCATCCCATATTTTGGAAAATAAATATGCTTGAAACCACCAACCGGTTTAGAATGGCTAATGATGATTCACTGCTGTTAAACATGGTTCACATTGTTGTAGCACTGGTTGATCAGAGTTGCTACTAGTCAACGAGGGTGCATGTTTGTAGCTGTTGATGATCGTTGATACTAGCTGACAATGGTTGCGAGTGGTTGGTACCGGTAACTACAGCAGTTACTGTGACAACAGTAACGGTTGACAATAGAGGAATATCGGAGATCGTAAGATATCACAAAATAAGAATGGTTTTGGCGGTTGAGCCAATGCCAGGGGCGATCCACCACTGAGATCAACATACTGCATGCGGTAGCATCGGCATGCGGCCAAACATGGGGTACCGCTGAGCAATCACAACCAATCACGGGATTGATCAGCCACAGCGATGGCGATGGAAGTTGGCTGCTGTGTGTTGAGCCAAACTGATGGCTTGTCATTGCTGTAACCTTCATTGAAATCATCATTCTAATGTGGTTCTTGGTGGGAGGACCGTTGCATGTATTATACACATGTGAGATTGAATTGATATATATATATATATACATATGCATTTATCTATGATGATATTTAGAACTGCCAACGGAAACCTGTAATCAAATCATATAAAAAGCTGTCCAATTCTGATCTGAGAGTATTTGCCAATTTCCAGGGTAACCAGTAGTACCAATCAACAATAGCAAGTTTGAGGACAAACCACTGCGATCTGTAACACTCATTCCCTGTAATGATAATGCTTGTGTAACTACCAATCACCACGCTTCTGACACTTCTGACAGAACTAGAGTATATGCAATGAAGTTTTCTAGTCAGAAATAAAGTTCTGTTTTCCATTTGAGTGTCCGGAGGGTCAAGGCTCTCAACAAGACCAAATAGTAAACGACTCGGCAGTACCTGCTCACGATGATCGACCAGACTTACTGTTGGATCACATTCTCACCTATCTTGGATGGTTGGTCATATCGCCATCAAAGTGATGTTTGCTTGGTGGGTCACTTTTGACACTACCAATGCCTTTGAAGTTATTTAGATCCAATGTGATCCAATCATATCCGCTTAAGAAAAGAATATTGATTTTTCATTTTGGTACTATTGACCATTGTTGGCCGTTGTGAATGGCGTGGTTCTATAATTTGGTATCAACCGATATCAATGATTTTCTATCAGCCAACACACAACTCAACGCTGTAGCATATCGTCGCATTGTCCCACACTGCCTCCTTTGATCCAAAGCCTCTCAATCTCAGAAATTCAAGGATGGCTCCAGCCCCCCGTTGATTTTAAAGCAATTTAAGTGGATTTTAAAGCATTTTAAGTAGGTAGACAATTATAAATTCGAAGATTTTAGTGTATAATCCAATGTCTTCCCAATAAAAAGCAGCTGAATTCTGGTGAAAATCCTGGATTTGCCACTCTTTCATCTCACTCAATTGATTTAAGTGGATTTTAAGTTGATATTAAAAAGGGCATAAATGTGTTTCTTTGATTTGCTTTAAACTGTTTTACGTTGATGTAAGTTGGGAATAAAAGCTTGCCTCCATGAGGAAGATTGAACATTTTAAGGGGTAGGCAGTCACAAATTGGAAAGGTATAGGGTATAACCCATGATTGAATTACCATCACAGTGCTGATGAGATTTGATGGAAATCTTGGACTAGTCACTTTTCCATCTGACTAAACAGATTTAAGTTGATTTTAAGTTGATTTCAAAAGGGTTAGTTTAAGTATGTGCTTTAATTGTTTTGAATTGTTATTTTTCCTGATGTAAGTCAAATTAACAGCTGACCTTCATGTAGGGTTTTATTTTTACCATCTCCAATGACCAGACACGACGTGTGGGTTGGATAGGTTGCTCAACATTACCCCAAAGCCCACTGGCAAACATTGGCCTCGCTTCATTAATAAACTGCCACGTCTGAAACATTGAAAGCCACCTTTTCAATGGTTCAGAACAAGTGTGGCTCAATCAATCTCTTTGCATTATCTTCATTGAAATTTAAAGTACAGAGGCTGATGTTTCTGGTGTTGCTGTAAAAGTTTTTGAAATGAGAGAGAGAGACCTGGAGGAGAAAAATAAAATAATTGTGAAGAGATGATTGATGGTTGATGATTCATTGTGGGTTGGTATTTTATCAAAGGCATATCAATGACTGATTCTTGATTGTAACGTTTGAACCACCCTGGTTACCGTGGGCTATCGTATGCCAATGCTGCATGGTCATTTCTTGCTCCAGCGGGCTACAACCATGACATGACACCATTTATAATTCATGATCCTGAGTTTCAAAATCCCGTGACTCCAAGTTTGGATGAATGATCATTAACAAATTTAATTGTTCAGAACCTGATAAGAGATGCAATTAATTGACACCGAACATGGTTCAAAAACATAGCAAATTCAGTGACACCAGCATTGCAAACAACCCAGCCATGTCTCTCTTCACTGATTTGAGACACTTTCGTGTCCGAAGCCAGCCTGTTACTCGCACGCTGCGGGTCTACGTGTCAGGGCAAGAAGCAGCGCAGTCAGAGTGGGTGCTGAAAGACATTTTTCTGGAATCCTTTCCAAGTGAGAATGAGAAAAAATTTCAGAAGCGCTCTCAGCTATGGGTATCTTTAGCAGAAAAGTATCATGAGCAGATATGGCCTGAAAAGAAAATTCCACAACGAAGGGTGCCCAAGAAGTCTAGGACCAAAGCTAAAGATTTGCGCTTGGAAGACCTGTTGGAAGAGGCAACTGTCCCTACAAGCATCATGGTGTCGCTGTTGGTACAGTTCTCCACGCACAAACAAAGACTTCATCGAGATCGAGAAGACTCACTGCAAACATTGAGACATGTCACAACTGAAATTTGTAAGTGCAACAGCGGACACCTTGGGGTTCAAGGCATGCAAGTGGATTCCAATGGGTTTCTAAACTGTCCTCCCTGGCCTCCTGGTGTTCAAGACCAGGTCCGGAGGCTCTGGGATATGGATCTTGTTTGCAAAGACAATTTCTGGGTGCAAAGCAACTTTGATAGCCCTCATGTGACAGATTGCTTGGCCTTCATTGACCGACCTGTTTTACAGAAAGAGAGTCGCCGAGATCTCAAAGGATGGAAAAATTTGAAAGAGAATCTGGAAAGGCTACGCGCTCCACTGGTCAACTTCTTGACAGACTGCCTTCATCAAAATATCCTAAGGCTTACTATATCTGGTGCATTGAAGCGCAAAGCAGACGGAGAGGAAGACACACAACTCAGGGTGAAGAGAAAGAAAGCCTTTCAGAATTCACATAGCACATTGATAGAAACAGCAGACATTGTCCAAAAATTGTATTCCAGAGAGGACACTTGGATTTCGTTTCAGAAAAACTTTGGTATTCCCTTTGATCTCTTACATGTTGTTACTCGGGTTTTTTCGGTTTTCAAAGTAATTTAATTGGCAATTGTTGGTATGTAATCACTACACACTTTACCCTCGCCCCTTGCTACCAAGGCGCTGACAGTTGGCAGCGCATCCGATCAAGTAGCAGGAGAACAGACGGCTCTCTCGCACAGGGTTTCCTTCCACTTCTGTGTCACTTGATTTGTTTGTATATTTTTTCAAATTAGCCCTTTGAAATGTTGTTGTTTCAATCAATGTTGTATGACATCGGTTGCATTGCAATTTCATGTTTGTTGATTCCCCAGGCGACATTGATGGCCCGTGCAAAAGTGGAATTGCAAGACGAAAAGCATTTCCAGGCTCTAATGTGTTTTCGTCCAAAGTTAAGTCACGTGTTAACAGCATGGTAGCCATACCATTGTGAACTTGTTTTCAGTCAGGGGATAAAATGTTCTACAGTTACTTTGCTTGCCCCATGGAACCCTTTCGATGACATGTGTCACAGGTGCTTTTCGACGGTAGTGACATTGGTGGCAAGCCCACTGAGTTTTATCAGGCGCACGGGGCGAAGAATTTTGGATTTCCTGGAAATGAATTAATTTGGAGGTTTAGAAAAATGTTAAAAAGGCACCCTTTGCGGTGCTTGCTATGGTCGTTGTCATTGCCAATGCCCCCTTTCACTCATGCTGTACAGTCTGTATGTCATGTCAATGTCATGTGCATCTCGACATTCCCTGATGATGCAGGTATGGTCACCATGGCTCGGCGTTGGATGTTTTGGACCACCGCTTGCGGGGACTCTCAGAACGGGCTTGTGTGGAACGAGGGGTGGCCACGCAGTCAACTATACTATAAAGAGAGCCAACAAGTTTTCTGTTATCTTATCTGTTTTTTCGATGTATTACCCAGTATCCACCATTATTCCTTTACTACCAACCATTCCCAAACATTATTAACCTATGCACCACTATTAAAAGCCATCATTTTCAACCATTGCCAACAATCCCAACCCATCGCCAGCCATTATGAATCATTGACATTGATCATTCTCAAACATTATTGTCAACAATTCGAAACCATTATTAACCATGATTAACCAGAGGTGAGGTGTGGGATTACCCCAGAGCCCACTGGCAAACATTGGCCTCGGTTCATTAATAAACTGCCACGTCTGAAACATTGAAAGCCACCTTTTCAATGGTTCAGAACAAGTGTGGCTCAATCAATCTCTTTGCATTATCTTCATTGAAATTTAAAGTACAGAGGCTGATGTTTCTGGTGTTGCTGTAAGATTAAATCATAACAAACTAAGCAAACATGTTGTAATATCCATTTTCTCCTCAATACTGTTCCCAACTCTGACACTTATTGAATTTGATGATGATCACTACTCAAATGTCTTATCTCATATCATTGGATGAGAAAATACTCTTTAATCATTGATAATATAAGGCCCCAGCATTTCGACATCATTTGGTTTCTGAAGGCGTTGGGGGCAAATGATTCAAATGATGGCAATAATATGGTTGATCTTTGCCTACCTATCTATCTATATCTATATATATATATATATCTTATCTATCTTTGTTTTTTCTAGAATTAACCAGGAGGCAGGACAAAGGCACACGCAGTCGACTTAACTTCATTGGATTGGCGCCGCCTTTCATACAGTCTCCTTGCCATATCTTCATTTGAAGAATTGAATTCAACATTTGAATGAGTAAGGCACTACAGCAAATTAAATCTTTTTGACAATGTACAAATTCAGATCTATACGAGCAAATTTTGATGAATTGATACCTTATTAAATCCTGGAAGCAAAATATCAGTTAAGTTAAGCATTTTTCTTAGATTCTTAACTCAAAGAATAATGCAAAAACACCCTACTTTGTCCAACCCATTCCGCTGCTGCAATGGCGGAAGCGCATTCCGAAGACCAGACGTCACTGCGGACAACCCGGGTAAGTGCGCTAGAAGCAGCTCCTGTACTACCTGAATGTGAGATGCCTCATGAACCTCGAGGCGTTTGCCCATCTCAGGCACATGCGTTCCAAACAAACACATATGGGTTCTTGTCTTCTAAACCCGTGTTGTTCTGACAGACATCCTGACCACTCTTTTGTCCAACAGTTTAAACAATCACATGAAGGTTAAAGTGGTTTGAAAATCCTGTCAGATTGGCTATACCAGGTGATGTTTGACGATACCAATCTTGGTTTAGCTGCTCGGGCAGTGCGCATGGCCGTCTCAACCATTCAAGACCTGATACCGGAGGGCATCCTGAACCAATCCCTCTTGGCAACAGCTACGTCGATGTCATCTTCATGCACTGGTGTTTACACAGCTGAAGTAGCTATGGCCTTGATCCAGTTACTTGCATTGAATCTGTCAGCAGCAGATTTTTCATTCGTAATATGGTTGATCTTTGCCTACCTATCTATCTATATCTATATATATATATATCTTATCTATCTTTGTTTTTTCTAGAATTAACCAGGAGGCAGGACAAAGGCACACGCAGTCGACTTAACTTCATTGGATTGGCGCCGCCTTTCATACAGTCTCCTTGCCATATCTTCATTTGAAGAATTGAATTCAACATTTGAATGAGTAAGGCACTACAGCAAATTAAATCTTTTTGACAATGTACAAATTCAGATCTATACGAGCAAATTTTGATGAATTGATACCTTATTAAATCCTGGAAGCAAAATATCAGTTAAGTTAAGCATTTTTCTTAGATTCTTAACTCAAAGAATAATGCAAAAACACCCTACTTTGTCCAACCCATTCCGCTGCTGCAATGGCGGAAGCGCATTCCGAAGACCAGACGTCACTGCGGACAACCCGGGTAAGTGCGCTAGAAGCAGCTCCTGTACTACCTGAATGTGAGATGCCTCATGAACCTCGAGGCGTTTGCCCATCTCAGGCACATGCGTTCCAAACAAACACATATGGGTTCTTGTCTTCTAAACCCGTGTTGTTCTGACAGACATCCTGACCACTCTTTTGTCCAACAGTTTAAACAATCACATGAAGGTTAAAGTGGTTTGAAAATCCTGTCAGATTGGCTATACCAGGTGATGTTTGACGATACCAATCTTGGTTTAGCTGCTCGGGCAGTGCGCATGGCCGTCTCAACCATTCAAGACCTGATACCGGAGGGCATCCTGAACCAATCCCTCTTGGCAACAGCTACGTCGATGTCATCTTCATGCACTGGTGTTTACACAGCTGAAGTAGCTATGGCCTTGATCCAGTTACTTGCATTGAATCTGTCAGCAGCAGATTTTTCATTCATGAGTGTTTCAATTACTTGACTCATTGACTCATTGGCATCAATTGAATCTGAGCAAGTTTATTTTGTGTGATGGCCTGGAAGAGTGCTGACACTGAACTGCAAATTGTAATGTGTCTTTTGGCTGTGAAACGTTTCACCTACAGTAAGGAAATCTTGGAATGCAACCACTGGTTTCTTCAACGTCAAGGTGCAGCCGAGTTCTTGCCATGAACTTGGGACAAGATTATGCTCAAGTTTTGATTTTTTCCTTGGAGTTATTTGACATGGATTAATTCAGTAATAAACACTGAACAGTGACACTGTTTTTTAATCCGATTGGCAAGGGTCATATAATTAGGATTTATGTATTTCAGTTTGAAGGCTTGGGTTAGCACATAATTGATTAAATTATCACTTCTGTCTCTGTCTACTGGTTATTTTTCAAGCAGCTCAAGTGAACCAAAATCCTGATGTTACGATGTTTATTTGTACTATCAATGAATGGTGGACTGGACAATCATTTTTTGCCACCTTTTGCCGTTTGAATTGGCTTATGGCTTGCGCATCTGATGAGGAATTGGAGAGTGCGTGTCGCCAAGTCAGCCTGGATAACCATGCGTGGGTTCAGGAGTGGTGCGACCATCCTTGCATTCCACCTCATATTTTTGGGGACATTCTTGAGCAAGTACCGTTGAACTGCATCGATGAGACGTTGCCTTTCTGGGAGCGCAGGGAGCAAGTGGAGGGGCTGTGGCTGCAGGGTTCTCAATACTGCCACACACATGGTATGAGTTGCCCCTTGCCCGTGAGGGATGAGGTTACCTTTGACATATCAGGGTTGCCTTGTCAGCACAATAGCCGCGCCAATCACAACCGGCTCTTCTTTGAGGGACCGACAGGATCGGTGTACTTAGTGTGGGCCAGGCGGCACAGAGCCTGTCGAACTCCCTTGATGGTGTTGGAAAACACACCCGATGCTTTCTCTGATTTTACAACATTGTGTTGACTAAGTTTTTAGGGCACAGGTACAGTACAGTTTTTGTCTTTTCCAACGCATGATTAACAAGCACCCAAGCGTGTTCACAATATTAATATATATTAGTATTGATCTCTTTTCAGCCGACATTGCCAAGGAGATTCCATTCGATGATCTCCAGAAGTTGCTGCCGGAATACGATTTGTACCAGTTGTTCGTGAAGCCAGAGGATGCGGGCCATTCAGCTGTCAGCCGCCTGCGCACCTACATCTATTGCTGCCACAAGGAAACTTGTGAATACATGTTTGATGTCTGGGAAGCATATGAGAGGGTAACCGAAGAGATCAGACTGGTGACAGGAACCCGGTGCAGTGACTATTTTGTGTCATCCCAGCGTCAATTGGATCTGCACACCTGGAACATTTGTCGCAAACGGAAACTTTCTTGGCAACCAGTTGCTAGGCTCTTTTCATCAATATGGCGCGCGGTATGTGTTTTGAACGAATATCAAATCAGAATTGGTTATCAGTTAATTTAATTAATCTTTATCAACTGGCATGACAAACAATATTATAGTTCATCAACATATCCATCAATTAGAGGTTGGCTA
>VSDK01024626.1:0-26076 GCA_009767595.1 Symbiodinium kawagutii
CCCCAACATGGCCGGCGCCCGGCTGTCAGGCGTAAGCCCTTAAATATGAACCATGGATACACAAAATGGATAGTCCTTACATATTTCATTAGTCTAAGAACTATCAAATTATCAAAATCTTAACATGATTCAAAATTCCCCTGTTCTACATCATTAAACTCAACTAAACTCATCAACTAAACTCATCTCCAGGATCCACATCGATCCACGATGGAACTCGGCTCCCCACGGGCAGCGACAAGAGCTCCGCCGTGGGCTGTTCCGCCACCGCCGTGGCCAAGGCCTGCGAAGGTGCCATGCTGTGAGAAAGCCATGGGGGTCACCACCGAAATCTTCCACAGGGGACAATTCCAAAAGTGTAGCTCTCTATCTATCGATGGGAAACTCTATGACTCTATGATGAGTTTTGGAATTGTCCACTTTTGGAATAGTCATCCCTATCTATCATAGAGACCTATCTATTCCAAAAGTGTAGCTCTCTGGGTTGTAGGATGGCGTAGGTCTCTATGTTACACCGATCAGTACCCCACCGTCACCGGTTTGCCTCAAGATACATGACGCACAAAACAAATCAAAAGGGACACCCCAAATCACCACTCTATATCGAGAATTTCTAGCGCCTGGTCAAGCACTACACTGACCCCCCTAAACTCACGAATCGTTCGCAAACTTTGCCGCATCTCCTGTCAGCTTTCTCAAAAGTTTTATTTCAAAAACCAATGCCGATTTAAATTTCACAAGGAATTTTCAGCCAAAATGGAAGTAGGATTGGCCAATACACCACAATCATTCTATGAGTATAAAATGTTCATCCTAACAATACCACCATGAAATATCTCAATTGGCACCTCATATACTCAAAATTTCAAGTATAATCGATTGTCATGAAGTTCAATCAAATATACTCATAATCATTCATAAACTATAATCAAGTCATATAGTCATAGTATACTAGTCATATGGTCATCTCTCCTCATAATTTTCAAGTCACCGCGACTGGGGGCACTCTGTGGCCTCCCCGTGGCCTCCCCGTGGCCCGCCCTCCGCGCACCTGGAAGGCTTGACCAAAGCGCTCTGCCCGAGCCACGTTCCACAGGTGCCGGTTGTAGACCTGGCACGGTGTCACAAGGGAAATCCAAGATGATCCAAGATGATCCAAGATGATCCAAGATATCAAATATGTACATATACTATGTCTATGTCCAAATCCATACTTATATCTTTATCTATATCTATATGTATATATATATATATATATATGGTAGTTTCTCAAAATAGGGACCCCTCAAAATAGCTGGTTTATTGCTAATAATGACTAATAATGGATGATTTGGGGGGTCCCCTATTTTGAGAAACACCCATATATCTATATCTATATATCTATTCGTTTTATTAGTTGATTGATTGATTAATTTATATACACAACTGTACCTGAGAAGGGGGGCACGAAAATCCCTGAGCAAACTACTTGAAACGGATAGAACCTGAACCCCCTGCGAGGCAACACAAGTGAACACTCTTCAAGTCGTACTCTTCCTAAAACATCTTTATACGCAACTCTCGGTAACACAGGCTAGGTCAGACACTCTAGAAATTGTGATCTTGCAAAACACCCATGGAGAAAAACTCTTAACAAAACACTCTGAGCAAGACACTCTTGCAATGTCCCTGTTTTATGAAGACTCCCTGGACACACTGGGGAACAACACCAAATATAGTGAGCCACTCTTACCAGAGAGGTTCTGGAACCGAACCGAACCGGTGGAACCGAACCGGCTGAACCGAAACCGGGCTGAACCGGTGTAATCGGGGAACCGTGGGGAATCTGTTGCACGAACCGACAGGAACCGAAACCGGTTACGAACCGAACCGCCCCCTATCAGTTTCCAAAAACCGAAACCGAACCGAACCGAACCGAAACCACACTGTCTTACACCAAATGTCACTGTTCTATGAAGACTCCCTGGAGACACTGCATAGAGTGAGCCACTCTTACAGCAACACTCTAGAAGTGAAGATTCCATCAACACACAACTAGTGAAACACCCTGACTTGACACAGCCAAAACCTGACCTGAGACGCGCTGAGGATGACAATCTTGTAAGACAATCTTGTAAAGCATGCAAAACTATCAGTTCTTCCACATTCTTAGCAAAACCTTGTATTTTCCATGGTTTTCTTACCCGCCGCCATTGAAAAAATTGATATGTTTACGGTCTTCTCTCATTTTCTACTGCTCCGTGACGGCTCGCACCGAAAACAAAAAAAACACTGTGAATTGCACTGTTTTTTCTTCCCAGCCCACCAAAAAATCGCTCCGAAACCCTTCTTCTCCGCACCCTAGGGCCCTAGGGCCGTAGGTGGTGACCCTAGTGAACCCTGGTGGAAGAACTGGGATGTATTGGAGAAACATACTTTGCATCTGTCGTGCAATGGGCACGGTTGTCAATGATGTAGACATCTACGAACATGATCTCCTCTTGGGTGATGTGCTTTCTTTTCTCTTCTTGATCTCATCTGTCTTTTCTTTTCCTCTACGAACATGTTTCTTTTCTCTGCTCAAAATCCTTTTCTCTTCTTTCTCCATCTTTGATGACGTTCTTTCTCCGTCTTTCTACCCTTCCTCTACCCTTCCTCCCTCCCTTATCCTCTCTTATCCTTCCTATCCTTTCTTTCTTCTTAATCCTCTCTTATTTCCTCTTTCTTACCTTCTCTCATCTTGTTTAATACTCTCTTATCCTCTCTTCTCTTTTCTCATTTTTCTCTTCCTTATCGTCTTTCTCTTCATTTCTCTTCTACTTTCTTGCGCCTTCCTTCAATTCGATGCCGGGAGCACGATGAATCCTTGCAACCCTCCAGTGGTGCCAGGCATCTCCTGAGGACACGCTGCATCCACTGAATTCGGGTCTCAGATAATGAATAGAATTGAATTGAATTAATGATTTATCTGAGAATTAATGAATTGATAATGAATTGAAATTCAATCTTGTTGAATCTCAGATAATGAATTAATTCTCCTTGTTGGTGGAGAAATTGTGAATAAAATTCTGCAGAATTCTCATCTTCCATCTTAGATCATTTAATACTCTGTCCCACATCTTCTTAGCATCTTAAAACCGTTCAGACACTCGTAGACAAACTTTCTTCGATCATCCTGAGATTGGTGATTTGTCTGAGGCTAATCTTGATTGAGTTTGGTTCTGGGTGTCTTACCTGCATCTCGCAAGTGATGTCGAATAGAGCAGCAGTCCGTTCAAGCTCCACTTGTTCCACTCGTAAACCCTGACAGGACACAGGCAATAGCGAGCATCAGATTGCATCAGCAGTACACAAAGCATCTTACATTCGAAGTATCGAAGCGAGGAAGTTTAAATGGAAGAGAAACAAAATTGTTTAGAGAATTACTTTCTTTCATCTGAATATGTGTGCAAATATATGTGCAAATATTTTTGCATATTTTTTTGCATAAATTTCTGCTAAGATCTTTGCTTAGCTGCTTAGCCATGCTTAGCTGCTTGGCACATGGCTTCCTATGACTTTCCAATCGAAAACGCAGCACCGCCTCCATGCTCCAAGACATCTCATCTTTGTCCTCCAATTCCCCAAGATTCCCCAAGGCTTCAAACACAAAACATAGACATAGACAGACTCAGAAAACATAACATACAAAACTGTATGATGGAATATATAATGGAACATGTTGGGAATGTCCCATTTGCGTTCAGCTTCTAACCATATCCCAGTTAGATCATCAGACGTGTGAAATGTTTGAAGATGTTTGAATTTCAGAGACTGCGTCGCTTCATGTCGCTTCGTTGTTCACCAGCTATGTCCAGTGTGCTCCTGCAGAACAAACATCGCTGGGATCGCCGCCGCATCGAGTTCTGCAGCCTGTGTGCCCGCTTTGTTATGCCACATTTGTCAAAACGCTGAAGTGACAAAGAAACTCAAAGATTGAATTTAAAGAAGAGTCAAGGAATAACAAGGCAACAAGATTTCAGACAAGATCAAAGATGATCAAATAATCTAGGTGAATCAAGATTCCAAGTGTTCCCTAAAATTTGCAGAACCGTTTCACAACAGAAATATTGTGGCATCCCATTCGTGTACTTCGTTAGCCGTGCCTCCAGGACGACCGCGTACGGGACCTGAGCCACGGATCGAAGTAAAGTTTCTTTTTTCGTTTTCAAACTTTGGAAACTTCATCATTCTTCATCTTCATCTTCATCTTCATCTTCTTCTTTCTCACTTCACTTCGCTCGAAACTTCATCTTACTTCTCTTCATCTTCACTTCACTTCACTTCTTCCCAGTCGTGTTTTTCTCGGGGCGTTGGCGTTGGAGTTCTTGAAGGCTCCCAGCACCGTGTCCCTCAAACGCTGCAAGAGGTCCTCTGCAGTTCCCAACGACTTCGCAACGAGTTCGCTGAGTCAAATCTTCGTTCAACGAAGATCCTCGGGAGGTCAACTCTTTGAGTCCTCCATTTCTTCAAAGTCTCTTGATGAGTTAGTCTTTTAATGAGTTCTTAGAATTTACTAATTTACTGAGTTCTTGAAAAAGAAGTCTGTCTCGTCAAAGTCCTTTCTTCTCAGTTTGGATTTCTGAATCTCAATGGTCAACGATCAGTTGATGCAGCCTGCTATCTCTTAGGCGCTCAAAGGGACGTTGAAGGAGTCTTGACACGGAAATCAGCCGTACTTTGGACGTTTTTGAGTACGACAAGCTCCTCGAAAGAACCTCCTTGCATGGCCACTCGGAAGATGACAGTGTTCCTGAGCCCGCTGGAAATCAGTTGGCAGATTGCTGAACTTGGTCGCCCTATGAGTCTACAAGGGTGGAAAACACACTATGATTCCATGTGTAAGTACGTATTGTAAGCATAAGCAGAATATGCATCATGCAGTTATAGATGATCATTTTGGAAGAGATATTAACATGCATATATGCTATCAAAATGGTTGGGTTGTCCTAGCATTGGATTTGGGTAGATCCAGTCATTGGCTTTCGCTGAGAAATTGGCACAAAGTAGCCGATCAAAGGCTCAACTGCAGGCCTGCACGCGAGTCATGCGACCAAGCCAGCGGTTTTCGTTGCTTAACGACAGAGTGCTGGGCTATGCCATGGTTTGCCGCTCTGAATGATCTGAATCTATGCACTGAAAGTCAGATATACTGCGTAATGATACAATGTATTGATTTGTGGATTGATCATGTTTAGTGTATAATTTCATTGATATAATCTAACAATATATGGATTAATATGGATTCATCTGGATTAATAACAAATGGATTGATCTTATGATTGATGTGGACAGCATTCAAATGTCAAATTTCAGAATCGCTTCTGAGTTTGCCACCCATTGCGATTGGCCACAGGTGAGGCGATGGCCAAATCCATAGCACCACCATAACGACCCAAAACCAATGCAAAAATTGCCTCCAATGCGTTGCACAGCATGTGTTGCACAGCATGTGTCTTTCCGGTTATTGTGATCGATGTGACACAAAGCAGTTTTTTCACGC
This sequence comes from Symbiodinium kawagutii, assembly GCA_009767595.1. Classification (NCBI taxonomy): domain Eukaryota; class Dinophyceae; order Suessiales; family Symbiodiniaceae; genus Symbiodinium; species Symbiodinium kawagutii. Next base: position 5,522 of record VSDK01024626.1, read on the forward strand.
TTCTTACTTCCTTCATCTTTCCTTGTTGAATCAGTGACGGAGTTTGCTACGCTCACTATGTTGAGGCCCTGACCCAGCAGAACCGAGAACAGTGTGGCACCTGTCATCGGCCAATGAGGATGGGCTCAGCGTGGCGCATGCTGGTGCCATGCCTCTCTGTGATCTCTTCCCCTACGAAACCCAAAGCAAGTAGTAGCAAGTACTATTTTTATACTATTTAGTACAATTGCCGTACTGTTTCAAGATCTAAGTTATTTCATACTATTTCAAACTTCTAAATCTTTCTTCCCCCTCTCAGGGTCTTCCCAAAAGAAACCTTCAAACCTTTCTAAGCCTTGGGGGAGGGACCCAGGGACCTCTTAGGGGGAAGAGATTCTCGTCGAGCTGAGAGCTGCACCCTTGGCTCGGGCCAAGCTTCGAAGACGATTGGCCAAGGCGGGCGGCAGCTGAAAAGCCACCTGGACGAAGTGATTCCAAGGCCAAGGACTGTCGAAAACCGCAGCTGCAGAATGCGACTGAGAAAAAGTAGAAAACTAGAAGACTGACTCGAGATATCTCGAGATGGTGACATTTGAAAAGCCTTTTTGGAGATCGAAGATGATCGAGTTGTTAGTTTCTCCATGTTTCTCCAAATTCAATTTCTGTTGGAGTTAGAAGTTGTTCCCTCAAGGAGGAGGGCAACTTCGGACACAAGTAGATCTCCTCTGACCAGTAGATCAAGTAGTTTCCTCAGAGTTCTATCTGAGAAGTAGTTTCCTCATAGTTCTTGTGAGTTTCTTCTGGTTAGGAACTGCCTAAAGAGTTTCTCAAGTTCCTCAGAGTTACCGGAACTTCCAACCTGCCCACCGTCCAAGGGCAGAGTTGCTGGCCGCGGGTAGTCTGTGGGCACCTGGCACAAAGGAAGCTTTGGAAGAAGTTGATTCAGTGAAGATGTGAGAAGAAGGTGAGAAGATGTGAGAAGTCTAAGGAAGTCGTGAGAAGTCTAAGTAAGTCCAAGAAGGTCCAAGTAAGTCTAAGTAGAGAGTAAGAGCAAGGCAAGAAGTGTCAGTCCTTAAAAAGGTCAGAAGCTTCAAGTCCTTGGCACAGCCGGTGCACCTGCAAGGCGGGTAAACCCTGCAGCTGAACTCGCCAATATTCCAACTCCTTCTCCAAGCGCCCCTGGCAGGTGAGATGGGTCACTGTCGCTTCCATTCCTCACCTGCAACTGTTCACGTGCGACATGGGTGTTTCTCAAGTCATGACGGGGTACCCCCAGTTATCATCCATGATGGCAATAATGAACCAGCATAAACCAACCATAACTTTGGGGTACCCCTATGGCTTGACAAACCACCATGTATGCTCATATGCCTGTGTCTATCTTTTCTCCATGCTTTCCATGAGGCAACATCAAGTGACACCTGCGCCATCCACTGCCGCTGCCAGTAGGCGAAATCTGCGTATTGCATGGACAACGGCGGCAACTGCACTGCCTCAACAGATCTCCAAAGGACTCCAAACTGTGAGGAAAGGACAGCCCTTCTCCATCCCTCTCCTTACTTTGAACAAGATCAACTTTGGGAAGGACACTCTCCTTCACTTCTATCATCTGCAACCTGAAGATTTCGGAAAAGATATGAAAAGATTAGCCTCCCGGGGGCCTAACCTTTGGTGAAAGACAAAAGTTGGAGATGTTCTTCAAGGAAACTCTTTCTGCACCAAACTTGCTTCGCTTTGGTTCAGTTCACATCAGTTCACTGCACCTGCTTCAGCAACTGCTGGTTATAGGCTGTGCTTAGTTCGTACCTCACAATCGAATCACTTGACTGGGTGCCAGCGTCACAATGCGTCGCATGGTTCATCCTTGCCTCAGAATCGCAAGCGATCGCCCGTCCGTCACGGCATGGTGCATGTTGATCAGGAGGAAGTGAACGCATGGCTCCGAAGACACCTACGTCACAGGAAGCCGCAGGACGAGGCTTCAAACGCTTTGTGTCTGAGGACCTTTCGAATGCGATTTCATAACCATAATGCTATTTCATAATCACAATAGGACCTAAAAATTGGAAAACATTTTGAACATGTGATATTTCGAATGCTATTTCGATAGCCCTTTCGTGTGTTTTGCAGCTTGCAACCTTGGCCAAGATCACGCGAATCAAAGGATCATCACGTAGATCGAACGGCTTTTGGACCTGGCCCATTTTCAGTAGTCTTCCAGGTACACAAACAGATTCAGTCAAATGGTTGGGGGGCGGATCAAGAACAAGCTGGACATTTGATCGTTTGGACAATCTTGGGTGTCTTGGGGGTCTTTGGCTAACCTCAAGAATAAAAACAAAAATGGTCAACATCTTGAAAACCAAGAACAAACATCATTGCTGTTTTGGTTTCAACAAAAATTGCAAACTATTGGTTTTCAACATCGCGGATGAGTTCCTTCAAAGTACCTCCTGAGACTTCGCTCACTGCCTCCTCCAACAGCCATGACATCGTCGTATCACCAGCAGACCTCAGTACTTTGGAGACTCTCTCGCTCGATGTTTCTCCATTGAAGTCACGTGTTTTTCATTGTCAGTAATATGATCATTGTTCGTACTGAGTCATATTACATCATACATTGAGAATCATTGATATGATAATGTCACAGTACATCACAATCCATCACAACGTCGAATAATAGCATAGCAACAGGCATTCAGCGATGTTTTTAGAAAATATTGATACGTTCAAAAGCAAAATACTGATCTGGTGGCGCTCCAAAAAAGATGAAACAAATGGTTCAAAATGTTCAACCACTTGCTGAACACGGGACATGAACAGGATCTGTGGCTCCTGGCCCCCTTCGTTCGTCGCCCAACGTCAAACTGCTTGTGCTGGCCCTTAGCCAAGGCCCCTCTCACAATGTCATACAATATGCAGTGTCACGCAGTGCAATTGTCACTGTGCCACAACTTTGCCACAACCCCAAGTCTGCAATCATTGGCTTATCATCAACCATCACTAACCATCATCAACCATCACTAACCATCATCAACCATCATTAACCATCATCAACCATCATTAACCATCACTAACCAATATTAACCATTATCACTGATTAATGAATCATTAACCATCATTAACCATCACTAATATCAGACCATTGGTTCACCGCACTGTGGAGGTCTGTCTCTCAGTTTCGCACATCTCCATCAACGGACGAGCCTGGGCAGGACCGCTGAGCTTCGGTGCGCAGGAGAACGCTGCGGGGGAGCACCGTCAATACATCTGATCTACTAGAAGCAAATAACTCACCTCTAATTCAATGTAGAAAAACAAATGTACAGCTTTGATAATAAAATTCTGAAAGTTCATCGTAGTACATCTACATGATGTCTACTAATGATGTCTACATGTTCTACGTTTTTCAACTCGTTCTGCTTTCGAGGTACATCTTGCCGCGGTGATCGCAACGCCGGCGAGTTGTAGCCAGACCAAGCCGAGGGAAGTCGCTGCAGCGCATCCTCGGATCCACGTCGTTGGCCAACTCCAGTTGCGCATCCAAAACTGATTCATGACATCCAAAACTCCAGTTGTTACTCTAAGGATTTGTCATCCTAAGAAACTGATTGATGACATCCTGAAATCCTAAGAATGTCTGAGTTTGTCCTTAGAATTTGCGTTTTTTCTCTAATTGTTGATGTTTTTCTCTATTTTCCAGAGAAAAAAGCACCCTTGATGCCATACCTTCCTAGGACACGTGCGGAGACACAATCTAGATACCTTATCGGTAGATCCCACATGTTCCAACCTGACAAAATCATCTTTGTACATCGTTCTATGGGAACTGGTAGGAATCATTGTAAAACTCAAAAGTTGATTCGGCAGGTTCAATCTCGTTTGCATAGCCAATTCATTCATCTGTATAGTGTATACATAGCCAAGTCATTCATCTCCAGTGTCCATAGCTAACCATCCAGAAACTTGGGCACTTTTTGAAGATTATCTCACACTCTGCCAGCCAGTCAAAAGTCAAGAGCCACTACTGCAGTCGATTCCCTCTCAGACCTTCCCTGGCCCTGTAAACCAAATTGTTTATCCATCTGAAAATGTGAATATGGCATGAGGTCAAACCTCAGCCATTGTTAAATTGTTAATATCATTAGCCACCATTAACAATCGATTGCCAACAACTAACAAGCAATCATCATCAAACACCATTATTCCCACTGGTTGTCAACATCTATCGCTAACCACAACATTCAAAAACAGGAATAATGTGAGAATAACGCGTTGTTTAACTTCATTACTAGGGGCTATGCAAGCAATATAATCTAATATGGGTGCCCATATCACATCATTTCTCAATGACTGTCCCTCCTCATGGCGACACAGCTGAACTCAGCGTAGCTCCTGGTCCTCTTTCTTCTCGCTCTCCATTCATTCTGTTATACCATTTATACCATTCTATTCTCTTTTCTACGTGTTCTATTCTCTTTCTATCTTATTCTAATCTTGCTAATCTATTCTCTCTTTCTCTCTTTCTGTCTCTTTTTCTGTCTTTTATCTAACATTTCTCCAATCTATTCTCTCATCTATCTAATATGTTTTTATCTTTAATCGTTTCTTTTCTGTCTTCTCTTCCTCTGGGCTGCCCGGCTGCGCTGCCGGCCCTGCTCCTGCCGGGTGACCACAGATTCAATGAAAAGATGACAAAAAATGACATATACATAGCCTGACAATCACATCAATGTTGATGACAAGTGGAGGTCTTGCAAAATGATTCTGAAAATCTCATGGGCCCAAGGCCATCACTGTTCTTACCACCTACCTTTATGTCCAAAAAGTGCTAATAACCACAAGCTGTAAAATTCAAAAGACTGATATATCATGGTCAACGACTGTTAATAGGCAAGAATCAGGGGGTTGACCTGATATCTGGCCTGTTGACAACGATTCTTTATCAATACTGATTGATCTGACTATGGTTGGTTTACATTATTCATGCTTCATGGTGGTTACGAAGCAGCAATGATGGTTGACAATGGTTGAACATGCTGTGCCTAATCATGGCCAATCAAAGGAATTCAGCGCAACCTGAGGTTTGCATCATCCTGATGATTCGGGCGCGACAAGGTCACATTGGAACCCCGTGTCTTTGTGTCACGCTATGAACAGCCCACTCCGTTCCAATTTTTCCTGCCGCTTTTGAACGTCTGCGATCGTCTGCGAGTACAACATGCTATTGGCTGTTTCATCTGGCCCATGTCCAGCTGTGCACTCATGCCAGCATGAGCCATCGCTTGCTCAACAAGTACACACGACATGGAGAATGTAATTTCTACTATGCACAAACCATGATATATATTAATTACATCATTGAAATCCGAGTAACCAAGTAAGCGATGACACACCACTGGCCACTACTTGGCTGCAAAATTCGTTGCGGCTTAAAGATTTAAAACATCGCAGCAGTCACAGCATACACAAAACACCGAGGTCATCCGAGGTCCCAACACGGATCCCACGCGTCAGAGGCGAATCTTCGGGTGCAACTGACTGATGCAGCCGCTCCCGCGGCTCCCCGTGCCCGCGACTCGCCCACTCCCAGCGCGACCTGCTGCCCCTCGAGGAACGCGAAGTGCCTCTCGAACTGCGTCGACTTCGGTTGCTGCGTGGAGTGCCCAGGACGGCAGCTCCCAAGGAGTGGCTTCCACTGCCATGGGATCCGTTGACTTCTCGGTGATCCAAGTCTTGAAGGTTTTCCAGGGTCAATGTAGTGACTCTCTGGATGACCATGCTTCCCACCCAGGAATTTAAAACCTGGTCATGTTCGATCGTCAAAGCTCCTTTGGCTTCCCAGAGGTCTAAGAGATTGAAGGAAACACTGTGACTTTGTTCTTGGGAAACCAAGTCTTCAACTTGGGCCGCGCTATCCGCATGCTGCGCGGTGAATTTGTTGATCAAGATCTGCAACTGGTTGTTGAGAGAAAGCCGGGTGTCATGGCTGGCAATGTCCAAAATGTCATCCTGCAGTCACCAGGAACGGTAGTTGCTTGCTACTTTTGGGGTTGTTTGGGATTCGTGGTTCTGTTTTTTCCCAGAGGATTTCAAGACCTGATAGTTCAGGAGGGATTGGATGGTGTGGGCTACCCAAGTTTTGGACAGGTCGAGAACCTCAGCATCACGTCCCTTTGAGAATCTCCCCTCAGATTTTAACCCTCAAATGTTCGTTGTGAAGTGATCGACCGGTCTCGGGATGTCATGTCTTGGTTTTGCTTTCTTTGCTTTCAGGGTTTACTCTAACTACATGGATATTCTATCTTTTTTGGTTTATTTCGTGATCTATTTCTATCTACTCTGTTGGATGGCGCTTTCCAACTCCCCAAGTCTTGGTTCTGCTTTCCAAGTGGCTGGAATTGCCACACTTAAGCATTGCTCGCACAGCCGCTGCATCATGTCACTCATGTTGTAAACTTCAAAGGCATACAAATCAAAGACCACCAAGAGATCAGTCTCCGAATTCTCCTTTGCGATCTTCAAATGTTCATTCTCTTGGTTCGCAATTGAGAGAGAAGATTGCAACGGGGCGTGTGCCACCGGGGGCGCGCTGCCTAGTTCCGCTTGTGGGGCACAAAGCTCTGCGTGCTGAATTTCACGCACGGCCACCAAAAAGCAGGGCGCGTTTGCAAGATTTTTGAACTGAACGCTGAACAGCTCCACTCTGACCTCGTTGCGATCCGAATCCAACATGTCAGCATTCAAGGCCACAACGGACCTGCCCTCGCTGTTGAGAACTTCAGAAATCCGACTTTGATCTCTCTCACAAAAGAATCCAAGAAGAGCTTCCCCGCACAAACCGCCGGGTCTTGGGGCAGACAGCAACATGGAAGAGAGCTGCCGCGAATCCTCAGTTTCTTGTATTCTTGAACTTGTGAAAGCTGAGCACATAATAAAATAGACGAAACAATATATATATATACACACTAGAAAAGCATTTATGATTGAAATTTTGCGTCTCAGGAACGTGAGTGAGTTTCAACTCATCATCCACCTCGAGGACAGCATCGTAGCAGGCCGTCAGCAGGGAGGAGACTGCACCCAGCTCCACAGTCCTCTCCTGCAAGTCAACTTTCAGTGAAGCATTCTCCTGTAACAGCCTCCGGACGCATATGATGCTCCCAAGCATCAACACAAACAACGAAACGACTGCCTGACTGGAGTAAGCTGTTCCTGCAACATCTAAATTTGCTGCTTGAGATTTGGCAATGTAGATTGCTTGCAGCAAATGCAGCGTAATGCAAAACAGTACGCAACACGTGCGTTTGGCCAGGACGGCATAAATGAAGCGCCCCGGCCAGAAAAAAGTGATCACATCCCGGACATCCAGCGAAATGGCCCCTATTTGGGCTTGGATGATGATAGAAGCATCGAGGGTCTCCATGACAACCTTGGTTTCAACCAGAGTCACAAAGTGCTAACAAGAATTTAAAGAAGATCTGGCATGGTATCCCGATTCCGATGATTATTGACGTCTCCTATTGAGAAAGCCAACAGCGACAAAGCAAGAAATCACCGATAACCACCGCGCCCAAAAAAGAGTTGAAAGCAGTGCTTGCGGCAAGTGACCACGTACCAAAGATCTTGGCATCTGGGATTGATCAACGTTGGGAATGAAGTGAAGAGCAGCGCGAAGGTCGCTTGGATCAAAACACTCCAATCCCACTGGCTGCCAGCCTCAGTGTCCCCCCACACGCGAACTTGCCGCACGACGAGACGAAACATGGCCATCACCGCGACCATGCGCCACACCAAACGCGTCCAGCTGCAACGTGTCTGGTCCAGTTGCTGTTGACTGCGTGCATCCAGGGGCTCCTTCCACCACTTCAAGAGCTGAAGAACATACCTTTTACTCGAGGCACCAGAGGAGGATCTTTCAGAGAAGAAGGGGACTGCCAGGACAATCAACTTCAAAGCAAAGCCCAATTGTAGAGTCAAGATGCAGAACCACAGCACAGATCTCTCCATGGTGGATGTCCAAAGAACTACTCTTCAAAACCAGCTGAAGAACTTTAAAAGTGTTCAATGTGAGGGGTTAAAGTCTTGAGCCACAAAGTCGTCAGTTTCTTTGCGACGGCCGACTCATCGACTGTTAGGTCAACCAGGTTCCGACATCGAACTTGTCATTGAAACAGCTCGTCAAACTTCTCAAGACTCCAAAGAGTTTCTACATATTGCCAATTCTGTGTATATATATACTGCGTATAAAATGGTATACCGTAGGTCTAATGAATTACATTCCGATTCAAATCTCAAAATTTCGTCTGAAGTCGCGCCTTGAAGTCGTGAACATAGCACTGCTGCCTCGGCTGTCGCCCCCATGCTCCGTCGCCCCCATGTCGCATGGCGTTGCATGTCGTTTCCCGGGCCTGTGCGAGCACGCCTTGGAGAACGAAACAGGTCCATAACGCTGATCAAACGAAGATTTCTGCCTTCCTTCTTTTTGTTTTTCTTTCTTTATTAGTCTTATCATTATTCTTCTTTTTCTTCTTCTCAATTAGTCTTCTTCTTGATTAGTCTGTGTGTAAAAAGAAAATGTCTTTATAAGATTTCCTTCTTAGTCTTATTCTATCTTATTCTTTTTCTTATAAGAAATCCGTTTTCTCTTCTTTTTCCTTCTCTTAAAAACTCTACAGAAAGAGCTGCGCTAAGCTCATCACGACAGGCGCGAGTCCACGCGATATACGTCCGGCTGTCCTGCAACGCATCGTCTTTCAGCAGGACGCCTTTCAGCTTCTGTTCCTGTTGATCTTTCGTCAAGATAGGATCAACATGAATCAAGTAAAATATCAGGTTAGTCAATATATAAGTCATATCAAAATCATCTTGTCATTATGTCATCTTTTAGATCTATGTTCTTTGTATTGGAATTCCTGTATTTTTGTTGATGCAACTAGGTATTCTTTAAGTGTTATTTGAATCGCAGAATCAATTCTATAGTTCTGAAGTTCCCCTTCTTCTCTTTCTTCTCTTTCTTCCTTTTCTCTTTTAATTCTGAGAATGCTGAGAACACTAAAACATCTTCGTTTCCAAGAAAAATCTGAGAATTTCAACTGAAAACCTTGAGAACTCTCAAACTCTATATTCTTTCCTAAGCTGAGAAGCTTCAGTGTTTCAGACTAGTCTCTAAAGTTTTCTCTAACAGTTTAGAGAGTTGTCTTAAACCCAGTGTTTTCTCTTCTTCTTCTTCTTCTTCTTCTTCTTCTTCTTCTTCTTCTTCTTCTTCTTCTTTCTCTAAGTCTGAACCCTGCTCCTGACGGCGCGCGATCTCTCAAGCGGCCAAGCCTCAAAGGATGAACCGCTTCGAACACGAATCAACGATATCCTAAGACCCAGTTTTGTTTTCAAATATTCTGCAATTCAATGTCTTTGAATCCGAATAGAATATCTTTGAAATCTGGATTTTGAAATGGATTTCGTAAGTCAAGTATCTTCTATTCCAAATTGTATTCAGATTTTCTGACAGTACAAACATTCATTTCGTGATTTCTTTTGAGGGTCATATCTCAACGAACTACTTTTTTTCTGATTTTCTCAACTTCTCTGAGGAAGTTGCGGTCGCAAGTGGTGGCGCACAGGAGCATCCTCAGCACTGCCATGGTGCCATGGGATGCCATGGGATGCCATGGGATGCCATGGGATGCCGTGGTGCCATGCTCAGCACATCCCGTTACTGGGCTCCAACGGCGCTTGTAGAGCTCCAGTATTCCATGTCGAAGCGGAACTCTCCCATGGGGGTCGTGACCTGTAGAAAGTTGGAGAGTGCCAAAAAGAAAGATCAAATGGTAATAAATCAATTTTAGATGTAATAAACTATAAGTAAACTGTACTGGATTCAAGAAATGAGTCATTAAGATGTTCTCTGAAGTTTCTCTTATTAGAAAGAAGTCCTTTTCTGATTCGATCAATGAGGTCTGTGGAGGACCTGTTGTTTCTGCTGCAGCTCAGCTCCCACTGATCCTGCCTCAACCACTGCAGGCTCGCCATCAATGAAATCCCGAAGCAAATTACCTGGGGGCCCAGTGTGAAAACTCAGCTCACAGATGGGTGTACGATGGCTGTGGCAAGACTGTCAACAGATGGGTTTGGAAATATCCATGGGGAGTTACGATGAAACCCATGATCACAGGATATTTGCATGATGAATGATGAGACATGAATGATAAATAATGAATGAAAACTTTTCATGAGAAATGATGGATGATGAATGATGGATGACGTAGGGACCCATGATCACAGGACCCCGCATGGGGACCCCCAAGCTGAGCTTCACAGCAAGCCCCGCGGCATCCTGAGGCCGCTGCTGCGAAGAACATCGTGCCTTGCTATGACCTGCTCTGCTGACGCGGTGGATCCACGTTCACTGCACAGATTCATGTCATGATTGACCCCATTGAAGAACCTCTAAGTAATATAAGTTAATAGAAGTTATAAGTAATCCTTGGTCATTCATGTTTTGCGGTTCATTGTTGTGTCATGGAACCTTCAAGTGAAATCCAGTCATCAAAAGGAACCACAAGAGCACGATCAAAACAAGACACAGAAATGGCAGAAATTCAGTCCCTCAGAATGTCTGGTGATCAAAGCTCCTGGCCCGTTCCATGGCTGTAGCAAAGGCAGCGCGATCCAGGTCTCCTTCCAACCTGCGAATCTTTCAGACTCGCCAGGGGTTTGGCCAAGAAAAGGACATGTCAAAACACGCACAATGCCGCATGGAAAACTCCAAAGCTTTCGAAAATCGTTCTTTTTGATAAAACAAATGAGATCCATGGCCAAATAGACTAAGTTCAAGGATGTTCAAAGTAGACGTTTGATTCGATCCTCAAGACTCAAGACGACACCAAATAGATCACAGGTTTTGTGCGCGCTCTGCTTTCGCCCAGCAAGTCAGAAAATATGGGACAGCACACAACAAATTCTGATTCAGCTCGAAAAAATCGATGTGGGTCAAAGAAGAGTGGAAAACTAGAACTGTTTCTGTGGAAAGGTCACTTAAAGAAGAATGATGACCAATGTTTGGAGTCAAACAACGATGGCTCTGAAAATGGCCTGAGAAGCAACGGGGAGTTGTAGGCAGGACTTCCAGGCTGCAACTCTTGCAAGACCAACCTCGCAACTTTGCGTGTTTCAAAGTTTCAACAGGCGACCTCAACATGTTTCAACGAAGCTTTTAACCTTGGCCAATCAACGTGTGTTCAAACCTTTCAACTGCAATTAGGCTTTCAATCTTAACCGCCTCAACCATTCTGATAAGTATGATCATTTTCGCGGAAACCTTCGAAACGGCGCTGACTATGACTGACACTGCCACCGCGCAACATGTGTTCTTCGCCCACAGATGCCGGCATCAGCCCCTCTACGGGTGCTGGGCCCAGTGTCATCACCTTCAACAGACGACAGTTGAGTTCATTGGATGTTCAAAGTGCCTTACTTTTCATTGGTCCAAAAGGTGAGGTATGAAGCACTGGACGCCTCTCGAGTGCTGCTCAACAGCGTGGCCAAAGCGGAGGCCGACGGAGCAGCATAGACTTCGTCGAATTGCAAATCGGACGCCTCACAACTCGAGCGACACCCCTGGACACCCCGGAACCACTGGATGGAACCCCTGGATGGACTCCTGGAACCCCTGCATCTCCCATGGACTGGATCTGAACTTGGGAGACTGGGAGCATCACCTGCAACCGCTATCGCCACGCAGGTTTCCCTCCTTGGTTGGTTTTCCAATCGTTAAGCCTCCCAGCAACACCGTGAAACCTCGGGTCGAGCCTCTGGGATTTGTGCTCGCAAAGCAGAAAGCAACGCGGCAGCTTTCAACGAGGTGCCTCCCAACCTGAGAATGAAACCAGGACAGCAATGCTATCATCACATGCCGTCACAATGATCTCCCGTCAAAAGCGTGCTTCGTTGTTGACGACTTAAGGATACTTAAGGATTCTCAAGTTGTAATGTTGTAATTCTCAAGTATTCCTTCATCCTATTCCTTACATTTCCTTACTCCTTTCTTGAGAATTTCTTGAGTTGCTTGAGGCATAAGGATGCAAAAGGAGTTGAGGAAATTCTTTTGGAGAATTCTTATGTTGGAGTATTTCTCAATGTTTCTGTTGGAGTATTCTTCTGTTGGAGTTGCTTGAGGCTCCCTGGCGCGAAGAAGTCTGCATGGACAGAAGTCCATTCTGGCTCTCGTCTCAGAACCTGAGAACACAAAATTCAGAAAACTCGAAATACAAAAAGTAACTCATACAGTTACTTTATATGAACTGCATAAGAGAATAAGATAATAAAAGTCTTCTCCTTATGCTGCTCTTATTCTCTTGTATTCTATTCTAGTCAATTCTTTCTCTTCTCATTTCTATTCTCATTCAATTCTCTTATTCTTTACTCTTCTCCTCTCTTCTCATTCTTATTTCTATACTATTTTTTCTCTTCTGTTTCTATCAGCTTCTCTTTCTTCTCACCTGGCAGAACGCCGCCAGCAGCTTCTTCTCCAAGGGCGTCCTGTAGCGCAGCGCACAGCGCAGCGCAGCTCAGAAGGCAACTGGAACTGAAACGGCCCCGCCTTGGTGCCACGGTGTCCTGCAACGGCGTGGCCAATGTGAGAATTGAAGGAGAGAAGAGAATAAAATGAAGAATAGAAGTGAAATGAGAATAAAATAAAAAAATGTTAAAATAAAAATTATCTCACCCCTTGTGATAAAAATTATCTAAAGAGAATAAAAAACAGTGAAGAATAGAAATGAAATGAGAATAAAATCAGTGTGAAGATTAGAAGTGAAGATAGAAAAATTAGAAACATAGAATGGAAGAAAAGAAGAGAAATCGAATGGTGAAGAGAATCCCAAATGTGCAACTCTTCACTGCAATTCTTAACTACTTCAAACTTCACAGAAACTCATTGAGTGGCATAATTAAAATGCATGGTTGGCACTGGGGCATACCTACCATCAAATCAAACAAGAGCGATCACTTGCCGCTGCGCCTGAACACAAATGGGAGGCACCTGCAGTGCCTTTCGATCAACCTGAACAGCACAACAGGTTGATGTGAATGTCCGAACGTTTTAAGCCAAACAAATGAAAGGCCTTCGACCAAGACGGAGAGTTTCATGTGACTTTTAAAAATCATGGTGATGGTGATGGTGATGATGGTGATGGTGATGGTGATGATGATGATGATGAGGATGGTGGTGATGCTGGTGGTGATGAGGATGATGGTGATGATGATGATGATGATGATGATGATGATGATGATGATGATGATTGAGGAGGGGCCACGGGGCCTTTGTTTAAGTCAAGCGGTGACGGCTCCCAAAGCCTCTCTGTGCCAAAAGCGAACTCAAATGTTGAGCTATGTAACAGGCTATGTAAGTTGGTTTGCATTACAAATCACAGATCTCTTCATTTGAGTGATTTCTTGATACCCTTTCCATCCCTTCCCATCCCTTCCCATCCCTTTCCCTTGCCCACCACGCTTGCCTTGCCAGTTCGGCCCCGGGGCCATTCCTTGACAAAGGCCAGCTCCGGCCACATGTACCTGGCGGAATCTGCAGGCCATGGTGATTGTTAGATGATCATCCTTGGATAATTAGATGGCTATGGGTCAAGCAGTTAACCAACCAACTAATGGAGGATTTACCAACAGGGGAAAACAGCCTGGTTAATGATGGGGAACCAGGGGTACGGGGTTTTGACCCACAGCCAGATGACCACCAATGGTTGGTATTAGTAGATGGTTCGATGATCTATGGTTAGATGAAGATCTACCATCCAATATCAGACTTTTTTGTGGCCTATGATTAGTGTGATATCTTTTTTAGCTTCCAATTTGAATTCGACCTCTCTCCATGAACCGCCATAGTTGTTCAGTCAATTCATAACCACCATGTGCTGCTTTCAATCATCGAATTTGATCAAATTTGTCAACAATCCACACGCACCGTTGATCCTCAACAACACACTGTCCAACATCTGCCGTTTGAACACTGTCCAGATTCAGATTGATCGTTCGATATCTTGGAGGCAAACAGAACAGACCGAGCAAACGTCTTTCACGCCAGTTCCAAAGCACAAAAATGCGACAAGAATAGGTGGGTACTTCCATCAAATATTGGTAAAGCTGGTAAATCTTCAGACCAATATCAAAATCTTCACCCAATTCACATAGAGAATTCCAGCAAATCATGTGGTTCTTCAAATATCATCAGTGGTCTCTGTTGGTAAATAGCCACTTACAATATACAACAGCCATATCATCACATCTCTGCGTAAATCTTGTCTCCATTGATCCTCTCACCACATTGGCATCCTGTCCCACAGACTTGGCCACAGGTCATCGTTTTAATGGTTTAAGGGCTACTGTCAGGATGCAATGGAGTCACTTGAGGTTGAAGTCATAGAAGTTTTGTATGCTTAGAAGTTTCTATATATCAGTGCTTGATGAAGTATGTTACGCTTAATGTTGAAGCCTATCGATTGTATGTTGATGTATGCTTGATGTTGAAGTCGAATTTTCTTCCGTCATGTGTGTGCCACATTGTTTAAGTCAGACTCAACCCTATGTTGAAACTATAAAATCATTCACATTCATTCATTCATTCATTCATTCATTCATTCATTCATTCATTCATTCATTCTTTCTTTCTTTCTTTCTTTCTTTCTTCATTCATCATTTCATTTCATTTCATTTCATTTCATTTCATTTCATTTCATTTCATTTCATTTCATTTCATTTCATTTCATTTCATTTCATTTCATTTCATTTCATTTCATTTCATTTCATTTCATTTCATTTCATTTCATTTCATTTCATTTCATTTCTTCATTCATTCATTCATTCATTCATTCATTCATTCATTCATTCATATATACCTATGATTACAAATTCATCTAACTCCATGATTACATGAATTTATATGTAATACAGATAAACATCATATACTTCTTATATGTAATTCATATAACTCGGCTATGATCACATCATGTTGACGTAGTCTGATGTCAACCCCCGGGAAGGTGCCCCGGTGCATGGACTCGCTCCCTTGGTCGCCTCGGAAGCCGCTGCCGCGTCTTCTCCAGGCACTGCCGTGTGGCGTCGCCCTCCTCGACGCCCTGCGCCATCTTCATCCGGGGCGGGTTCGAACGTGGGCGATTTGCAGGGGTGAAACATATGGCTATGGGTCAATATTAACCAGCCAATAATGGGGGATAATGACCAACAATGATAAGGGAAAACAATGGTTAATGATGGGGAACCAGGGGTACGGGGTTTTGACCCACAGCCATATGTTGTTATTCAGATAATCCTATGGTTTAATCTCTACATGATAATTATTAACTTATTGAGATATCAATATGTGCTTGATATTCTTGATAAAATGCTTGGTAATATGTTAATGAATAAGGATACCCTGGTATTCCTGGTATTCTTTCAAACGACTTAGGTTAATAAAGGTTAGTAATAGAGATAACAAACTACAATAATGTTTCAGAATGTTGTAATGTGTTAAGAAGTGTTGGATGTTTTGAATATGTTTTTGATTCTCAGATCGTTGTATACTTATTCTTCGTGTAGTTTGGTATGTTCTGAGATACTGCCAAAGGTCTATGGACATCACTGTACAATTACATAAACTACAATCAAAAAACATATAAAAGCACGAGGAAAACGTGAGCTCTCTATGCGCTACAGCATGACTCATCATTTTGCCAATATTCATATTTCATACCAAGCTTGGAAGGTGCTCATTCAACCAGAGATGGAGACCATGCATTCCCAGCATGTTCAAAGCGACTCTTCCTGTGCCTGAAGAAGCGACACGAATGCGATGAGGCGATCAGAATGAACAATAGCCACTGCCTGCGACAAAAATTACAAACTCGATCCTACTGAGGTCCTACTCTGCATCCTGTTGCCGGATCGTTTGGACTGACACCGTTTATGGAGTGTTCTTGGTCTGTGCGCGGACAAAGTGAAATGATCTTGGACTTTGACTATCTTTGCAATTCACCTGCAACATATTGCCGTCATTTGCGCTCCGTATAAGCATGTTATGCCATTTGTACTCCATGAGCAATGGATTGAATCATCTATAGGTCATGATTGAATAATTTCTATTGATCGAATTATTATGTACATATTGAATAACAATCATGACAACATGATAATATGGATTATAGGTCATGAACAACACGTACATTTCCATTATCATGTTGTCATCATGTCATGCATCGAATTTCTCTTCAGCGCCTCCGTGACCGCTGGAGCACACAACAGCGTCTCCTCCACTTCACCCAGCTCCACTCGTTGACCCCGGAGCTTCACCTTCCGAGGAAACGACAGGTCAAAGCTGCGAAGCTCCTGACCTCCAAGCTTCCAACGGAATCCCTACAGCATAGTAACTTGGATTATATATATCATATGATTATAGAATATATATACATATATATATATATATATGATCATATTATATCTATGTATATGATTGTCTACCATGTAACTACAGCTCTATGATTGTCTAACTTTGTATATCTGTTCTCTGAGTTTTCCTATAGAGACAGAGCTTTCTCCGCTGTCCCCTTGCGACTTTGCAGATTTCTCGGTGTCCATGGCTGCGTCGCAAGGCTCTGAGACGTCGATTGAACAGGGGCCCACCTGGTTGTCAAGGCGACCAACAAACTCCAGCAGATCGTCCTGGAGGCAACATGGAACTGGTGCCATGGAGTGCCATCCAAACGTGAATCACGACATGAAAAATGACCAGGGCTTATATATCATTATCTATAATTTGAATACGTTTCTTTGGTTTTATACACTTTTAATATGTTTGGATATGTCTTAATGATATGTTTTAGTAACATGTTCATATACTGTATGTCTATAAACTTTGGTTGCACTAAAAAGCTTTGCAACATGACCAAATATGACAATGAAACAATGATTGCAAATTCAAGAGAACTAAAACCCTGGATGAATTCGTAAAAATGCCCTTCACACACACTCTCCCATCTGGCGATGTCTTAGCCGTAAATGCTGTCATGTTTGCCCCACAGGACGGGGTCCTGGCAATATCTGCCGACATCACCAGTGAGATAAAGGACTGGACCACACTGCGGAAACACGTCACGAATGGCCTGACGTCCAGTTCCGTTGGATGTAAACTTGGGCATCTGAGGTGAACGAAGGCTGTCTCCACTGCATCAAAAACCAACACAGCATCAACTCAACGACTCCAGGAGGCGCCTGGGGCGTCTTGATGAACTTGGTCTTGGTTTCTTGTGGAAGGTTCAAGTAGCCGCTGGCAAGGCCCTGTTGAGAACCGGGGACACAGTTGGACAAAATCTGATCAGTTGGTGACAATAGGTCCAACTATGTCCAACTGCAATGAAGATTGCATCATCCTTCCTCCTCTTCCTCCTCTTCCTCCTCTTCCTCCTCTTCCTCCTCATCCTCCTGATGATCATCATCAGCATCCTCCTCATCATCGCCACTTAAACAATGTTCGATTTCAGCAAGGCTCGAAACGATCATATCAACAACTTGTACTCCCCTTGGATCAAATCGATCTCCACAAGCCTTTTGCCCAAGTAGTGATGAATGTAGTTTTTTTCAGGCAAAAATATCGCGACAATTTTTGAGAAAACACATAGATAGAAACACATAGAAACGACATAGAAACACAAGTCACATCTAGTCACTACACAAGTCACATCTAGTCACATCGAGTCACTGCCAACTCATCTGCTAGCTTTGTCCCTCCAACGATGAGGGGCCCGCGGCAGATCTGGGCCTCTCCCATGATTCCAATCTGCCCTGCCCGGCCCACGGCCGGTCGAAGTTGGGGATCCAGGAGCAACACCTGAAACGAAACGACCTTCCAACCTGCGCGAACTTCACAAAACTCTTCAACTTTCAATTGATTAAACTAAAACTGTTCAACTTTTAAGTTGGTACTAAACTGTTCACACTTCTTTACTGATTTTAATTGATGTAAACACTTTAGTTGACAATCAATGAATCAGAAACACATAGAATTTGACGGGAGCAAGGGTCTGCTTAAGGGGGAAGCCAATGTTGGTGTTCGACCAGGTGTAATCGCTGGTGATCGGATGGGTGCTAGCGGCGGTGCACGGATTGAAGTTTACCCATTCATAGTCCATGCCAGAGCCGGTGCATTGCTCGGTGCAAACATTCTGTAGCGCGGGTGCTTCCAAGACTGAAAACAAGTAAACATTAGTTAAGAAAACGCTACTTAAAAGGCTATTTATGGCCAAAACTAGTGCAGGGATGGGTGCTAGGGCTTGACCCCATTCATAATCCACGTGCAAGAAAATATTCTATGATAGAATGACATAGACGTATATTTGAGAGAATGAATAGAATGACATAGAATAAAAGAGAAAGAGAGAGATGAACAGCGTCTTCGCGGCTCTCTGCTTTTTCCCACGGCCACATGCCCTGACTTCAGGCGCTGCCCTATGGGCTGCCGGGGGAAGACGGCTTAAGACTTGACGGCGTTGCTGATTTCCGAGCTTCTGGAGCCTGTGGAGCCTGTGGAGCCTGTGGAGCTTGTGGATACTACAATACTACAGCTGATATCAGCAACCATGGTGAAACGTCGCTGAATGTCCACGAACGATGCTGCAACGCAGCAACAGGTCAACACAACGATGTTGCAAACTGCATATCTCAAGTTGATTCAAGTTGCATGTGTCAGGTTTGAAGTATTTCTAAGTTGTGTAGTTGTGTTGACAGTTCCATTTTTGGAGGATCCCTGGACTTTGTAACAGGGTTTCAAGATCCAGCTCTCATATTCGGATAATCTCAACGTCAGCATATCTATTTGAAGCTCAAAGCTGCTCAAAGGTCCTGATTAAAGTGGCCCTGATACTCGCTTTTCATGGGCAAACGTGGGCTGGTCACATGTTCCGCTCCGATTCCTCGAGAGAGACTTGACAGCCAAAGCTCAGTATTCCACGTGTCACCCGGAAGGGCCACAGGTCGGAAACTCTCCAAATGACCTGAACTGGTCTGATGGAAACTCTCAAATGACAAGGACCCAAACATTATGTGTTTTCTTTCACTTGATGCGTTTGAGGGCATAAACATTGGTTCTCCTTGGTTGGTATAAAACACATTGGTTTAAAAAAAACAACCCTCCAAAACACAGCGCATCAGGGAGAGTAAGTAGATTTCACATAGTTCATCGCCAGGGAAACGTCACTCGAACCAATGTCACGAGAGTCTTGGTGTCTTAGCGTTGTTTAGTTCACAAGTCCATTGAACAAAATCCAGCACAAAAACACAAATCAAGACATAAACCAGAAAACCATACAAAAAACCATCTCGATAACAAACGGAAACCAATTTCTGGCACAAGAAAAACTGGAAATGTGATGTCCAAAAATATAAAAAGTCAGTAAAATGTATTTCAGAAAAAAACAATAAAAATATTTAACAAATCTTTGTTAATGTGATGTCCAAAGAAAAAAAAGTTCGTTTCTTTGCAAATCTTCCAGGTGCTATCCGCTTCTTGAGGCCTTCCATGCCGAAAATCCGTGCGATACGTGGACTCTTTCACCAGGAGCCTTGATGCATAGACGGGGCCTGTGGTACCTCGGGTCCGACAGAGTTCCAAGATCTGTGAAATTTGTTGCAGCTCCTTGGGAAAGAACTTGTTCAAACAAGTTTCTTGACCTTCTTTGTCATCTGTAAAACTACACTTTTCTTAAACGGTTCAATCTCTTCTGCTTGGTGGTTGAACCACCCCCCACGAAAAATATGAGCCAACCCGCCTACCATTTGGTAAACGCTTTGGGAAAATAGAAATGTTTAAAACATTTTGAAACCACCAAGCAGTTTTTCTTCAGAACATTGCTCATCTTTCCAAGTCTCTGGGGCGTTTGACCTCCTCCTTTGGCCAGTCTCCCATGTGCAGCGCGGATCCTGGATCTCCAGCACTCTTCAACAGCAGGCGCACTGCGTTGGAAGATCGTACGCCTGACTTCATCAGTTTGCACAAACCACGGCGTTGTGCATCTCTGACTTCAACTGTTAAGTTGCTTGCTGAGCGTTTTCGGCCCCTCCCTAAAGTTAAGTTTCAAAGAAGCGTTTTATCTTTTTGACTGGGATGTGTAAAACGCTTGTTGCATTTTGACCCCTAAATGTTTGGTGAAAACGCTTGTTCATAAATTTTGGGCTCAAGAATTCTCTGTTGGCTTACAGCAGTTTAGGTCATTCGGTAGAGTTGGAAGCCACTTGCATTTCCAAAGGTATAAGTATAAGGCATCGTAATCATCATCATCGCCATCCCAAAGGAAACCTAGTGAAATCCTGAACCTAATGAAAACCCTAGTGAAATGTCTGAACCTTATGAAAGAAAACCTAGCACCAAAGAGAAAGCCGACGACAAAGGCTTCAAACACGAACGAGCCTAGTGAGAGGTATCAAAACCATAAGCATAAGGCATCATAACCTAGCAAAATTCCTAAACCTAGTGAAAACCTAGTGAAAACCTAGTGAAATTCCTAAACCTAGTGAAA